>OX459114.1:44645193-44980534 GCA_949775065.1 Brachyopa scutellaris | reverse complement strand
TACAGTCCAGTCATCTCTATTAGGGTTTATGGGAAAGAAATCCATCGTTTCCAACGTCCCTAAAAATATATGTAGTTCCGTCATTATTTTATCCACAATGCATCACGAATGCTATACCGATGATAAACGTAAGCCAGACATCATAAAATACTACAATAGCTCTAAAGGTGGTGTTGATGTAATGGACAATATGGTTAGTCATTTTACTGCAAAACTAAAGCCAGTTGCCATGTTTGATACTATGTGCATTGGCGGCCTACCTACTTCGCACTCAACATAACAAGGAAGCTGCAATTAGGAAGGATAACCGACGCAAATTCCGTAAAGGCTGGGAAAGCAGCTTTGTATGCTGAATATCCAAAAATGATTAAAAAATCATCTTATTTACCGCAACTTCAACACAAAAAATAGTATTGAAGCTATGCTTAGTGAGAACATACGTTCGCACACACCTGCATTATCAGTACCGATAACACCACATGGACCCGATGGACGGCTCAACATTCAAGAAGCATGCCATGTTTGCTTGGAGCAATGTTAACCCAGGCAAAAAACTAGAAAATCGGCCAATCTGCGACCAGTATAACACGACTATAAACATAAGTCATTCTTGCTCAAAAAATGGATAAATAAGTTGAAATAAACAGCAATTTTCTAAATATAGGTTCTGAACTGGGTTGAATTCACTCTTGACACTGTTTCTTTCCCTTTATATACATAATTCTTCCTATATTTGTCTCAGACCATAGAAAATACAAAGGGATACCCGTCGCGCTGACTAAACGTGTATTAATTTCGCATTGATACGAAGGTTAAATCTATATAGGTTTAATAAATTACTGGAGTGAAAGAATATACAAAAACATACTTCCGCTTTCACAATATAATTTTATGCATAATATATTTTTATTTAAGTACTAAACTCAGTGCCGGATTTAGATTTTTTGGGCCCTAGGCCCAATAAAAGGTGCTCTATTTTATATTTCCTCTTACGTTACCTGGTAAATAATCAAAAACAGACATGATGTAGTGAATTCAACACAACAAAAACAAATGTTATTTAAAATAATACATTATGAACATGCTTGTACTATATGAAAATGTTTATCGATTTTTTAGTACATAGCGCAAACTTTAACGGCATCGTCAAAATTTATTGTTCGTAGCAATCACTTTTAATGCAAAGAATAGATAATGCATCAAGACTTTCCTGTTTCATCATGGTTCTTCGACGACTTTTTAAGCGCTTTAATTCGGAGACTGATCTTTCCGCAGAACAATTTGTCACCGTCAAACTTAGGAATAAGCGTAATGCAAAATATAACGATGGAATTGAAAAAGTTCATCGGCAAGTTCTGAACTTAGATCTTCCGGATATTTTGGTACCAAACGCTGCGCTGGACATAGGATTTAATTTCGACTTCTTCATTGGTATTGCAAAGAAAATCCAATTGTTGAGAAATTTCCATATAAATCTTACCTCTGGATTAATTTGTATTTGCAATTCATTATCACATTAAAAGCGTTTATTCAAAAATTTTCCTTTAGGCTCAGATGAAGTTCGGGAGTATTACTATTGTTATCCATATTTTTTTTGGAATACGTTTTCGTGTAACTATGTAGCTGCCATCGGGTTGAAGTACCTTAGAGCGTATTTTAATAATATTGAAATGTTCACGCATGTTCTCCAGCAGTGTTACGCCTTCACTTTACAAAACCTTATTGACATTTTGAATACTTTGTAAAATATCACTTTAAACCGCAAGCATAATGTGTAGTAGAATTTGGTGAAGTGTTGTCGTGTTTTAAATTACGAAGATTAGGGAACAATGAGATGTACAATTATGTATATTTGTATTTTACAGATATTGGAAGAATCGTCATGTAAATTCTATTTCAATTGCTACGTTTCGTTTGCGATTTTAGTGGTGCCCCATCTGTCGTGATGCCCTAGGCCTGGGCCTAGTTGGCCTAAGGGTAAATCCAAGGCTTTTCTAAACTATTGACGATCCCGTGATCCCGTACCACCTAAAATTATTGTGATTGTAATTCTTCATAAGCGATTATGAATCCCAATCAACGCTCCAACTCAAATTCATTGAAATCGGCAATATTTGCACTGTGTATGGTTTGAGTTTCGTTTGGTTTTGGTTATTAAATGATTCAATGGCTTTAAATCTATTATAAATACATGTAAAAATGAATATGTATGTTTGTTTGCTTGTTTGTTTGTCTTTTAAAGGCTCGGAAACTACACTTAACCGATTTTGGTAAAATTTTCAGAGTACGTTTTTCTTAATACATATAGAATACAACACCGCATCAGTGCGATTACTCAACAGTTAGTGGTTGAGATTTCAGGTGAAATTAGAATATGAATCATTTTGGTCAATTAATATAGACATACAGTCAGACAGATAAACAGGCTGACAGATAGACAGACAGACAGATGTACAGATAGATAGGTAGACAAAGACAGGTTGACAGACAGATAGATAGGTAGACAGAGACAGATAGATAGATAGACAGATAGACAGACAGACCACAGATAGATAGATAGACAGATAGGTATTGTTAACAGATAATAGAATAGTTTATCAAAATTGAAATTCCTTTTTTTTGTTAGTTTTAAATGACTTTTATTTCTATACATACATACAATACTATACTATGTATACGTATACATAAAAAAATTCAAAATTCCCATACAAAACCCATATTTAAATTTTTCCGATTTCCGGCCTTTCCTGTGAGTTTTTATAAATTTTCTTTTCTCATAAACCATCACTGAATCAAGACGAACAAAAGAAAAAAAGAATCATCGAAATCGGGCGAGGTGTTCCCGAGTTTTAGCGAGACTAACGCATAGCAATTGATTTTTATATATATAGAGAAGAAGAAGATAGCTGACTCGGCGAACTTTGTACCGCTTCAAAATCAATAAATGTTGTGTCAACTTATTAGCTGTATTAAATTAAATTTTCTTTCGTTAGATTAAATAAATGGATAGTTTAGCAATGCAACTCGCGTGTTGGTCGTCGATGATTTGAGGTAAGCGTTTATTTCATTGGCAGTGGTCGATCTTGGAATGATTGGTAAATTCAGAAACAATTGTTTCAATGATTGTCATGTCCCAATGAGTATCGTTTTCAAACAAATTAAGCTGTTGACATTAAGCACGAAATGTTGGGCATACTACACCATTGACAGTTCGAAGTGATTCAAATCCTGTCAGTCCACGAACATTCACCAGCAAGAACCGCAAGTGGAAGCATTCGTCATTCTTCGGATGAACTGTGTTAATGCGACCAAGAGGATCAGTAAAACGCTTATTCGGATAATCAGGAACCACATCGCCTTGCTTCCAACGTTGAAATTTTTTCGATGAAGCGTTCCAAGTGTCATAACGTTGCATCTCAGAGTAGAGCAACGTTCGTGCAAACGATTAAGTTTGTCCTTCATATTGCCCATGAAGTAAATTTAAAAATACCATATATGCTGTGCGTCTTCAAGCGGTTGCAATGATCAAATTCAATACTGATTTTGGCCTTTAAAGTCCAAAGCGAAGTCAGAATTACTCATTTATGATCACGAAGAGAAAATTAACGTTTACTCTCTCGAGCAGAAATTACCTTGAATGTCGGATTGAATCCACGTTCTTTGATAATATCTGCTAAAATTAAGTGGGTTTTCTACCCTCTGTGGGTAAAAATATAGGGATCGTTTGGATGAAATCTTTTTCTGTATCGAAATATTTAAAAACAATCCTTTTTCTAGAACTTCGCTCTTTGATGAATAACTTCTTTATTATCTCTTTAACATTCACTTTGTAATTACCTTTTTAGTCAGAATTAACACTGTATCGCTTTTTAAATTAGAAAAAAATCAAAAAAAATAATAATAGAAATCAGTGACAAAATATATGAAAAATCCTATCCTATTTTATTTTTTCATGAATTTTTCCGATGTTTTAATGGTTATTCTGCTATTCGGGGCGGAGACAAATCCATCAAATCAAAGATCATAAAAATTGGTCCAGCCGTTCTTGAGTTATAAATGGTGTAACTAACCCGACTTTGTTTTATATATATATATATATTATTGGTCCTTTTTCCCATGGTGGATTTGTTAAGCAAATAAGTAATCGGAATCCGTAAAATATTTTAATGAATTCACAGCCACCGATGTTCTACGTTTTACACTATAAAACAGAATGCCTTCTCCACTTTATTTCTCTTTCTATCTTTTCTTTACGCATTCCTATATCGTTGTCAACGCCATCTTTGTCTCAACACAATATTGTGACTGTGACTACATTCTGTGTTCATCAAGTAACACTTAATTCTACGAACTACAATGTACTTACACACCATAACCTCAAATTTAACGTAAACGTCATTTTTGTATTATCTTATTTTATTATTTCATTAACGTTATAAAATTAACTTAAAACTATCTTGAAATTATTTGACACTCCGACACGGCCATTCTGACCATCACACGTGTTATAAAGTAATACAAACATCAGTTTATCCAACTTAATTTCTATAATTCTAATACAAAAATGAATTTATTTGCTTGGTGTATTCTTAAGATTCAAAGATCCAATCAATCAGCAGAGGGCTTGTAAGTATTGTCCAATTATTACATTTAATTTTCATAATTGCTTTCAGTTTACTCGATCGCAACTTTATGACTATCACATTACATGACTCTTGCTGCCGTATGCAACTACCCTCTAGTACTATGTACATACATCATAGTCTTCACTAAAACTCAAGCCCCCGCCACATCTCCAGCTGCCCGTCGCACCATGATCAAACAACCAGGTTTGCACTTGCGATTACAACCTGATGCCTGTGGTGCGACTCTTTTGTCATTAGTGTTCAGCCGTCAGTACCTCTTCAGTACTATCTTCATCACAAATATCCAGTTCGTTGGGAATGTAACTTTCAGGCATTATTTTTAAATGTTCATGCGAGTATTTGTAGGTTCTTTTATTCACAAAAGATTTCAAAGTATATCTGTCGCCTTCAAGTACCTCTGCTATCACAAATGGACCCCTGAACTTAGGATCAAGCTTGGTTTGATTTCGTTCATCATTTTCAAGCAAAACATGATCACCAAGTTTGAATTTAACTATCTTAGCTTTATTTTTATCGACTCTAAGTTTATCAAAAGAAGCATTAGTTTGTATATTTTGTGAAGCACGATCAATTTCAATTTCATTGTCCTCGGCTAACATTAGTCCTAATGGTCTAGCTACTTTACCAATCAATAATTCCAAAGGACTAGCCTGAGTATCTCGATTGACCGTGCAATTCATCGCCAATTGCACATCTCCTAGAGCATCTTGCCAAGAACGTTGACTAGTTTCAACCGCGGTCAACATATTTTTGAGTGTACTCATTACACGTTCTACTTGACCATTAGCTCGACTAGAACCCGTAGCTATGAGATGTAGATTTATCTTTTGTGAGGAACAGAACTCGCGGAAATCTTTACTAGAAAAACATCTACCTTGATCAGCAATTATACGAGTTGGTGCACCAAATAAAGCTATAGCAGTTTTCAGTGCTTTAAAGCAACTATTGGTATCAATGTTAAGAGTATGATACAAAAGAACATATTTAGTGAAACCATCAATCATCACGATGACATATTCTTTTAAATCGCTTTTACCGCTCAGCTTACCGGTAAGATCAGTGTGCCAAGGTATGCTGATCCTAGCATTGGGATGAAGTTCGGCTTGAACTTTACCGGAACTTGATTTTGACAATTTACAAGTTATACAATTATCCACAAATTTACGAACGTATTTAGTCATTCCTGGAAACTAGTAACACTCGTAAACTTTATCAAGTGTTTTCTCCCATCCTAAGTGCATAATTGACTCATGGATATCATTTATCACCGACCATCTCGTTCTTTTGAACGAGGAACAATAGGTAGACATCGTGTCTTACCTCTTCTCTGTATCTTCCGATAAAGAGTCCCCTTCCTTAATTCGTATGTTTTTGCTAAATCATCCTCGAGTTCTTTATTTGAAAATTTTGAAACTACTGAAGAAATTTCCGGGTCCCGTTGCTGTTCAGCTAGAAGCCAATTATCCGATATTTCGGCAAGGTTAACATGCTTCTCTTTTACTTTAGCTTTTGGCGTAGAAGATTCCAAAGGTAGAGGATTTTGCGAAAAGAAATCTACATGAGCCATTCGTTTTCCTTCTCTGTATTGAACATCAAAACTAAAAGACTGTAAAAAGGACCACCAACGTTTTGCATTAGGAGTCAAATTGACTTTATTACGAGAAGCTTTTAAAGAGTTACAATCTATTACGACAAGAAAATCTTGACCTTGTTAATAATGACGAAAATGTTTAATTGCATTAACCACTGCCAATGTTTCTAGTTCATAAGAATGGTATTTCGATTCAGCTGGAGAAGTTCTTTGACTATAATATTCAACTACGCGGGGTTTATTATCAACTTTTTGCAGCAAAATTGCACCATAACCTATGGAGCTAGCATCAGTATGCAACTCTATCGGATGTTCCGGATCGAAAATCATTAAAACTGGTTCATTAGTTAGTATGGAAATTATTTTCTGGCGAATATCTTCATGTTCTGCCTTCCATTCTAAATTCTTTTTACTAGAAGCTAGAAGATATAGAGGTTTCATTATTTGTGAGAATTTTGGCACAAATTTTCGGAAATAAAGGGTGATTTTTTAGCTGGTTTGGTTTTGGCAACACTGGTTTTGACAGCTGACGTGTGTTTAGTACCTTGTGTCACTGTCAAGCAGCTTCAGTTTGGTTTGCAATTTAACCATGGATCGTCTTACAAATAAACAACGCTTGCAAATTATTGAATTTTACTATCAAAATTCGTGCTCGGTTCGAAATGTTCATCGCGCGCTGCTTCCATTTTATGATCGGCATTCTCGACCTTCTGAGCAGTCTATTCGGAAGATTGTGACCAAATTTCGCACCAAATTTACTTTGTTGGACATTAAACCACCAACACGTTTACGTACTGTGCGTAGTGAAGAAAATATTGCGGCCGTATCAGCTAGTGTGACAGAAGACCGCGAAATGTCGATTCGGCGCCGTTCCCAGCAGTTAGGCCTTTGTTACAGCACTACGTGGAAAATTTTGCGGAAGGATTTGGGCGTAAATCCTTTTAAGATACAGCTGGTGCAAGAACTAAAGCCAGCCGACCTACCACAACGCCGAATTTTTGGTGAATGGGCTCTTGGAAAGCTGGCCGAGGATCCGCTTTTTTATCGAAAAATTGTGTTCAGCGATGAGGCTCATTTTTGGTTGAATGGGTACGTAAATAAGCAAAATTGCCGCATTTGGAGTGAAGATCAGCCAGAAGCATTGCAACAGCTACCAATGCATCCCGAAAAAGCCACTGTTTGGTGCGGTTTATGGGCCGGCGGCATTATTGGGCCATATTTCTTCAAAGATGATGCGAATCGCAGCGTTACTGTCAATGGTGAACGCTACCGAGCGATGATAACAAACTTTTTTTTGCCCGAAATGGAAGTTCTTGACTTGCATGATATGTGGTTTCAACAAGACGGTGCCACATGCCACACAGCACGCGAAACAATGGCGCAATTGCGAGGCGAGTTTGGTGAACAGTTAATTTCACGTTTCGGGCCGGTCAATTGGCCGCCTAGATCGTGCGATTTGACACCATTAGATTATTTTTTGTGGGGGTATGTCAAGGCTAATGTCTATAGGGACAAGCCCGCTTCGATTGACGCACTGGAAGCCAACATCCATGCATTCATTCGTGAGATACCGGCCGATATGTGTGAAAGAGTATGCCAAAATTGGACTCAGCGGATGGGCTACCTGAGACGCAGCCGCGGTCAACATTTGCATGAAATTATCTTTAAACACTAAATTGCAAGGTTCAAACTATCGATTCAAATAAATATTTCATTCATTTTTTCGAATTTTTTGTGTTTTTTTTTTAAAAAAAGTTCTCAACCTCTTAAAAAATCACCCTTTATAAAGCGAGGCCAATAAATTGTCTTAATTCTGTGACAGTTAACGGAGGCGGTAAAGCAGTCAGTGCCCGAATTTTGCGATTGTTAGGCCGAACTTCGCCAGCACAAACCTCATATCCTAGATATTGAACCGTAGTTTTAAGAAAGGAACATTTAGAAACATTGAAGGAGAATCCAGCTTTTGTAAGGATGTCCATAACGATTTGTAGTCTTTCCAACGCTTCATCGACTGTACGAGCAATTATCATTATATCGTCCATGTAGACAATAACGAAAGAATAGGCCAGTTCTCCTAAGGCGTTCATGACTGCACGTTGGAAAACAGATGGTGCGTTTCTTAACCCAAACGGCATAGTCAAGTACTCATACTGACCATCAGGTGTAATAAATGCTGTACGCTCAATAGAGTCTGAATGGACTGGGATTTCATGAAACCCACTTGCCATATCCAAGCTAGAAAAGTACTTTGACCCACCAAGTCTAGCTATCTGATCAGAGATAAGAGGCAACGGGAATCTATCTGGAACTGCATTGTAATTCAACTCCCGATTATCGACACATAGACGATCAGAACCATCTTTCTTTTTAACAAGCAAGATAGGACTAGCAAAAGGAGAACAGCTAGGACGAATAATGTTGGATTTAATCAATTCATTGATTCTATTTCTAACAATTTGCCTTTCATCAGGGCTAAGCCGATAAGGTCTCCTTTGCACCGTCTTACTTGCATCGATTAATCGTATTTCAAGTTGTCCAGTTGTAACATGAGTACGCGATATACCTCTGATAAACGATTTTGAAAATTCTGCTAAAATTGACAATAAACGTAGCTTTTCATTACCAACGATATCAGTATCGATATTGTTCAAATCTACATCGTCAGTTTCACAACAGGCATTCACTATTTTAGTTCTTAAAATATTGAAACTACTCAACGTTATGTTTACATCAAAACCTTGGCTAAGAATTTCACGGCCAATCATCACATCATGTTTTAAATAATCATTTGGTACTACATGACATAAAATTTCTATGGTACAATCGCTAATCGTAACTTCGGACAGTATTTGTAACGTACTATGTACAGACAAATTACCGATACCTTTCAAAATAACTACATTATTTATTCTTTAACCCGAGAAATTAGCAGCTATTATTTCTTTCACGAGAGAACACTCGGCGCCAGAATCAAAACAAAATGAAAACGACTCACCAGACTGTGTTAACAGAATCCTCCGATAAAAATGAAGCCTTCCTCTTCACATATGAAAAGGCTTTTAATTCGTTTTGAAGCTGCGTCCTACTTTTAATGTTTGTAGTAAGTGCTAATAGCTGCAAACGATTATCAAACTGGGCTGTATGAGCCAACACAATTGACACTGCCACTTCCTCAATGCTCATTTCTTTCCACCTTGACATCAAAGATAGACATTCTCCTTCTTTTGGACGGCTATTGTTCATATTTATTAGAGTTGCCGCTGGAGTTTCTGTGCCATCAAAAAGAGCAATAAAAATATCTCGAAATTGTGGCCATGTGATGCCGGGAAAACATACCTGCGATAACCATGGTGATGCGCTCCCTTCTAAGGCCTTACTAAGAGCAATAATGAGCGTGCTGCCCATGGTAGATTTGTTAAGCAGATAAGTAATCGGAATCCGTAAAATATTTTAATGAATTCACAGCCACCGATGTTCTACGTTTTACACTATAAAACAGAATGCCTTCTCCACTTTGTGTCTCTTTCTATCTGTTTAGACTGCTCAGTCTTATCGGCAGGTGTGGACTGTAATCTTATCTTGGAACTAAAATCAATTTGATTGTATCCTCTATGTACATATACATTGTACATATTTATACCTACTTCACTCACCTTGATCTTAATTTTCAGGTGAAAAATAAACACTGAGTAAAACAATAACTATTCACTTATGTATGTTGTTTAGAATTAAGTTAACGTTAAAATATTATGACCACCCTACTCCTCATATTGACCACCCTATACTATTCAAAATATTGTCAAACACTCTCAGATATCATACCCATTCCCATCAAATTGTCACCCATGCACCTTTACAGGTGCTTTCCTCTCACATTACAAAATTATTCCCATAGATTAAATTGCTGACTTATCATTTTAGTTTGTAAATTAGAGTATAAATAGCCATAAGAATACAGAAATAAATCACTTTGCATTCAGAAGTCAATAGTTTAATTTGCTACCCCCCACCAGAGGTAAGGAGCATTTTAGGTAAAATAAACTCTGGAATCAAAAGAGGTTCCAGGTCAAAACATTGGTGACCCCGACGAGAGTTTGCTTCCCCCCACCAGCGGTAAGGGGCAAATCTCAAGCATACAAACAAGCGTAAACCAGGGGTTCAAACACTGGTTGATTACAAGTACAAAAAGTGATCTTGCTTGAAATCACAATATCCATAAGCGTTTACCAGGGCTTCAAACACTGGTATATTTCAAGCAATTAAGCCGAAGTATCATCCGGATTTGCAGCACTACCTTCGTTGGACCTATCGCCGAGATTTCATCGCCTGCTAGAATTTCGACATGGACGAAATGGAAGTGTTCAAGATCGTGGCCAGACAGAAGGCCATCACAGAGGAGCTTCAGCGATTTAGAACTAACATTGGCAAAGACGGCCGCGACCGCAAAACCACCGCGTATATAGCAAAAAAATACGAGGTTCTGGAAGCACTATGGTCGGAGTTCCATTACAATCATGAAAAAATCAAGAAATTCGTGAAGATAGACACTCCATATGTACAAGCAAATACGTATGAGAAAATCAAGAGATTTTACGCCGAAATCAAACTCACTTTGGACTCAATTATGCCCAGCGATGCTGAAAGGCGCCAGGAAGAGCCGATAGGGGCAATCGGTGGGACATCGTATCCGGACACAGGAACCATACCAAAGATTCCTACCCTTCCATTAGAGGAATCTAGAGCGAAGGGAAAAGGCATTCACGACGCTGAGGAACGCCAAGAAGAACCGATTGAGGCAATTGGTAGGACGGCGTATCCAGATACGGGAACGAAGCCAAAGATTCCTACCCTTCCATTAGAGGAATCTATAACGACAGGAAAATCTGAAGATCACCAGACCAAAGGGTACATAGTACCCCCGGTAAATCCTGTTGGAGAAGTTGTCCGAATCATTCGAAGACAAAACACAACCGCAAAATCATTGCAGCGCTTGTTGTTAAGTCTTGAAAACGTCACCACAGACAACTGGAGCTGAACATTCTGTAGCGTGAAGTTAAACACACTTCAGAAATTTTGGAAAGAATTGGAAGAAACTCACCTATTAATTAACGAGTTATGCGAAGACCCAAGCGGGCATGGATACAACGTGGCAGAATACTTTCATCTAGAAGATGAAGTTCAGAACTGGATTATTAAGGTGACGACTAGACTACAAGAGTCAACCCAGGTTCCACCATTACCCGGTCCAAATACCACACCAAGTTCCAGTAACATACCGAAAGCAACTTTAAATCTGCCGAATATTACATTGCCTAAATTTGATGGAAACTATATTCAATGGAAGCAATATAGTGATTTATTTACAGAGTTGGTACATAAACAAGACATAGCCAACTGCCAAAAGCTATTTTATCTAAAAACAACATTAACAGGCGAGGCAGGAAAACTCATCAGACATTTTACTACGTCGGATACCAACTACAGTGCCGCATGGCAAGTTATAACCGATCGGTATGACAACCCGCGGCTATTGGTAACTGCACAGGTGAACAAATTACTTAATCAACCTGCAATCCAGAATGAAGGTTCTAACGCAATCAAGGTACTACACGACATAACACAGGAATGCCTGCTTAGCTTAGAAGGTCTACAAGTTGACACCAGCAATTGGGATCCTCTTTTACTCAACATTCTGCTCAAAAAATTGGATAGAAGTACACTGACACTTTGGGAGCAGTCACTTAAACAACCAAAGGCCCTACCATTATTAAGGGACTTCCTATCATTTTTGGAGGTGCGATTTCAGTCTTTAGAAGCACTGGGAACCAAAGCAGTCAGAACAGAAGACTTCAACAGAAGGACAAAGGTAGCTCTTACATCAACAAAGGAAACCAATAGATGCCTTATTTGTGGACAACAAAAACATGCGATTTTCCTGTGCCCAAAGTTTCTTGAGCTCACACCACAAGAACGACTACACAAGGTGAAATCGCTTAATCGGTGCACTAATTGCTTACGTTTCGGACACCAAGCTTCAACATGTAGAGCAACACACTGCACCAAATGCAACCAGTATCATCATACCCTGCTTCATGTGATAGCAAAGGGTCAAAGTCATCAAACTCCTATAATAGATAATAGAACTAGCCTCTCAGCTATCACCAGGAGTCCTAAAGTATCAAAATATGTGCTGTTAGGAACAGCTATGGTAAACATACTAAATCGGACAAATAGCGCCGTTCAGGGCAGAGCATTGCTGGATTCTGGCTCGCAAATGAGCTTCATAACCGAGAAACTAGCTAAAAAACTGCAGCTCATTACGAAACATGAACCCTTTGAAGTCTCAGGAATGGGCAACAGGCCGCTCAAAATAAGCAAAATGGTCAATATCTGTCTACAATCTCAAGTCACTGGGTACAAAGCACAAGTGGAAGCTTTTGTACTTGATAAAATAACAACGCAACAACCCAATCAGTTCATCGATACCAGCCAGTGGGAAATGCCCGAGAACATCCAATTAGCAGATAAAGGGTTTAGTCAACCTCAAGAGATTGATGTTCTTATTGGAGCAGAGCTATATCCCGAACTGCTTTCGGTAGGCCAAATTAAAATAAATCAGACTGGTCCTACTTTACAAAATACCTTACTGGGATGGGTCGTGATTGGAAAAACTATCACTGGAAATACTTCATCACTATTTTGCGGAATAGGAGTGGATACCTCGTCTAATAACCTGAATAACCTGTTTGAACGATTTTGGAACATAGAAGAAAATCTAGCTTCCCCATCACAAACAATTCCAAAAAGATTAACTAAAGAAGAACATCAGTGTGAGGACATTTATGCAAGAACTACATCAAGAACGCAATCCGGACGTTACGTCGTAGCTCTACCATTTGCAAACGATCCAATAAGTCTGGGAGAATCAAGAGAGATAGCTGTCCGAAGATTCCTCACACTGGAGAAGAAGCTTCATAAAAACCCGGAAATTAAGAAGCAATACATTGATTTTATGCGGGATTACATTGCATTAAATCACATGGAAGAAATCAAATACGATTCAATCTCTTCCAAAGAACCACAATATTTTCTTCCACATCACTGTGTTCTACGCCCAGAGAGTACTTCAACAAAATTAAGGGTGGTATTTGACGGATCATCAAAGACATCCTCAAATATATCACTCAACGACATTCTGCACACCGGACCAGCCCTTCAAAATGATTTATTTTCAATTTTACTACGCTTCCGGACGCATAAATATGTATTCACGGCCGATATCTCCAAGATGTATCGTCGGATACTTGTGAGTGAGTATAGTAAACGATTCCAGCATATCGTTTGGCGGGAATCGATCAGTGAACCGATGAAAACATATCAACTAAATACCGTGACTTACGGTACGAAATCTGCACCTTACCTCGCCATCAGATGTCTTCACGATCTAGCGAAAGGAGCAGACAACCAGCATTCACTAGGAGCCAACATCATCCTTCAAGATATCTACATGGATGATATACTGACAGGTAGCAACAATCTTAAAAACGCTCTACAAATGCAGTCAGAGCTGAAAAACCTGCTGAGTCAGGGGATGTTTCAACTACGAAAATGGTGCGCCAATACACCAGCTCTACTCGAGGGAATACCAAAACAAGATTGTGAAACTGAAACTATGCTTCACAATCACGAAGAAGGATCCATTAAAACATTGGGATTAACTTGGCTACCAGCATCCGACCAATTTCTTTTAAAAACAAATTGGAGTGAAACAAAAAGGATAACTAAACGAAGCATATTATCAGATACTGCACACATTTTCGATCCGCTGGGCATGGTAAGTCCTGTAATAGTGTTAGCAAAAATATTCCTCCAAGAACTATGGGCTTTAAAACTGAATTGGGACGCAGCACTACCTCTGGACATGAACACGAAATGGACAGCCTTCCGAAAAGACCTTCTAAAGCTAAACAACCTTAAAATTCCTCGCCACATGATAGTGAAAGAAGCAACAAATTGAGCTTCATGCCTTCTCAGATGCCTCACAACGAGCCTATGGAGCCGTGGTGTATTTAAAGTCAACTAATCAAAGGGGAGAAGTCAACGTTCAATTGGCGTGTGCCAAAACTCGAGTCGCACCAATTAAACAACAAACCATTCCCCGCCTAGAACTCTGTGCCGCCAAACTATTGGTACAGTTAGTAAAATTTGTAAAGGAAAGCCTGCCAATCCAAGTCAAACAAACAACGTAATGGACAGACTCACAAATTGTATTGGCCTGGATACATACAATGTCGCCACTAAAAACCTTTGTAGCTAATCGCATTACATTAATCCAGGACGAAACATCAAAATCACAATGGAAGTTCATCAGATCAGAACTGAATCCAGCCGATCTACTATCCCGAGGAGTTTTTCCACAGCAGTTGTTGAACTCCAAAGTTTGGTTCCAAGGTCCAGCATTTCTAAAGAAACCCCAATCAGAATGGCCAAACCAACCAATAAGGGAACAGGATGAGGAAGTACCAGAAACAAAAACTATTAAAACAATACTACTAGTCGTCTCACAGGATCATTTTCTTGAACGAGTCAATCATAAAAACTCATTTAAGTGTCTATAACGGGTGACGGCATACGTTATACGTTTCATCAGTAACTTAAAGCGAGCAAAAAATTATAGACTTCTAGACAAGGTGCTATCTCCACAGGAACTTAAAGCCGCAGCAACAACTATAGTAAAACACGTGCAAGAAATCACCTTTCCAGAGGATTTAGCATCTCTAACTAAATCCGGTTGTGTTCTTCAAAGCAGCCATTTAAATTCTCTCGCACCATTTCTTGATGATAGAAAAGTGATTAGAGTAGGAGGACGATTAGAAGCCTCTAATCTACCATACGAGGCAAAACACCAGATAATTCTTCCAAACTCACATACCTTTACGCGACTGCTGATGACAGGGCTATATAACGAACACAAGCATGCAGGACCACAAGCCTAACTTGCAATTTCAAGACAAAATTACTGGATTCTGCAAGGAAAACGGTTAGCACAAACGATAGTAAACAGCTGCGTCAGATGCTTTAAAGCTAAACCGAAAGGCATTGAACAAGTAGTTAGTTAGACTTTTATTTCAAATTGATTCTTAACAATGATTAAATAACTTAGTCTATTTGGTTTGGCCTAAGACCGCCTACCAGGTTGACAATATAATTACTATATCCTGAATTTAATACAAACAAAAATTGGTTAAAATAATACAAAAATATTAAAAATCTCCCTCTAAAACTCTCTTTCTATATCGAAGTGCAGCTACTGTGTAATTGTACAAAACATCCCATCCATTTTCGCCGTTTAAAATGTTTAATGTTTCACCTTCTTCTAGAGCATCCTTTGAAAACACCATAAATCGAAGTTCTTTCAAAATTGGGCAAACTGCCAGAAAATGGAACACATCTTCCCTAGTTTTCATGTTGCAAAGTTCGCAGAGTGTTGGTAGATCGGTGCGGTGGGGTATAAAATTTAGATTTACTGTCTCAGTTCTCATTCTAAAGATCGTACTGATTTTGTCTATGGATTAGCTGTTAAGAAAGTATGTTTTTTCATTTAGACGATAGTTAAGTTTACTGTAGTAATTCCTAAACAGCGAGGCTTCAGCATCTTCAGTATATTTTTTATACGATATTTGACCCTTTTTGTCCAACATCAAATTAAATTTCTCTCTTAGAGAAGTCGGCTGTTCGTTTGTCTGAATAACAAATTCTATTCCACAATCCGCTGCAATTTCCTTCCACACATTGCAAATACTTCCGCTCGTTCTAATTATATTTCTCAGAATTATGTTGGGTAATCTCGTTTCTTCCATTTCCAGTACTTTTATAACGTAGTTGAAATGTATTCCCAATGTATGCAAGAACATAGGTGGAGTACCCGTTTCAATATATAACACATAATTTGGAGTATTTTTTGGTAATCGGAACATCCTCTTTAAGAAATATCGAAGGAACTTTTCAACAGATTCATAAGATACATAACCCCATACTTGAGCTGCGTACAGTAGTATTGATGCAGCTGTAGAACGAAATACCATTTGTTTCGCACTATGTGATACATAATTGTTTTTAATGCAGCGTTCCCATATGGATGAAATAGCTCGTTTGGCATCTGCTAACTTTTCTTCAAGATGTATGTTTACATTTAGGTTTGCTGATAAAAGCATTCCAAGATATTTGTATTTGCGTACGATCTCCACATCTTCACCATTATACTTCCACTTTTCTAGATTAGAGTACCGGCCACCTCCATCTCTAAATATCATTATTTTGGATTTCTGCAGATTGACTGTTAGATTCCAACTTCTACAATACACGTCAAGTCTGTTCATCATTAGCTGAAGACCGTTCACAGAGTCATTTAAGAAGACGATGTCGTCCGCATACATCAACGCTGGAATTATTACTCCGTAATAATTTATTCCACCTCGTACAGCATCAGTTATATCATTAATATACAGAATGAAGAGTAATGCACTGAGTATGCACCCCTGCTTAACTCCCATTGAGGTCCCGAATTCTTCAGAGATTAGATCTCCATCCCACACAAGTGCAACATTACTTTCATACAGTGCTTTCAAAATAGGAATGATTTTGGTTGATACTCCAATTCTGAATAACTTATAAAACAGTGCTTCTCGCGATATGGTGTCGAATGCTGCACGAAAATCAACAAAAAAGGCATACAGTTTCTTGTGTTTATCTTTATATGAGGCAGCGATATTGGTAAGTGCAAATATTTGATCGATCGTGGAATAACCCTTTCTAAACCCAGCTTGGAATTCTGTAAGAATGTTCTTTTCTTTTACCCACTCACTGAGCCTTTTGTATATCAAAGCCGAAAATAATTTGGCTGAAGTGTTTAAAAACGAAATACCTCTGTAGTTTGCTGGGTCCTTGAAGTCAATTTTTTTGTGCAGCGGAAAAATTATAGATTTTTTGAACATATATGGGACCTGAGCTGTGTCGAAGATCCGGTTGAATTCTACTGTAAGTGATTGCATAAACTCGTTTGTGGAATTTTTATAGAACTCAAATGGAATTCGATCATTTCCTGGCGCTTTATTTCGTTTTGACTTGTTTATAGCTTCCCGGATATCTTGAAGAGTAAAAGGCGCATCCAACTTGTGATCTATAAACATGGGGGCTGCATACTGAAATGAGGGTGATGTAAGTGGCGCGTTAAGAAATTTGTTAAGGTGGGCTTTCAGGAGAGGAGCTTTCAAAGATATGTTGATGGAGTTAGTGCGTCCATTTACGTATTTCACCGCTTTCCAAAACTCAGCTGACGATCTGGTGTTGTTTATCACAGTTATGTTTTCTTGCTCTAATGCTGCTTTCTTATCATAACAAAGTCGTTTATAATCCTTGTTGGCTTCATTGTAGAATACTTTGAAAATACTAGTGTTGGTGGCTCTCAAAAGATTTAAGAACTTAAAAGATTTATTTCTGGCTTTCAAGCATTCTGTATTAAACCACTTTTGTTTAAAGACAGTTCTAGACCTTAATTGTTTGTTCTGTGGTACAGCTTTCTTTATGATTTCTGTTAAGTTTTCCATATCAACTGGATGATTTTGAACTTTCAGCTCTTCAAGATTAACATTCAAGTTATGTTGATAATTTTCACGCATTCGATCATTCCAAACAATCTTCGGTAGAAGTTCTAATTGCTTTAATCCCACCTCATTTACACTGGCATATATGGAGAATGTTACTTCTAAGGGCATGTGGTCAGAAAAAATCGACGCTCTAACTCGGAAGTCCTCCAAGAGATTATTCCATTTACCAGCAATAAAACAGTAATCAATGACTGAACACGATGAACCTCGAATAAACGTAAATTGTCCTTCGGAGTCACCTGCACAGCTTCCATTCAGGACACGACAGTCATAAGCATCGGCAATTTGCAGAATTTTCGAACCTTTACTGTCACAAACTGAGTCCTTAGATTTGCGAGTTTTGTCCAAATACGCGCAATCATATCCCGTTACGAAATTATTTTGGGAGACCCCTATTCGTCCATTAAAATCTCCGACAAGCATTATATCAGCAGTATTCAAGGATTGAAGAGAGTCACATAACCTTTCATAATCACGTTGCCAGTGGTTGCAGTTTAAATAAATTGGTACCAAAACTACTTCGCAGTTGCTTGTTTTAATATCTAAGGTTTGCAATTCGCCCGTTCTTTTAAAATTAACAGAAATACCACCAAGATTATCACGATATCCGTATAATGTACCTCCACTTCCTCTTCCAAATATAGATGTTTTTACTGCAGGTACCCATTTAAGCTCGTAATTCAAAAATATATTTTTAAATTTAATTTCATCGTATTCTAAAAGATGAGTTTCAAATAATACAAATATATCAAAGTTCTTAACATAATTGAAAAAATCCACAAAATTTAATTTATTTTTTAACCCTGATATGTTATAGCTTAATATATTTATTTTCTTATTTACTAAAAGATTCTCTATTTCACTCTGGTAGACAGGAACACATCATGCATCGTGTAATGGCGCCTTAGAGCATGCGGCTTCACCCAAAGAACTTCCATTAGACGGCTGTATAAGTTGAGAGTTGGCAACACTAGCAGAAATGACATTTGACGTCAAATTAGAAGTTTTGTTTACATGATTTGTAAATGTGGTTTCATTCATAAATATTTTATAGGTAATTGGAATGTCTCCAAAAAGTGATTTAATAATTTCAACCCCATTTTGTTCGCCACACCTCAAACCTTGCACGGAGTCCCAGAAAAAGACTCTGCCTTCAATAAGAAGCTTATCATCTCTTAATGAAATTCTCGTTTTGGGTACTTTAAGACGGAGCTCCTTCATGATCGGAATAATTTTTGCACGACGTTGACGAATATTGAATGGCAGATCTTTATGAACGCTTATTTTTGTCCCTTTGAGCTTAAAAGCATTCTTCAAAACGTCCCAAGCAGTTTCCTTGTTTTTCATTTTTACAATAAATGTTGCACTTTTTGGATCTCGACTATGAACTCCGTAAGCTGACTGAACTACTTGGTCCGGTGTGACGTCTAGTAATCCAGCGCAGGTGGATTTCGCCTTTTCACACATGTCAGTTTGGCTATCAACAGGTAGGTGTATTACATGGTTCGCCTCCGTATTTTTTTGAAGAACCTTTTCCAACTGATCCTCAAGTTGTCTGTTTCGTTGCTCCAGGTAATTTACTTTTTGAGAGATTTGATCGTACGCATATTCAAGTCCGAGATCTGATTATATAGCTGCTGCAGGTCTGATTTCGAAGCAAGTTGTTCGACGAGCTTCTTGTTGTTTTCAGTCAAATCTCTTGCATTTTTTCAGCGCTTAATCCTGTAGCAGTTCCCATAGCGAGTTTTGTTTTCGTATTACTCAAGCTAGGGTGGCGTTTTTCGTTTCCTGGTTGTTCTGGGGAAGTATCAGATATCCCTCTTTTTACCATTTGGAGGTTAGCTTTTTGGATGCACTTTTTATTTTGCCTTACATATACTTAGGAGTTAAGACTTACTCAGTATTTATTTTCTTTTTATAGGGTTTGTTTCTATTTAACTTTCAAAAAGGTTTTTTTTTTTTTTTTTTATTAATTTGCACTTTATCGCACTCTTTATCTATTTTTTTTTATTGGGAGATCAAAATTTTACGTCAGCTTTGACAGGCACCAAATGTCAAACTCATTGAACAATTAATGGGAAGTTTGCCCGCAGAACGTGTACAACCTACAAGACCGTTTATAAATGTTGGTGTTGATTTTTTTGGGCCAGTACAAATTCACTACAGAATCCGAGGTAAACAATCGACTAAGCATATGTGGCAGTCTTTATATGCTTCTCCACAAGGAAATATCATACCACAAAACTCAACAAACATTGCCAAACTCCATCTCTCACCATGATGTCCATCAATATATTGTCGGATATTTTTCACTATTTATTGTTTTGTTCCTGATCATCATAGTTCTCCTCAAGCGAAGGAATGCGAAGGCTGTCCCATCTCTAAACGACATCGGATTTGAGCTCAATGATCTCAATGCCGGGGAGAGTGTTTAGAATTAAGTTAACGTTAAAATATTATGACCACCCTATACTATTCAAAATATTGTCAAACTCTCTCAGATATCATACCCATTCCCATCAAATTGTCACCCATGCACCTTTACAGGTGCTTTCCTCTCACATTACAAAATTATTCCCATAGATTAAATTGCTGACTTATCATTTTAGTTTGTAAATTAGAGTATAAATAGCCATAAGAATACAGAAATAAATCACTTTGCATTCAGAAGTCAATAGTTTAATTTGCTACCCCCCACCAGAGGTAAGGAGCATTTTAGGTAAAATCAACTCTGGAATCAAAAGAGGTTCCAGGTCAAAACATATGTAATATTTTATTTATTCACTACCACAATTCGTCTCTACTGGAAGAAATTTAAAATCAAAGTGAGGTCCTTGGTGTTTCATTTTTCATTTTTAATTCATTTTTATTTATCAATTCAATTAAATCTTAAATGCTAGACAAAAGTGATTAAAACTAGCTTAACTAACCTAACTACCTTACTCTAACTTACTGGCCCCACACGGGCACTCTAAGCTAAACTTAATATTTATACTATGTCTTTCGACGTAACCTAACTTATAATATAGAATTTTAATTAAAGTTACAATTTTAGAGCTAAGAAAAGTTTGAAAAAAAAACTTAGCAACAGGACATGTTTTTTGCTTAAAACTACCTTAAATAAGACTTACAACTACTTAACCTATCTTAAGTCTAGCTACGTAATTAAATACGTATTTTTTTTTTGTTTTTTGTGCTGTGTTATTTTATAATTTTTTTTTTGTGGTTTTTTATTTGTTTTTATATTTTTTTTTTTGTTGGCAAAGTGCTGTGCGTATTTTCTTATTTATTTTTTTATATATTTTTTTTTTATTTTTTTTTTTATTTTTTTATAAAACTTACAAATACCTACACTACCTAAACCTATGTAAGCCGGCCACGGCATGTCTACATAATAAACATAAAAGGCGGCCAACTATGCCTTGGGGTCTACCCCGGATCAAACGGAATCGACGAGGGAATTCCATCTCTTTCTAACAGCCACCAGAATTTCTGATGTTGCTGTTCAACATCGTGCCCATCGCGCCCCGAAACCGACCTACTAAACCGGAGGCGCTCCGTTTGGCTCTGTGCGACGTCTCTGTCGTAGTTGAGCCGCCTATCCATAGTCTTGCGAGCAACATGGAAGATTAGCGGTACCGCTGTTCTATCCTGGATCAGACCCTGTTGGTCAAAATAGAGGAACGCTTCTGGTGGAACGAAGCCGTTAAGGCGCACTCTTTCGTGGTACGTGAAATTGGGGTAATAAGCCCCGAAGATCAGGCTATTCATCGAACCCATTGCTCTTGCAATGTGCCTTCGAGTCATCTTGATTAGGAAATTGTCAATTCTTATTACGTTAGCCCTGTTGTATAGGACCTCATTAGAATAGAATTTTTTGTACTCGGACTCTGGTGTTCTGTATAAACGAAGGCAAGCCCGAAGACAAGCCCTCTCAAACACCCGAATCCTTTCCATCGAACTTGGTCCGACGTTGAACCACACGGGACAACCATATGCTATCATTGGCCGTATAAGGGCCGTGTAGCAAATAACCTTTACCCTCGCATCGAGTTGGCTGCTATAAAACAGTCTCTTTGTAAGAGCAAAAGCGCCTCTGGCTCTGGCCAGAGCAGCATCTATATGTTTGTTAAAATACAGATACTGGTCTAGCCACAGCCCGAGGTATCTGACTACATTTCGACATGCAAGTGGCCGCCCGTGTCGTCCCACGATTGCGAACTTTCGCCAATTCTTTCTGGTGTCCCAAGAGGCCCCAGACAACGGCGTCCGAAACAAGATGGTTTCTGACTTGTGGAAGTTGATCTTCAACTTCCAGTCGTCACAATATCGCTGAATCTTATCGAAGTCAAGCTGCAAGAGAATTGCAATGACCTCGATCTTTGGCCCTGATCTGTACGCGACCAAGTCATCTGCGTACGCAATAGCATGGTGAAGAGACCCTACGAGATCACTTGTGTAAATATTGAAAAGGATCGGCGAATTAACCGCACCCTGTTGTAGACCATTTTTAATTTCAAAAATACCAGCAGAGGTCACATTGCCATTTTTCACAATGAACCGCCTACTGGTGAGCATATTATAAAGTATGTACAGCAGTGGTTTACTTATGCTCAGCCTGCTCAACTTGTAGAAAAGTCCCTCTAGCCAAACGGTGTCGAAGGCTTTTTCCAAGTCAACCAGACAGGCACCCGTGCATTGTTTCTTGCTTTTGTTCCATTGGATATCCGATACGAGTTTAGACGCGGCATGTATGGTATCATGCCCCGCCTTAAAACCGAATTGGTTATCTGGAATTATATGTTTGTCGTCAACCCACTTAGTCAGGGCTCTATTGATCACTTTTTCGAATACCTTGCTGATGTTCGGAAGGAGACTTATTGACCGGAGATTTGCCGGATTGGAATTGTCCTTACCCCTTTTAGGGATAGGATGCACTACTGCTGTTTTCCAATGCGCTGGATAATGTGCATTATTCAGCACATTATTAAACAAAATGCAGTAAATGTCTACCGCTTCTAGAGGGAGATGTCTAAGCACAATGTTAGATATTCCATCGATTCCCACTGACTTCTTCTTTCTCAATGATTCGAAGATCGCTTGGAGCTCTACCTTCGATAAGAACGGGGGATGTATCTCTTCGTTGGCGATGGCATTATTTGCCCTATTGTCTTCAATGAACTCGGTGAAACCGATGTTCTCTGATCGCCATTGCTGTAGTTCATTTCGAAGGTAGAGGTTGTGCACAAGGACTCGATTCTCCAGGTCATGGTTCGGGCCAATACTGCTATTCACCCTATACACTTCCTGAAAAGTCGCTCCTATAGTCTCAACCTTCTCCTGCGGATCTTCGATCAAAAAGAAATTGTCGTCATCGACTGCGTTTACTGGATCTATACCTGCTGTCACAAGTATTCGTTCGTTGTCCGTATTTCGAGGAATTTTGAGATATGGAAGGTCGTTGAGATTATTCCTCCGAAATATTTTATTTATTTGCGGGAACATACTGGGGTTGTTGGCTTTTACAGCCCTAATTTTTTTGTTCCAGTGCAGATTTACCGCTAATCGGTAGTTTTCTTTTATTAACTGTTGGAGGTTTTTAATCAACGCCTTCAGTGTCCTTATCTCTGAGTTTTGTCTGTCAGTAAACCGTCTGTACAAGGTTTTTAACCTCGACAGCAGTCTACTTTTCTGTTGGTGCAGTGCGTTTATTGTTGCGTTGCCGTATATCCCTACATTGTCAGTTTGTTGATGTCGAGGTATCGTCCTGTCCATCGTTTGTTTTATTGTCTCGTCCATTTGTTTTAGGTATCCGTCAATCTCCTCATTTGACAGATTCCTATTGGACGGTGGGTTGAGCGAGTTTGAGGAGAGTGCTCTTATCATAACTCTAGAAAAGCGTGTCCAACGCACCCTACTATAATTGTAGGGATGCGCATGAACAAACGCTTCAAGTTCCGCAATCTCGTTGGGAATTGTAATTTCGGCACTGAGTCCGCAATGGTCACTGTCATACACAAATGTATGAAGGCAGTTTAAAGTTTGTCCGTTCGTGTTAGTCAGTTGTAACCGTACGTCGAGCAGCAGGAGATCCAGATATGATCCGCCCCTGGGAAACGACGGACTATCTGTTGCTTTCAAATCGAGTCTATAATCGACACTGTGCTGACCCCACCAATTAAAAAGTAGGTTCCCTCTAGAGTTAGGAATGTTATTTCCCCAATCTCTGTGTTTAGCGTTTAGATCCCCGGCCAAAAGGAAATAATTCTCCTCCGACTCCAGCCTAAGGCATCGGAAAAGTGTCTCGAGCTCTGAAATAAACAAAGTTGGTTGCGTAGCTTCAGCTGCATAAGCTGAGATCATGTACATCCTCTTTCCGCTATGGAGAGGGATGCACACGATACATGCTTCTAGCTCCTGGAATCTCCGCACTTCACCACTGTACACTACCTTATATTTAAGCTTTTTACTAATGAAGATCGCAACACCTCCTCCTTGTATAGAGTTGGGTCGGTCTCTTCTTATTATATTATAATTATTGTGCCGTAACTTATGTTTCTGGTTTAGCTTAGTTTCGCTAACCAAAAGCACATCAGGGCTTTGATCTTCTAACAACTTAAATAGTACGGCTCTTCGTTCGATCCTAATCAGTGAATTTACATTCACCGCAAGGATCCTCAAGGTATTCTCCGCCATCGCACACATTATGATTGGAGATGCGCTAGGCCCGGCAGAAGCGCGCAGATTTGGTCCACCCTCTTCGCCTGCTCTTGTACCTGACGTTGTAGCTAACCCATCTGCCCTTGAATAGAGAGCAAGATAGCCATCAAGTCAGCCTCCGGTGCTTTAGGCAGTGGGGCCTGTGAAGCAGCCTTCGGTTGTTGCTGTACCGTCTGTCCCCTTCCTGCCGCCATTTGGGCGTAGGAAATTTGGGGTGTGACGGTTCGACTTTGGCTTGAACGTGGTAGACTTTTCACTACGCTTTTCTGCTGTCGAACCATGTTCACTTTCTTAATGTCTTGGAACTTGGGGCAACCCCGATAGTTTGCGGTGTGTCCCGAGTTCCTACATAGCGCACACGAGAGCTGAGATTTCTCTGATGCCCCCTCTTTCCCCAGAGCACATTCTTCGGACTTGTGGTTCTTTCCACACTTCACGCATCGAGGCTGCATCTCGCAGTTCGACGCGGCGTGCCCGAACCTCTGGCAGGGAACGCATTGAAGAATGCTATCGCTCCTCTTTACTTTCTCCCATGTGACAACCTGGTAGTCTACGACCTTAATGTTCCGTAGACCATCCAGTTTGCTATTGGGTGACAGCTGAACCAGGAAGAACGGTAATTTCCGATTCTCCCTTTTGGCCCTTGCTGTGGTGAAAGGCTTGACCCCTACGAATTCAAGCCCATCGCACTTCTTCTCTTTGAGCATTCTAAGGAGCTCCTCCGGTTCTGTGGACGGTTCCATCCCCCTCAGCAGCATTGTTTGCAGCTTTTCCCCCTTCGGGGTGAAGAAGACGAACTCTGTCGTCGATTCCGCTAACAGTTTTTTAATTGTTCTATATTGTTCTACTGTGTTACATTGTATAGAATGCCTATCTACGCTAAGTCTTTTAACATAAAAATTGTTGCCTATGGCCGACTTACATAGTTTGATTGTCTCTTGTAGTCCCATTTTGAAGGTGTTTATTGGGGGCACCTTCTCCCTTGTTGTCTTCTGTTGTTGTTGCTGCTGCTGGTTCTGCTGCTGCTGTTGTTGTTGTTGTTGCTGCTGCGTTTTCTGCTGCTTCTGCTGATTCTGCTGCTGTTGTTGCCGTTGTTGTTGCGGCTGAGGCAGCTGTTGTGACAGCTGTTTTTTCTGCTGTGGTTTGTCTTTTGGCTGCTGCTGTTGTTGTAGCTGCTTGGGTTGCTGCGGAGCTTGTTCTGCTGGCTGTTGTTGCTGTTGTTGCTGTTTTCGCTGGAGGTCCATCTCTTGCTCCTTTACTCTTCTGGCCACTTGTTTGGCTTTAATGATAAGCACTTTTTGCTGCAGCTCTCTTATGCTGCGGCTTAGGAGCTCCAGTTCATCGTCTTCATCGTCCGAGTCTGAGGGCGCCAGAGATGCGAAGCTGTTACTTGTGCCGGTGTAATGCCCTTCACCACCATCTGAGACGTAGGCGAATCTGTCGCCATCGCCTGATCGCTTACGTTGTTGTTTTCTTGCTGCTGCTGATGTTGATGGCGCCTCCTCCCCCGCTTCCACAGGCAGCTTTTCTGCAGAAGCCGACAGAGAGGGGCGCTTTCCCATGTTGGGAGTCGGTCTCAGCGACCTCCTCCTCTTTCCCGCGCCTTCTGTGGCCACTGCTGGTTGGTGACCAGATATCTCTGACACATCATCGCCTGATGTTGTTTTGTCCGCTATTCCCGTTGGTTGGGACGCGGACCTTTGGCCATCAGCCATCACCGGTACTATCGGCTGTTGCCGACCACTTTAATTTAATTATTAAATTAAAAAAACACTTATAAAATTTTTTCCCCGAATGGGATTCGAACCTAGGTCTACTGGGTGACGGTTCACCACTAGCACCACTAGGCTACCGAGCTAATTGATTTTCGTTGGTCAAACGTTAATGTTAACACACTGCTTGTACTCTTGGAAGCCGAAACACGTACTTACTCCACGAAGGTCTGTGAACGACTGAGGTCCTTGGTGTCCTGCCAGCCGGTTGCATCCCAAAAGCAAAACGGGAAAGTATGTATGTTTACATACATACAATATATACAGGCGCGCGTGGCTTATATTCCTCGTGTAGCTGGTTGTATGTACTCTCTCCCTTATGATGTGCTATTTTTAGATAGTTATTGCTTTCATCCCTCGCCGTCGTTGCTGTCACTTGTGTCGGTTTTAACACACTGCGCCCTTGAAGTCTATGCTTCAATATCCACTGGAAGCCGACGCAATTTTTGTACTGGACGCTCTAATGGCTCTTTTTTCTTCCTTTTTTGGCCGAATTCCCAATCAGACTTTGCCACTCTCAAACAAACGCTTCGTACTATGCCATCTGAACCGGAAATCACCTTGAAGACTCGTGCGGTTTTCCATAATGTCGGCGGTATGTTATCTTCGCGAATGAGAACTAAATCGCCTATTTCCAGATTCGATTGCGCTTTATGCCATTTCGGACGCTGTTGTAATTCGTGCAAATAATCTTTCGACCAAACTATCCATAGAGACTGCGTCATTTTCTGAATTTGTGCCGCCAATTCCAATTTATTGTCCGGTATCTCTTGCACGTTTGCACCGAACGGCTGAATGATTGGCTCGCCTATGAGGAAAGGGGGTAAGGAAGTACAAGTCTTCTGGATCGTCTGACTGCGCGGATAATGATCGCGAGTTCATTACTGCGATTGTTTGAGCAAGAATCACTCTGAAGGCGCTGCTTGTCAACTTGTGCGGGCCTACGATTCGTTTCAAGTGGTATTTCATAGACTTTACTGCAGCTTCCCACAGCCCTCCTTGATGCGGCGCTGTTGGCGTAATGAATCGCCATTCTGTCTCATATTCTTGTAACGTCTTGGCCATATCCATTCCATTCCAAGTCCGCAGCATTCTCGCCAACTCCTTTTCTGCGCCCGTGAAATTTTTGCCGTTGTCACTCCATAAACGCGTGCATGCGCCACGAATGATGGTGAAACAATGGAATTCTAAATGTACCGCTTTGGTGACCATACAGACGAATACTGCAACATACTTTTTTTCGACAATGTTGCATCGACCTCTGCGCGCTTTTAGCATAAAGGAGCCAGCGTAATCGACGCCTGAGTGGCGAAATGGTCGGCATGGCTGCACGCGATCAGATGGTAGTTCACCCATCATTTGCTGCATTGCTTGTTGATTTTCCCGTACACAGACAATGCAACGTGAATTGTGCGTGTGAATAGCTCGACGCAACCTTGTGATCCAGTATTTTCGACGTATAAATGCTCCCACCTCACGTGGACCACCGTGCAGGGTGGCTGTATGCGCTTCTCGTATAAATAATCTTGCCAACGGGCTGATGTCGGGTAAAATTATAGTATATTTAGCTAGCAATGCTCGATCCAAACGACCACTCATGCGCAGTATACCTTGGTCGTCGAGGCGTGGATTGAATTTAAGTATCGGACTCATTGTATCAATGCTACTCTTGTCTGATTTACTTAGCGCTTTAATCTCACTTTCATAGTAGATAGCCTGCTCTTCCCGAATCCAATATTCCAATCCCTTTTCAACTTCTGTGTTTGTCAGTGGCCCGAGTCGACGGAGATGTTTTTCTGGCTGCCGACTATTAAATCTAAATCGAAAAATTCATGCTGTTAGTCTACCTAATGCGCTTGCGCTCGATGCTCGTGATAATAAGTCGACATCACGAAGTGTTATGTTCATCACCATTAATGCTTTGTATGATTTGCGAAGCTTCGTACTGTCGTTGCTGGTGCCTGGGGCCCAACTATGTAACTCGATTCTACTTTCGATTCTATTCGAAAATTGCTTCCGATTCTACTTTCAAACCGTACTACGTATGACATTAGAATCGAACGTTAGTAATGCCAACTTTTTCCCACAAAATTTCCGAATTTCAAACGAGTCTCGCCTTGTGTTTGACAGATAAACGAAAACTAAAGTAATTTATTATTTATTGTGATTTGTGAAACAAGGAAATCAAATTGAGCAGACGAATTCGAGATAAATCCAATAATAGAGCTGAGTGAAAAAGTGTTTGTTTAGAACATGTACATTTAATATTCAAAACATTTGTAATAAAATGACTTAATTTTAGTGTAATAAAAAATACGTCCAACTTTCAACAGATGCCTTTTTGTATTTGCTGTGTGGATTTTCGTCTAGCCTCCGGGGTTCTCAAGTATCCTGTGTATATATTCCACAAGAATCTCAAATTGAGACGTCTTGTTTGCTCATTTTAATTGATTAGCTACGCACAAAATATAATTTAATAGTTCTATGCAATGTATAATATAATATGAAAAAAATTGTCACCTACTTTTTTGAAAATTTCACAGTCCAACAGCTTGCTCGCAAACACATTTGCATTAGAACGATTATTTGCGAATTCGAACGATTTTGACATTTACTTTAGAATTAGGTAGTACCAAATTTCCGAAAACAAATATGAAGTTCGAGATTCGTTCGATTTTCAAATACTAGGGCTTGCTATAGAATTATAGAGTACCGATTTTGCGAATTCGAACATTTTTATTGTAGAATCGAGTTACATAGTTGGGCCCCTGATTTTTCTTCATGTGCGATTTCTTCTTCTGTTCCGTTTGATCGTTTCGGCTGCGTGTTTGGCCAATGAATGGCTTGTCTGAGCAACCATTCGGGCCCATTCCACCACAATTTATCTGTACGCAACTCTGCTGCCGATGCACCGCGACATAGTAGATCAGCTGGGTTATTTGCTGAAGGAACATAACGCCCATCAGTGTTTGATGTCAGTCGCTGAATTTTCTGCCATGCAAGCACTATCTGGGAATCCGACCACAGCGTTGTTTCAACGTGCATCAAATTTGCTGTTAATTTGAAAGAGTGACTAAGTTCGCTTAATAATCTTGCGGCGCATAACTCCAATCTTGGCACTGTTATTGACTTCACGGGTGCCACATGCGATTTTGCTGCAATCAGAATACTTTCCATACGATCTGCTGATTCAATGCGTACATATAGAACTGCGCCGTATGCTGCCAATGAAGCATCAGGGAAACGATGCAGTGAAATATTTTGGCTGTCGCCAATCCCCAACCAACGCGGGAGTCTGATTTGCGTGATCAGTACCAGCTGCTGCTGAAATTGCTGCCATCTCCGATAAATGTCATCTGGCACCTGCACGTCCCATCCAATGTTCGCTCTCCATATGTCTTGCATAAGTGTTTTTGCCACGGTCACGACTGGCCCAACGTAACCGTTCGGATCAAATATCTGAGCTATGTGACTTAGTACTCGACGCTTCGTTGCCTCTTTTGCCTTTAGCATCTGCGGCGGGTGATTTTAATTTAAACATCAATTCGTCAGTGCCAGGTAACCAACGCAAGCCGAGCACCGTAGTATCGCTGAATTCGCCGAGGTCGAGCGCATCGTTTGTTTGCTCTTTCCCATCGCTCGGTACCACTCCCAATTGATTGGAACGCCACTTGTTGAGAACAAATCCATACGATTGAAGCAGTGCATCCATCTCGTGACATAACTGCTGTGCCCTTGCCCGATCGGCTGCGCCTGTCAAACAATCATCTACTTAAAAATCGTGTTCGACTGCTTCTGTGCCCATGGGCCATTGCGTTCTTGACTCACGCGCAGCTTAAATCATTGCGCGTACTGCACAGTGAGGTGCTGAGGCAAGACCGAAAGTGACTGTTGTCTGCCAGTACTCCTGAATATCACTATTATCCGTTGGACGCCAAAAAATTCGCTGGAGATCCCACTGGTCTGGATGAACACGTACTTGTAAATACATTTTCTTGACATCTGCTGCAATTGCCACTGGGTGGCAACGTAAACGCATTATCAGCGGTGCTAGATCTTCTTGCAATTTTTCGCCTACCAGTTCCACTCCATTCAGTGACAGACCGTTGTCAGACAGGAAGCATCGTAGACTATCCGACATTTTTTAAGTACGGCATGATGCGGAATGTGATAGCATAACAGCCGGGGAGGTCGATCGGCTAAGCGCATTTGATCTGCTGAAAGCAACTCTTGAATTGCGTCGAAGTATTGTTTCTTAAAGTTGCTATGTCGCTGAAAACGCTTTTCTAATTGTCGAAAGCGATGAAACGCGATTGCTCGCGAAGAACCGAGTTCATCAATGTCGCTACGTAGTGGAATACATTTTTGGGTGAAACAGGGAATTCGGAGCGTGTGTACTTAGTGTACTTAGTGTGTATCAGAGAGTGCTTATATATATATATATATATATGTTTTTATGTATGTATGTATGTCTATATGTATGTATGTATGTATGTATGAACATATGTTTGTATGTATATATGCATGTGTGTATGCTTGTACATATGTATGTGTATATGTATTTGCATAAGATATGGCGGTATATGAGTCATCTTCAAAGTAGTCGCGTGCCATATAATGTATGTACATATCGGTGTTTTTGTTTTGTTTATTGGACGGATGAAGTAAAAAGTGTCAGATGGAGAGAAAAGATGTGCGAGTGATTATATTTGCTGATGTATGTGTATGTGTCATATATATGTGTCATATATGTATGTACATATGTATATAGGTGTTTTTGTTTTGTTTATTGGGCGAATGAAGTAAAAAGCGGAAAGGAAATTCTGAGTCAGAGGGAGAGGAGGGATATACGAATAGGGAAACAATGCTGAGGGGATGTGCATGGTTTCTCAGTTCTACTCATCCAGATCAGATTGTTTATTTTGACTGTTGGCTGAAATGGTTAGTAGTGTTGACTATATTCTTTCAAGGAAAATTGTTTTTGTTGGATGGATGAAGTAAAAAGCGGAAAGAAAATTCTGAGTCAGAGGGAGAGGAAAGATGTGCGACTGATTTATATTTGTTGGCTGATGGGAAACAATGATGAGGGATGAGAGGGGGTGAACCCTTTCCTTGGTATGGTTTCCAAGGTCAACGCATTCAGATCAGATTGTTTATTTTAGCTTTTGACTGAAATGGGTAGTAGTGCTGACTGTAATGTTTCAACGAAAATTGTTTTTATTGGACGAAAGGAGTAAAAAGCACTAAGCCAGAGCGAGAAAGAAGAAGTATATTTGTAGGCGGATGGGAAACAATGATGAGAGAAGGAAGAGAGGGGGTGAACGATTTCCAAGGTTTACTCATCCAGATCAGATTGTTTATATTCGCTGATGGAGGGGAAACAATGATTAAAGGGGGTGAACAGTTTCCAATGTCTACTCATCCAGTGGAAATATTCATGTTTTGACACGTTTAAAAGTCTTGGTCTCTTTATCTTTCGACCATATTTTTTTTTTATGGAATTTGCTGACGGAGGGCTAGTGGAATATTCAAGATCAACAAGTTATTGTTTTGGCTCATAATGGTCAAGCGTATGATCATCTGGTATTCAAGACCAATGTGTATGTATATGTTTCCACGCTTTCATAAAAAAACTGTTTGTATATGTATCAAATAAAAAAAATAAAGGAATAGAGCAAGAGGTCAACACATCGCTGACATCGATTTCAAACCATATCGTTTCGAATCATCATCATTATTATCATCAGAGACTAAGAAGCAGAAAGAAACAAATGTAAATTACCTAACAGAAGTTGAAAGAAGATAAAAAAAAATGTTATTATGATATGTGAACAATGTTGGAGTGTTTCTTATTCATTAGTTTGTATGATGGGGATAAAAGATCTGTTGATCGTGTAAATAAAAAATAAAGAAACTTTTAATCAAGGCGCACTCAAAGCTTTGAGATCCTACTCTTTGCACTCAAGGTAAAGTGCTGCTTCAATGAGTTGAGCTAGATTAAGGTTCTACCAAAGCAGAATGAACGTAGATCAGATTCTTTACTTTGACTGTTGGCTGAAATGGGAAGTAGGGCTGACTATAATGTTTCAAAAAAATTGTTTTGATTGAACGAAGGAAGTGAAAAGCACGGAGTCAGAAAATGAGGAGAGATATACGAATAGGTAACAATGCTGAGAGTGGGTGAACGGTTTCCAGGGTCTACCATCACTATCATCATCGTCATCGTTAGAGACTAAGAAGAAAGAAACAAATATTAAGTATCAGAAGCTCGAAGAAGATAAATAAAAAAAAAAAAGTTTATTATGATAATGTAAACAATGTTAGAGTGTTTCCTATTCATTCTTTTGTATGATGAGAATTGAAGATTTGTTGATCGTGTAAATAAAAAACAAAGAAATTTTTTTTTAAATAACTGTGTTTTATTTATTATTCAATATTAATCAAATCAATATATCCATCCTTTTCTCTTATAATTCTACATTTAATTTTTTCATTAACCAATGGTCCATAAATTCTTCTTTTATTAATTAGTCCAAATCAATAATCCCTCTTTATTGTTAGGCAAACAAACAAGGTATTCTATACCTGTTGATTCGATGACAGTACACTCTAAGACTTTTTTCTTTTCTCATAGTGCTTTCGCAAAGTTCTTTTTCCTGACGGATACAAATATGTTGTTTATTTATTATTTTATACAAAAGATTGGTGGAGGAATATTCATGTTTCGACATGTTTAAAAGTCTTGGTCTCTTTATCTTTCGACCATATTTTTTTTTTTTTTTTTATGGGATATGTTTTTTATTTATCTTTCATTTTTCTATGGAATACATCTATGGTGTTGTTATTGTTGTTGTTGTCTTTGCTATTGCTCTCGTTCGCTGACTATGATATTTCTATACAAAAATTGATGGAGGAATATTCATGTTTCGACATGTTTAAAAGTTTTGCCATTATTGGTTTGTAGATTTTTTTGACTTTCGATTGAAACTATCAAAATTGATCTCAGAGCGTCTGTAACAATTTGTGTTGCCTTATTCTTCAAAGAAACTGTCCATGCATACTTGGAGAAGGTATTGATTAATGTTAATAAGTAATTATTTCCATTATTTTGATTGCTGTACGGTATCATTTTTCAAATCTGCTTGCCACAGGTCACCTAGCCCTTAACAACAACCGTCGCCTGATAAAATTTCTTCGTGTGGGCTTGTGTAATTCCTCAACAACATTCCTCTTACACATACCGAAATAGAATGAATAAAAGATCAAAAAAAAAAATGTACCTTAAAATATGTGTATTTTATTTTATTTAAACTCATCATAAAATTACATCAACTTCTTCATTCTAATGATTAAAACTATGCATACATAAATTCGTGGGATCGATTAAGTGAAAAAAGTCTCCCACCTATTGATAAATTCTTCAGTTCAATTAGTATTTCTAGTTGTACTGAAGAATAATATTATTTTGCAAAGACGGTATGGCAAACAATTAAATGTGAACGTCTTTTAGATTAATTAGAGTTATGTTTGAAAACTGATGTCTTATTTCTAGCCGATATATTTGAGAATTTAAGAAAAGTTTGTAGAAATATCTATGGGCTGGATCCCTGTCAATACTATACAGCATCTGGTTTATCATGGGATGTTATGTTAAAAGTAACAAAGATAAAACTTGAATTACTTACTGATATAAATATGTCACAAAGTGATATTAGAGGGCGGTCTTGTACAAAATTGTTACAGACACTCCAAAGCCAATAATAAATAAATGAGTGACTTTAAAAGTGAAATGCCTTCTGAATACATGACGTATTTGGATGCGAATCATTTATATGGGTGGGCAATGTCTCGAAGTCTACCATATGGTAAATTTGAATGGATAGAAAGTGATAATTTCAATGTTTTCAATACATCATCGAGCTGTCATTTTGGTTACATTTTAGAAGTTGACTTGGAATATTCAGAACATCTTCGTGATGAGCATAGTGATTTCTTATTTTGTGCAGAGAATAAAAAAAAAGCCCAAACGCGAAATTTAGTAAACTCATAGTAAAATGAACCCATAAAACAAAGTATATTATACATTATAGAAATCTTCAACAATGAGTTAAGCACAGAATAAAAATTTTAAAAATACATAGAATTTTGAGTTTCAAGCAATCATATTGGTTAAAACAATACATCCATTTAAATACACATCTCCGTAAATTGGGTAAAAATGAATTTGAAAAGAATTTCTTTAAATTATTAAACAATGCTGTTTATGGTAAAACGATGGAACAAGTCGATAAACGAAAAGATATAAAGATAGTTACGAATTGGTAAAGTTGTGGAAAGCATTTAGGTGCTCGAGCTTGGATAGCAAATCCAAACTTTCATAGTTCTACTCAATTTACAGACAATATGATCACAATTCAAATGAGTCGTGTTCATATAAATTACAACAAACCGATTTATTTAGGTTTTACTGTACTCGATTGATCAAAATGGAAGATGTATGATTTTTATTATGAATACATGAAACCAAAGTATGGTGACAATTTAACTTAAAATTATATGGATACTGATTCTTCATATATTCTATCAAAACTGGAGATTTATATAAAGATATACTGAATGATATTGATATGAAATTTGATACAACAGATTATCCTACTGATAATAGATAAAATATTCCAAATAAAAATAAAAATATAATCGGGATGATGAAAGATGAGATGAATGGTAAAATTATTAGAGAATTCGTTCGGCTTCGATCTAAAATGTATTCAATAGATATCGAAAAAGTAAACAAATTTAAAAAAGCTGAAGGTGTAAAGAAAACAGTATTAGATGATATGAATATTGAAGATTATAGAGATTGTTTATATAAAAATAAACTTTCCTATGGATATATGTTTATAATTAGGTCAAAGATTCATAACATATATACACAATGTGTTAATAAACTAGCACTAAGTTATATTGATGATAAGAGATATATTATGGAAAATGGTGTTAGTACACTTGCATGGCTAGTAATCTGTATCGAAAGTACACTCCAAGGAAATCGGGGTTTATTGAATTTTCCAAAATCTGCTATATTTGTGACTGGGCGATTAGGTTACAATTTCAGTAGTTTTGTGAATCTTATGGCTAATGACAAAGCCCCAAAACCGTTTTTGTATGGTTGTAGAGCCCATTACCTTCTGGAATTTTTACTGCTTCCATAGCTTCTTTTTGCTGAATAAATAAATTTGTTTCTCTTGGAGGAGCAGTAGTAGTAGCACTTGTATTTTTTATTTTTGATGCCCAAGTTAAGTTAGATCTAGCGTTCATCATCATATTTGTCATCACTAGACTATTTAATCTTTCGGATAAGGAAGAATGTTATGCTATTACCCTCTGCCGGGCCTTCTCAGTAAGAACTTTATTAGTAATATGTTTTTAAGTTTTTACTATAAGCATATGCCACATTGTGTTCACGACAGACCTCATCCAACTGCTTGATTCCACGATCTCCCTTAGCAAGACGGTCTTTTAACTTAGTCCCAGGACCACAGAAAGTACATGACGGAAAATGTATTTCGAATGGTAATTTATTTAATAATGAATTTACCAGTCCCATATCCTTCGGATTAATGTTTTCGACTGACCAGATATATTCGATATTCTATCGTTTTATAGCACTTTCTTGTTACGGCTGCAGTCTCTGCATCAACCGAAATATCTACGGCAACTTGTAAAATCCATTCATGGAATACAATGAGTTCTCAAATTATTGTGAAATTATTGCACCTTCCGAAGCAAAACGAAACTCAGTGTTTATATATGATGATGTAGCTTGTGATAAACAAAACAACATTCGAGAATATGTTTGTATGGGATGACACAACGATGTGGATAGTTTCTACTTATGTCAATTTTATACACGCATACCAAAACATTTGTTTCGAGACAACGCAAACTACATAGTTATTTTCAAGCAAGACGAGCTAAATCTGAATCTGATCATATAAATTCCGATACGACATTCAATCAGTTTAAAGAACCGTGCACAAACTGTTGGAAAGATGCATTACTTCTGTTGGTCATCAACGACCTCCCACTAGTCTTCAAATATTCTGAGTGTCTTCTTTTTTCCGATACTTTTAAATTATTTCGCTCCATTAAATCTGAATATGATTACGATTTATTATATCAAGATGTCACCGCGGTCAATGATTGATGTGAGCGGAATCACCTCCTTCTAAACGTTTCTAATTGTCCTGCTTACTGCAATCCGATATCCGCTAACTGCTATCCGCTATCTGCAACTGACCTGCCTGGAACCGCCCCTGTTTGGAACCGATCTGTTTGAAACCGACCTGTTTGAAACCGACCTGTTTAGAAGCGGCGACCTTAAGGTGTATTGAACCTTCCTTCATCCAATAAACAAAACAAAAAAATGTACAGATATACATACGAATATGTGGCATGCGCGTCTATCACTGATAGGGGGCACAATACACCTTAAGGTCGCCGCTTCTAAACAGGTCGGTTCCAAACAGGTCGGTTTCAAACAGATCGGTTCCAAACAGGGGCGGTTCCAGGCAGGTCAGTTGCAGATAGCGGATAGCAGTTAGCGGATAGCGGATTGCAGTAAGCAGGACAATTAGAAACGTTTAGAAGGAGGTGATTCCGCTCACATCAATCATTGACCGCGGTGACATCTTGATATAATAAATCGTAATCATATTCAGATTTAATGGAGCGAAATAATTTAAAAGTATCGGAAAAAAGAAGACACTCAGAATATTTGAAGACTAGTGGGAGGTCGTTGATGACCAACAGAAGTAATGCATCTTTCCAACAGTTTGTGCACGGTTCTTTAAACTGATTGAATGTCGTATCGGAATTTATATGATCAGATTCAGATTTAGCTCGTCTTGCTTGAAAATAACTATGTAGTTTGCGTTGTCTCGAAACAAATGTTTTGGTATGCGTGTATAAAATTGACATAAGTAGAAACTATCCACATCGTTGTGTCATCCCATACAAACATATTCTCGAATGTTGTTTTGTTTATCACAAGCTACATCATCATATATAAACACTGAGTTTCGTTTTGCTTCGGAAGGTGCAATAATTTCACAATAATTTGAGAACTCATTGTATTCCATGAATGGATTTTACAAGTTGCCGTAGATATTTCGGTTGATGCAGAGACTGCAGCCGTAACAAGAAAGTGCTATAAAACGATAGAATATCGAATATATCTGGTCAGTCGAAAACATTAATCCGAAGGATATGGGACTGGTAAATTCATTATTAAATAAATTACCATTCGAAATACATTTTCCGTCATGTACTTTCTGTGGTCCTGGGACTAAGTTAAAAGACCGTCTTGCTAAGGGAGATCGTGGAATCAAGCAGTTGGATGAGGTCAGTCGTGAACACAATGTGGCATATGCTTATAGTAAAAACTTAAAAACATATTACTAATAAAGTTCTTACTGAGAAGGCCCGGCAGAGGGTAATAGCATAACATTCTTCCTTATCCGAAAGATTAAATAGTCTAGTGATGACAAATATGATGATGAACGCTAGATCTAACTTAACTTGGGCATCAAAAATAAAAAATACAAGTGCTACTACTACTGCTCCTCCAAGAGAAACAAATTAATTTATTCAGCAAAAAGAAGCTATGGAAGCAGTAAAAATTCCAGAAGGTAATGGGCTCTACAACCATACAAAAACGGTTTTGGGGCTTTGTCATTAGCCATAAGATTCACAAAACTACTGAAATTGTAACCTAATCGCCCAGTCACAAATATAGCAGATTTTGGAAAATTCAATAAACCCCGATTTCCTTGGAGTGTACTTTCGATACAGATTACTAGCCATGCAAGTGTACTAACACCATTTTCCATAATATATCTCTTATCATCAATATAACTTAGTGCTAGTTTATTAACACATTGTGTATATATGTTATGAATCTTTGACGTAATTATAAACATATATCCATAGGAAAGTTTATTTTTATATAAACAATCTCTATAATCTTCAATATTCATATCATCTAATACTGTTTTCTTTACACCTTCAGCTTTTTTAAATTTGTTTACTTTTTCGATATCTATTGAATACATTTTAGATCGAAGCCGAACGAATTCTCTAATAATTTTACCATTCATCTCATCTTTCATCATCCCGATTATATTTTTATTTTTATTTGGAATATTTTATCTATTATCAGTAGGATAATCTGTTGTATCAAATTTCATATCAATATCATTCAGTATATCTTTATATAAATCTCCAGTTTTGATAGAATATATGAAGAATCAGTATCCATATAATTTTAAGTTAAATTGTCACCATACTTTGGTTTCATGTATTCATAATAAAAATCATACATCTTCCATTTTAATCAATCGAGTACAGTAAAACCTAAATAAATCGGTTTGTTGTAATTTATATGAACACGACTCATTTGAATTGTGATCATATTGTCTGTAAATTGAGTAGAACTATGAAAGTTTGGATTTGCTATCCAAGCTCGAGCACCTAAATGCTTTCCACAACTTTACCAATTCGTAACTATCTTTATATCTTTTCGTTTATCGACTTGTTCCATCGTTTTACCATAAACAGCATTGTTTAATAATTTAAAGAAATTCTTTTCAAATTCATTTTTACCCAATTTACGGAGATGTGTATTTAAATGGATGTATTGTTTTAACCAATATGATTGCTTGAAACTCAAAATTCTATGTATTTTTAAAATTTTTATTCTGTGCTTAACTCATTGTTGAAGATTTCTATAATGTATAATATACTTTGTTTTATGGGTTCAGTCTACTATGAGTTTACTAAATTTCGCGTTTGGGCTTTTTTTTTATTCTCTGCACAAAATAAGAAATCACTATGCTCATCACGAAGATGTTCTGAATATTCCAAGTCAACTTCTAAAATGTACCCAAAATGACAGCTCGATGATGTATTGAAAACATTGAAATTATCACTTTCTATCCATTCAAATTTACCATATGGTAGACTTCGAGACATTGCCCACCCATATAAATGATTCGCATCCAAATACGTCATGTATTCAGAAGGCATTTCACTTTTAAAGTCACTCATTTATTTATTATTGGCTTTGGAGTGTCTGTAACAATTTTGTACAAGACCGCCCTCTAATATCACTTTGTGACATATTTATATCAGTAAGTAATTCAAGTTTTATCTTTGTTACTTTTAACATAACATCCCATGATAAACCAGATGCTGTATAGTATTGACAGGGATCCAGCCCATAGATATTTCTACAAACTTTTCTTAAATTCTCAAATATATCGGCTAGAAATAAGACATCAGTTTTCAAACATAACTCTAATTAATCTAAAAGACGTTCACATTTAATTGTTTGCCATACCGTCTTTGCAAAATAATATTATTCTTCAGTACAACTAGAAATACTAATTGAACTGAAGAATTTATCAATAGGTGGGAGACTTTTTTCACTTAATCGATCCCACGAATTTATGTATGCATAGTTTTAATCATTAGAATGAAGAAGTTGATGTAATTTTATGATGAGTTTAAATAAAATAAAATACACATATTTTAAGGTACATTTTTTTTTTTGATCTTTTATTCATTCTATTTCGGTATGTGTAAGAGGAATGTTGTTGAGGAATTACACAAGCCCACACGAAGAAATTTTATCAGGCGACGGTTGTTGTTAAGGGCTAGGTGACCTGTGGCAAGCAGATTTGAAAAATGATACCGTACAGCAATCAAAATAATGGAAATAATTACTTATTAACATTAATCAATACCTTCTCCAAGTATGCATGGACAGTTTCTTTGAAGAATAAGGCAACACAAATTGTTACAGACGCTCTGAGATCAATTTTGATAGTTTCAATCGAAAGTCAAAAAAATCTACAAACCAATAATGGCAAAACTTTTAAACATGTCGAAACATGAATATTCCTCCATCAATTTTTGGGATTATTGATTTGGACTAATTAATAAAAGAAGAATTTATGGACCATTGGTTAGTGAAAAAATTAAATGTAGAATTATAAGAGAAAAGGATGGATATATTGATTTGATTAATATTGAATAATTAATAAAACACAGTTATTTAAAAAAAATTTTCTGTGTTTTTTATTTACACGATCAACAAATCTTCAATTCTCATCATACAAAATAATGAATAGGAAACACTCCAACATTGTTTACATTATCATAATAAACTTTTTTTTTTTTATTTATCTTCTTCGAGCTTCTGATACTTAATATTTGTTTCTTTCTTCTTAGTCTCTAACGATGACGATGATGATGGTGATGATGATGATGATGATGATGATGATGATGATGATTTGAAGGGATTTCTTAAAACTGTTTACTGTACTTTTACTGTAAGTAAGAGTAGACGACGGTTCTGTACCGTGACTACAGATGGTATTTCCAGTACAAACTAGAACACCAATATTTGAGATGAATTCGGCAATCTTCCAAGCAGACTCACTTAGAAATGAAAGAAAATTATGTGTCTTTGATAACTGTCAAATTATATCTGACCAGATCAATGTTTTATTAATCGATATTTATACATAAAATTAGCTTACAAAGGTATTTTAGAATTAGCTTACGATACAAAAATTACAAATAATAAAATAACAAAGGTTCTTAGAATGAGCTTACTATACAAAAATTACAAACAATAAATTAGCTCATATAATTGCAAGCTTATCATTTAATTTAAATAACAAAGAAAAACACATTCAGAATGAATGAAATCATGGTGTTATTTTACACCTGCAGTGCGGTGAACTCGGTTTAATGCCAGGCACGAGTCTTCGGTGTTAGATTCAATGTCGTATGTCTAGTGGCTGGCAATTGGCTGACAGTGCACTGTAGATACTGACCGTACTCAACATCCTGCCCCCCATTGAACTGTGTTCAATCGTGTAGTTAGGGTTGTGGTAGGTTGGATACTCCTGGAATTGTTCTTGGAGCAGCAACCGGGTATTCTGTGAATCTGCTGTTATGACTGCATAGTCGAAATTTCCAAATTAGTACATTTATTATAGCGATGATGATGAGTATTCCTGATGAGCTTATGATGGTGTGGGGTATTGTATGTCGCTGAACAATATTTGGTAATTCAAGATGAGTGGAGTCTATCTGTGCTGCAAGTTTTTTCAATTTTGTCTCATGTTCGTCAAACCGAATCGGATATTGGTGTGCGGCATCCATATGGTTGTTCATACGCTTGAACAGAGTATCATTTGGAATCTCACTGAACATCGTGATGGATGAACGGATTGTATGGGAATGGTTGCCGTGAGCTTGTAGAGTTATGAAGTCACCTTTCGCGATACAATTGGGTTGCAATTTCAAAGTGCCAGATCCTTCAATCGTAACTAATGTCGTTGTGCCCTTGCATGCTACGTTCAATGATGTTCTTGAGGTTACGGCATATATCCATTGATTGGTGTGTACAAATTTGGTCCATATTGGGTTGTTACGAATTAGCTTCATTTGACATGATGATAGATCCTCCATTTTATTAAGAATATGCATTTCGCACTTACTTATTGTAGCTCCTTTATTATAAATCGGATACATTTGTGTGCAGAGATGCCTTGTCTTTTCTACAATGATGCAAGTTGATAGTTCAGGATCCGTTAGCGGGTAATACTGGTCATGATGACGGTTGACCGCTAAGTATGTAGATGATGGTTGTATGAGTACAATTGTCTCGTTTACTACCGCTGGGATCGGAATTAATCTGTATAACTCAAGATCTTCAGAATTTATCAGTGGTATTTTTATCTGAAATATCACATGGTTATTTGTTATTCGGCCAGCAGTCACCATAATTCTATAAAGTTACAGTACGTTGTCAGTGCTTATTGGCAAGCGGTATGTAGATGATAAACTGTTCCTTATTATGATGGCTTGTTGTTTCATTTGATGTGGAGAAATTAATAAATGACTTATTTTTCCTTGATGAATGTCTGACAAGGCGGTTGTTACTGCTGTTTGTGTGCGTTGAATATTTGATATAAGAAGTGTGGTGTATAGGGACCACGAAGAAAAGAGTTGTTGAAGCTTGAGTTGATATGATTCGTCCGTGTTGTTGTTAATTCGGTTAACTACTTCATTCAGCTGAGCTTGCAATATCGCGTGTCGTTGATCCAAGGTTTCTTGATTTTTCTTAATTATGTTGATTGTGGACTCTACAATTGATGTGTGGTTTTTCGAAAGCGCCAGCAGGTAGTCTTCATTTGATTGTACCATTTCAATTGTTTTTGACATTTCTTCTGCATACTGAGAGTCAAGAACTCCAAACAAAGAATTCGCTATGGTTCCGACTAAGTGGAATGCTCCTCTTTTGGTTCGACGTGTTTTTGTATTTGCAAAAGTAAAGCTCTCTTCATATAAATCTTCGAGTGTGTGGTGAATGAGATTGGTTACTTGGGTACACAACGTTTTTTGCTGTAACCTCACACAGAGATGCTGCAATACGCGGGAACTATTTTCAATTGCTTCTAGTTTACTCCAATATGGAGCTAGATCATAGTATATAACTAGGTTCCATGTATGGGTTACTAAGTTTGATGTTCCAACATTGTCGAAATATATTCCAGGTCGAGAGTCAAATGTGCTGATTTCAATTTCCTTTGCATTTATCGTAGTCGGCATTGTACAAGCGATGAATAAGGTTACCAATGCTGCACCAATGGAAAGACCTCCCTTCCGTTTACGTGGGGTGGGGGCGTCATCGCGAGGTTTATTGTTTACCGTTGTTTCAGCTGGTTTATCCTCCTCATTACCGTGACGTTTTAAATGTCCAGATGAAGTCTCCTCACTGGGTGGTGATTGTTGCTGTATTGGGAGTGGTGCTAGCCTGTGTATGGCTCGCCGGAACACGCCAGTTGCTGTTTGTACATCTGCCACTCTTACTAGTCCATCTTGTCCCTTGACGGCATTAATAATTCTGCCTATCGGCCATTTGAGGCTTGGTTGGTTATCCTCCTTCAGTATGACCATCATACCTGGTTCCACATTTTGACATCTTTCCTTCCATTTATACCTATGCTGCAATTGATTCAGGTATTCATTTGACCAACGTCGCCAGAATTCGTTTTTGACGTGGGTGACACGCTTCCATCTCGTGAGATCTGACGAGTTTTCAGTGGTTGCAATACGATCAATGTTACTGGTGAGCGGTTCTCCAATGAGGAAGTGTCCTGGGGTAAGAGCGGCAAAGTCATTTGGAGATGATGACATGGGTGTAATTGGTCGAGAATTCAGTATAGCCTCTACTTCAATTATGGCAGTCTCCAGTTCTTCATAAGTAAGCGATGCTGAAGCCAATGTGTGTTGTAGAAGATGTTTAGCGGACTTGACTGCAGCTTCCCACAATCCGCCGAAGTGTGGTGATCGTGGTGGAATAAAATTAAAGTCGCATCCCTTCCTTGTACATGAAGCTATAATTTGCTCTCTGCCTCTTGCTGAATCAATAATTTGATTTAACTCTGATAATTGGTTTTTGGCTCCTACGAAGTTGGTAGCGTTGTCACAGTAAATATTGTTGCAGTGACCTCGCCTTCCCATGAATCTCCTTAATGCGCCAATAAATCCTTCTGATGTTAAATCGGTTACCAGTTCAAGATGACAAGCCTTTGTTGCGAAGCAGCAGAACACTGATATGTATGTTTTTTGAGGACGTTTTCCCCTTAGCTTGTAACGGGTATAGATAGGTCCACAAAAGTCGATACCAGTGTTCAAGAATGGTCGTGCTGGTTGGATTCTGTCAGCCGGAAGATTTCTCATCATTTGTGATAAGAGTTTTGGTCTTGATCTTGAGCAGAACACACAACTGTGAACGATAGATCGGGCAATCGTTTTGCCTTTGATCGGCCAGTATCCTTGTCGAGCGATTGCCAAGATAGTTTGAGGTCCGGCATGCTTGTTCTCCTGGTGAATTTCCATCAGTATTAGTTTCGTAAACATGTGAGAGTAGGGCAACAGTATTGGATGCTTGGCGTCATATTGTAATACAGATGATTCCAATCGTCCACCAACTCGAATGATACCTTCCTTATCGAGAAATGGTGTAAGAGTTGCTAGTGGAATTTTTCTGGATACTTCATTATATTTTTGGAGATGGTTTATGTCATCTTGGAATTCGTCCTTCTGCATTAATCTAATCACGGTCTTCCGAGCTTGATCAACTTCATTACTGTTGAGAAATGCATCATGTTTATTGCCCTTGTCAGCAATGCATTTTCCTTTCCTAGATCTCTTGAATCGGAGCATGTATGAGACGATACGTATTGCCCTTTGAAATGAGTTGCCATGATTAAGAGCGCCCAAGATATTACAGTCTGATGACTGAAGACCTGTGGCTGGTAGTGCAATGTTGTCTTGACGGATATCTAGTTTCTTCATAAACTTGGGTGGCCAAATAGATTCTGGTCCATGTAAAAACCTCGGCCCATAAAACCAAAAGGTATGATTTTGCAGTAACTCTGGTGCTATTCCGCGTGACAATATGTCTGCAGGGTTCTCCTTAGAGCTTACGTGTCGCCACTGTTGTGGAATTGTGTATTCAAGAGGCTAGGTTCTTCCTTGAATGGAAGTTTTACCACGAATCGCCCCTCATTGCTTCTTGAGAGTGTCTGTTTGAAGTGAAGCTCACATTGTTTCTCCGATGCTGTAAGCTGCCTCTCATTGGATGGTGACTCCTCTAGTTGCCAAAATCTCTCGATTTGATGGTCAAGTGTTTCGTCTGCACTGCATATTCCACATACTGTGTTAAGGTGTTGGCTGTCTTCTATCCTTCCAGCGACGGCCCATCCAAAGACTGTATTTTGTAGTGTGGGCATGGATTTTCCCAATTTGATTTGACCCACTGAGAGAAGAGAAAAATACAACTCAGCTCCGATAAGAACATCGATTGTCCCAGGTTCATTAAAGGAGGGATCTGCGAGTGGAATGTTGCTTGGCACTGCCCATGATGATATGTCGAACAATTTGCTGGGTTGATTTGACACGATTTTCGGTAGTACATGAGCCTCCATCCTTATGGAGAATGCGTTTAAACGAGATCCTAGTTGTATGTTTACTCTCTTCTTTGTCTGTTGAGTTTCTCTGCCAATACCTTGGATGTGCATGGTCTGAGCGAATGGTGTTACTCCCAGCTTCTTTATTGTTTTCTCCGTGATAAGGTTTAACTGGGATCCGGAATCCAGTATGGCCCTGCATTCTATGGTCTTACCATGTTGATTTGATAGATTGACGAAAACAGTCGAGAGGAAGACATACCCTTGACTTCCAGTTCTTTGTGATGTTAAGGAAATTGACTCATTCGTTATTGATGACGTTGGTGAGGAGTTATACTCGTATGTTGTGAGTATGTTGTTTGTTGTAGGTTTAGTTCTCTGACCAGGCTTCTGCTCTAGGTGCAGAAGTGTGTTGTGTTTCTTGTCACACATTCTGCAACCTCTGGAAGAGCATTTTGAATATGTGTGCCCATCCCCTAGGCAATTTATGCAGCTGTTAGATTCCTTGACCATTGTAAATCTTTGCGATGGAGTCATTTGCAAAAATTTATTGCAGGCATACAATTGATGACGCTCCTTACAATATTTGCACTGATTTGGAGCTGTTTTTGATATTGTGGTCAGTGATCTCTGAATATTCATTCTCTTATTTGGGTCATCGACAGCCTTAGCCTTGCCGCCCAACGATTCAAGTGACTGGAATCGTGTTTCTAAATATCCCAGAAAATTCTCTAACGTTTGGAGCGCTCTGGGATGTTTTAACGATTGCTCCCACAATGTGTGTGTGGATTTGTCCAGTTTTTTTATAAGAGTATGCAGGAGTATGGGATCCCAATTTTCCGTGTCGACTCCTAAGCCGTCCAATGCTAGCAGGCATTCTTGAGTGGTGTCATGTAATGCACGTATTGCATAGGCACTTTCCACTGTTGCCGTAGGTTGTGACATTAATTTGTTGAGTACAGCGGTGACTAAAAGACGCTTGTTCTCAAATCTATCATTTATGATCTTCCATGCTGCTTCATAATTTGCTTCTGTTGGTACTATATGCCGTTTTAATTTTTCGGCGTCGCCAATCAAACTTGTTTTCAGGAAAAAGATCTTCTGACAGTTTGCGATGGGTTGTTTGTGTACTAGTTCGACAAAAAGATCATGAAACTGGCGCCATTTCATATAGTCTCCATCGAACTTTGGCAAGACTATTTTCGGCAGTTTTAGATCGCTTGATGAATTTGATGAATTCCTCTGAACTGATGATTGTTGCAGAGCCCGGCTAGACAACTCATACAGCTCAATAAGTTTCTGCTGAGTTTGCTCTTCTAAACCGAAAAAATGCTGGACATTGTATCCACTGAGAGCGGGGTCTACTGATTGCTCATAAATATCACTATGCAACTGCAGTATTTCATCCCAATAACGCTCTATTGTTTTTACCTTAATCTGGTAAAATTCTGTTGATTTATTGGCTATATTACTTGAAATTCCAAGAAGTTTTCTTTGTAACAATTCTATAGCCGCTTCTTGCCTTCTAATCAGGCCTGATACGTTGTTGTTGCATTGGAGTGATTGGCGAACAACGGTAACTGGTTTACTTGCTTTACCCTGCGGCCTTGTATTTGTGTCACTTCCTAACTCATCTGTATCCTGAGTGAACCGATTAGAGTGTGCGCCTTCTTCTGGATTTGCCTTTTCTTCAGTATTGGGCGGAGGGATCGTAGTTGTTTTCTGTTGCTTGGGATGAGCACCCTCTCCCTGATCAGCTGAAGTTACTGTATTGCTGGGCAACCCATTTGTATGTATTACTTCTAACCTTTTTAGTATGGTTTCCCGTACGGATTCATATGCTTGAAATATCACATCGTAATATCCTTTCGTGAAGTATTCATGTGACACTTCGGTTCCATAATTTGCACGGATGGCGTTGTCCGTAGCCTCGAAATCGTCCCAAAGTCGATTAAGCTCTTTTAGCCGCGCAGTGTAGAGTTCTTTAGTTCTTCGATGCAGGGGTTCCTTTGCTAGGTTGGAAATGATCCGCTGTATTTCAGATTCTGAATCCTCTTGCCGGGATGCTAGCTCATTCAATGTAGATTCCATGATAATTTCGTTGAGAGTTTGTTAAATTATTTTACCAGTGTAAGCCCTGGTAAACGCTATGTTAAATTATGTTACCAGTGTAAGCCCTGGTACACGCTTTGTTAGATGTAGTTAGTTACCAGTGTATAGCCCTGATAAACGCTTTTATTATTTTTGGAAATGCTAAATGCCCCTTACCTCTAGTGGGGGGAAGCAAATGAGCAGTTGAACAAAATCGTAGATCGTCGATTGTCGGGGTCACCAAAATGTTTACAGTGCTTTTACTGTAAGTAAGAGTAGACGACGGTTCTGTACCGTGACTACAGATGGTATTTCCAGTACAAACTAGAACACCAATATTTGAGATGAATTCGGCAATCTTCCAAGCAGACTCACTTAGAAATGAAAGAAAATTATGTGTCTTTGATAACTGTCGAATCATATCTGACCAGATCAATGTTTTATCAATCGATATTTATATTTACATAAAATTAGCTTACAAAGGTATTTTAGAATTAGCTTACGATACAAAAATTACAAATAATAAAATAACAAAGGTTCTTAGAATGAGCTTACTATACAAAAATTACAAACAATAAATTAGCTCATATAATTGCAAGCCTATCATTTGATTTAAATAACAAAGAAAAACACATTCAGAATGAATGAAATCATGGTGTTGTTTTACACCTGCAGTGCGGTGAACTCGGTTTAATGCCAGGCACGAGTCTTCGGTGTTCGATTCAATGTCGTATGTCTAGTGGCTGGCAATTGGCTGACACTGCACTGTAGATACTGACCGTACTCAACACTGTATACAGTAGTTTCTTAGGAATGAAATCCTTCAGACTAGAATTTCGTTTAGCTCCGTTCTGATCCATTTTAGCAAAGACAACTGACGTCATTCTACAATTGGAATCAGTTAAATAGTGGATTATCTCATTGATGTATTTGCCACAACAACCAAAATAAATAATCTGATCTGAATGAGTAGACCAATCAATCAGTCGCACATCTTTCCTCTCCCTCTGACTCAGAATTTTCTTTCCGCTTTTTACTTCATCCATCCAACAAAAACAATTTTCCTTGAAAGAATATAGTCAACACTACTAACCATTTCAGCCAACAGTCAAAATAAACAATCTGATCTGGATGAGTAGAACTGAGAAACCATGCACATCCCCTCAGCATTGTTTTCCTATTCGTATATCCCTCCTCTCCCTCTGACTCAGAATTTCCTTTCCGCTTTTTACTTCATTCGCCCAATAAACAAAACAAAAACACCTATATACATATGTACATACATATATGACACGCGACTGCTTTGAAGATGACTCATATACCGCCAGATCTTATGAAAACATATATACACATACATACATACGTACATCCATACATATATAAAAACAAACATGTGTACATACATACACATACACTAAGTACACATATTAAGTACACACTAAGTACACTAAGTACACACTAAGTACACTAAGTACATACTAAGTACACTAAGTACACACTAAGTACATACATACATATGTATGCACTAAGTACATTCCATGACATGTTGATCTTGAATATCCCACTACCCATTTCACTTACTTAGTTGGCGCTACAGCTCGAGGTGAACCTGGGCCTGCTTCTCGCAACCATTTGTGTGTGCGTGTTATATTTTTGCACGAATGGAAGGGACCTACAGTTTTTTGCAGACTCCGAACGGCGAGTTGAGAAGCTCAATCGTGACAAATGATACTCTTTGATGCTTGTCAGACATTCGAAAGAGGTGGGCACTGTGAAAAACTTTTAGGTGTTTGCGGCGGGATTCGAACCCAAGACCGCTGGCTCAGTAGTCCGACGCACTAACCACTTGCGCTACAGTGCCCACTACCCATTTCAGCCAACAGCTAAAATAAACAATCTGATCTGCATGAGTAGACCCAGGAAACGGTTCACCCCCTCTGATCATTGTTCCCCTTCCATCAGCAAATATAATCACTCGCACATCTTTTCTCTCCCTCTGGCACTTTTTACTTCATCCGTCCAATAAACAAAACAAAAACACCGATATGTACATACATTATATGGCACGCGACTACTTTGAAGATGACTCATATACCGCCATATCTTATGCAAATACATATACACATACATATGTACAAGCATACACACATACATATATACAAACAAACATATGTTCATACATACATACATACATATAGACATACATACATACATAAATACATATATATATATATATATATAAGCACTCTCTGATACACACTAAGTACACTAAGTACACACGCTCCGAATTCACTGTTTTCACCCAAAAATGTAACCCTATATCTTCTTGATGACGTCACTTCCTGGCTTCGGCAATACCTTCTTAATGTAAACAAACAACACCCTTCCTCCCCCTCCCCCTCTCCCCCTCCCCACCCTCTCCACCGCCCCGCTCCTGTGCTCATTTTCCCTCTCGCCCACCACGCTTAATGTAAACAAAAAAAAAAACCATGGTAATTAAAAATTTCAAAATCGATGATTTCACCCAAAAATGAGGAATTAAAATGGCTGTTTCCCGGAATCGTCAGAAAAATGGTTCCCAGGCTCAAGTGCCCCAATACCTACTGTTGTCAACGCCATCTTTGTCTCAACACCGTGTGACTGTGACTACATTCTGTGTTCATCAAGTAACACTTAATTCTACGAACTACAATGTACTTACACACCATAACCTCAAATCACGTCATTTTTGTATTATCTTATTTTATTATTTCATTAACGTTATAAAATTAACTTAAAACTATCTTAAAATTATTTGACACTCCGACATATAGATATAGATGTCTGGGAAGTGTTGGGGTTGTTCATTAATACGAAGCCAATATAATATACCACTGAAAGTCCAGTTATAAAGATCGAGTTTTACGTGACTGTTGTCTAATTGTGTGGAACGAAATCACTATGGCTCACCCTAAGGTAGTGGAAGCCGTTTACAAAACCTAAAATGATATACGAAAAAATAATAGACCAATGGGCTATTGCTATTTTTGCTATTTTGCGGAGACTTTGGGAAAACGTTATCAGTAGTGCCACGAAGCACAAGAGGTGACGAAGTAAACGCCTGTCTAAAAACGTGAAGTATCTGGTTCAGTGTTACTCAAATGTACTTGACCGTCAATCCAATCGCACAACATTTCTCTGATATGTTACTTGCAATTGGTGGAGGAGCGGTTCCAGAAAAAAATGGAAAAGTAAATTGATCACATTATTTGTGCCAAAAAGCGTCTTCTACCGAAGAACTTATCTCATCCGTTTACGGTGATGCATCGCAACTAACAAACCGTGAGAATTCTTGGCTTTGTAAGCGAGCTATTTTGTCGTCTTGGAATGATCAGCAATTATGCTATCCATAGATTAAAACCAAACAAACCAACGGCTCGACACTGCAATCAATTAAACAAAAAATCAAAGAACAACGGAGACAAGGAAAGATATGGCAAATTAGCAGATCCCCACTTGACAAAGCCAATTGGACAAATCGACAAAAGAGCTAAAAAAAACTCTTACAGGCACATAATAATGATAACACTAATAAATGTTTATCTAATCTAACAGCGACGAAATCAACCAACTACTCACTGTGGAAACTACATAAAAAACTTAAAAAAGGCTGCAAATACAGACAAAGCTCAGACACTTGCAGATTACTTGAAAACAACTTTTGCCAATCCCACCAACCAAACTAACACCCCGATGCCTCAATTTACCATCACAACAAATAGGACAATAAATGCATTCGACGTAAATAAAATATAAAACTTCCTCCAAAATAGACTCAATATTAACCCTTTGTTGACCAACAGTACTTATAAGTACGAGCATCTTTAACTTCAAATGAAATCCCTATAGGAACATATTTAGACACTAACACCAAAAAAGGTGGGCACCGTAGCGCAAGTGGTTAGTGCGTCGGACTACTGAGCCAGCGGTCTTGGGTTCGACTCCCGCCGCAAACACCTAAAAGTTTTTCACAGTGCCCACCTCTTTCGAATGTCTGACAAGCATCAAAGAGTATCATTTGTCACGATTGAGCTTCTCAACTCGCCGTTCGGAGTCTGCAAAAAACTGTAGGTCCCTTCCATTCGTGCAAAAATATAACACGCACACACAAATGGTTGCGAGAAGCAGGCCCAGGTTCACCTCGAGCTGTAGCGCCAACTAAGTAGTAACACCAAAAAAGACATAAAAAGCATATTAGACTACGAAGAAATACATTTAAATCGATTTCGAAACTAACAAACTAATTTTGTATTTTTACACAGTTTCGATCTTTAATTTTATTAAATGCTTATGTATTTGAAAGCAAGGAATATCATAGTTAAATAAAAAAAAACTTAAAACACTTTTTTTCTTGTTATAACTTAAGTTATAGCCTAACAGTACTTTGGAGACTGACCTTCATATTTCATCCCCATGAGTCATTGAAAAATTCAAAAATTAGTTTTTCATCTTAAAATATCCTCAACTAAAAAATTCTTCAAAAAAAATGGAGATTATAACTTTTTTTAATAGCTTGGTCAACCTGGTTATGACATAATAACTGGAAGAATGTTAAAAGAACTACCCGATACGGCAATTAAATACCTAAGGCTTATTTGAAATTCCACTCTTAGTCGTAACTACTTTCCAAAAGTTTGGAAAGTATCAAAAATAACCGCCATATTAAAACCAGGCAAGGACTCTACAAGATCAACATCCTACAGACCAATAAGTTTACTCCCAATTATCTGAAAGATATTTGAAAAACTGCTTCTTGACCGTATGGAAATAGGCATACAGCAAAAAAGCCTTATCCCCGACCAACAATTTGGATTTCGTAGACAACATTCAACAATTCAACAAGTTCATAGAGTTACAAATGAGATCCTTAACGACCTGGACGAGAGAAGATATTGTGTAGCTGTTTACAGCATTCGATAGTGTTTAGCATAAAGGACTCCTTCAAAAATTAAACACTAAACACTATGGTAGCGACATTTGCAGACGGCACGGTGATTCTTTCCTCCCATAATTGCCTTCAAACGGCTACAGGACATAATGGACATAACAGCGGACTGGTTCAGCAGATGGGGAATTCAAGTTAACGAAGATTTTTATTTTTTATTCTTTGTTAATAAAGGTGAAAATCTCGAGACACTAAGGGATTAGAGTACCCAGAGTAGTGTGGAACTCTAACCGCACTAAAAAACACCTCCTAATACATGACCAATCAAAGAAAGAGCGACAAATGATTTACATTTCATTATGGGAAATCGCTTTGGAGAATGTATTATGCTTAAATACAGATTCTCAAAATTCTACAACATAAGTTCGTGAGGTTTCGTTCTCTTCAATCTACGAATATTTGATCGGGAATTTAATATGTTTTCTATTTCAGGGTTAATATGTATCTGAAGACGCTGGTTGTGACGAAGAGCACTTTTTTCATCACCTCTGTTACCAGGTCTACAGTTTGACCTTCACGATGCAAGTCCTTGTTTCTAATAAACCATGGTCCATTAACTATTCCACGAAGGACTCTTTTTTGAAATGTTTGAATTATCTATGCATTTGTTTTTTTTTGTACAACCCCATAGTTGGATACCATACGTCCAGACAGATTTTAATATCTGATTATATAATAGGATTTTATTTTCGGTGGACATTTCTGAGTTATGTCCCAGTAACCAATAGAGTTTTCTATACCTAATATTAAGCTCATCACCTTTCTTTTTAATATGCTCCTTCCGTTTCAATTTAGCTAAGTACATGTGTATGAATAAGGTGCTATTTGGGTATTAATAACGATAGGGAAATTCGTTGTTCTTTTATTTGTGAAATTAATATGAGTTGATTTCATCTCACTTAGTTTGATTCGCCATCGTTGCGTCCAAACAACTATGTCGTTAACTGCATTTTGTAACTTTTCTGTTGCTTTAACCTAGCATCCATCAACTGCTATAATAGCAGTATAGTCTGCGAATGTGACTATCATTGTATCATTCGTATTTGGTATATCATTGGTATATAATAAATATAATGTAGGTCCTAGCACACTACCTTATGGTACCCCTGCGTGTATTTCTCTAAGTTCCGAATACGGTTTTCCATAACGTACTCTAAAGTATCTATTTGCTACATATATACGATTTAAGAATCTCATAATATTGTCTAGGAAGATCTATATGTAATTTATACTCTAAATCCCTATGCCAGACTTTGTCAAAAGCCTGTGCAACGTCTAAAAATAGTGAAGAACAAACTTGTCTTTCTTCAAGTGCCTTTTCTATACCGTTAGTTATTCGATGTACTTGGTCTATTGTCGAGTGTTTGTTTCTAAACCCAAATTGATGGTTCGGGATAAGTTTTCTTTCTACGATAATATTGTATAACCTTTTAAGCAGTAGTTTTTCAAATATTTTTGACAATATCGGCAAAATAGATATTGGCCGATATGAGGTCACTTCTGATAATGGCTTACCTGGTTTAGGTATAACGATTACTACTGCCATTTTCCAGTGATGTGGAACATATTTTGGTCTAAAGCAGGCATTTATTATATGTTTCAGTTTTGCTATTGCAATAAATGGCAATTGTTTCATGATTTGCGCAGTAATAAGATAGACTGGAGATTTCTTGTTCCATAGTTTGTGCATACAGGCAGTGGTCTCTTTAAGCGAAACGTAAGGTATAACTTCCTCGTCTAATTTGTCAAGAGTTTCGAGGTTTTCATTTGCCACTACAGGTGGAAAAGGTGTAACCTTTATGTCAATGCGAGTGTCGCACAACGCTTAGTCAACACCGTGCATACCCAGGTATGCAACTCATATTCGTTGCATTCCTTGTATTTAAGACAAGAAAAGTATATTAAGATAATATAATTATGTACCTACCATTAAAATACAATGGATTAATATACATAATAATTTTTTTTTTAATTTTCTTTGAAGTTAGTAATCCTAATCAGTAATTACAAACAGTTTTGACATACTATATAGTAACATCGCGACCATGCTGAATAGAGAATTGCCTGTAACAAACATTGCATTCTTTCCCAGTTGGACGTCTTTTTGACTCCGCATACCATATGGTAAAGTTGTATTTGTGTTTTATGCGACCAGTTTTATCGCGTTCCTCTTGTGAAGACTGGTGGCTGGAAGCAGGAAGTTCAACCCCTTATACCAGCATTGCTTCTGTTCCACTCCTGGGGCCCTACTCTGTATCTCGTTTCGAAACGGAAATTTTCCGAAAACGAATATTTTATACTCTCTATTTCGATAGCGGAATGAATTCTACTACTTTCGGATTTACAATTCCGAAAGTGGAATTTTGATACTCTGTAACTCGTTTCCTAATGTCAAAAGCATTGAAAAACGGAAAATTTCTTTCTACAACTCATTCGCTAACGGAAGGATTTAAAATTACCTGCGAATGCAAGATTTTTAAGAAATTTTTAGTGATGATAACAATTTAAACAAGCAAGCCATTCATGTGTGCTTTATTTTTTGTGTTTATTGATTTAATAAATTATTTTTGATTTGCTCCCGTATTCTCTTTGCAATGTTCTCCATGTTGCTGTTCAGTGCTGATTGATGATGCATCATCGGGTATTTTAAATTTAGAGGGACTCCAGTGGATCCCAAAGGAGAAGGAAGTTCATCTCGTATGCAATTGAAAACATACAAAAAAGCATTCTTCGAAAGACGAAAGTTCTGAACAAAACTAAAATAATAAATGATAAGTAATGGTGATATGAATCCTTGGTACCAACCGAGTTTTACCTTTTATCACCTTTTTCAATAATATTTGATTTATCCCGTATAATTTTCCACTCAATCCGTTCTTAACTTGTTTTTTCGTCCATCCGAAGTGCAACAGAATACATTTTCCTTTTTTATTATATTAAATTCTTCCTTTAAAATTCACAACAATATTATTCCTCCTATTCTCGGTTTATTGATTTGACATATCTCATAAGAAATATATCGAGACTCGACAAAAAAAAATCCTGAAGTGGGAAAATCATCTAGTAGTATTTTTTACATTCCGAAAGTGTTACAGAGTACCAATTCAAAAGCGAAACGAAAAGCAATTTCGAATAGGATTGACTTTCGTAACGAAATACAGAGTAGGGCCCCTGGTCTTGAAGTTGAGGAAGATATAGTATATGGGGACACCGATCGAGTTCTTTTGTGTGCGAATCGCCAATAAACTGTAAATGCTCTCAATACATTTACAGTAGTCATGGTAACGGTAAACTACACAAGTTTCGGTTCCAAAACCGATAAGTGTCTTCACAGAAAGGCACTACGCACTACTATGTTTGACATGACCAGACAGGCTGCATACCCGGGTATGCACGTATAGTTAGTGCGGTGTTCGTAGCAAAAACTTTAAATATCTATATATATAAAAATCAATTGCTGTGCGTTAGTCTTGATAAAACTCGAGAACGGCGCGACAGATTTGGATGATTCCTTTTTTGTTTTGTTTAACTTGATTCAGGGATTATGAGGAAAGAAAATTCAGAAAAACCCCAAGGAAAAGCCGGAAAATCGAAAAAAAATAGATTTGGGTTTTGTATGGGAATTCTGATTTTTTTTTGTTTTTTTTTAATAGATAATATATAGTAGGTATCTACGTTGAAATAAAAGTAATTTAAAACTAACAAAAAAAAAATTTTGATAAGCTAACAATATCTATCTGTCTGTCTATCTATATATCTGTCTGTTTGTCTGTCGGTTTGTCTGTCTGTCTGTCTGTCTGCCAATTTGTCTATCTGTCTGTCTGTTTGTCTATCTATCTGTTTGTCTGTTTATCTGTATGTCTATCTGTCAATCTGTCTATCTGTCTGTATGTAAGTCTGTCTATCTATCTACCTGTTTGTCTATCTATCTATCTATCTGTCTGTATGTCTGTCTGTCTGTCTGTCTGTCAATATGTCTATCTGTCTGTCTGTCTATCTGTCTGTCTATCTATCTGTCTGTCTATCTATCTGTCTGTCTATCTATCTATCTATCTATCTGTCTGTCTCTAAGTCTGTCTATCTGTCTGTCTGTCTGCCTGTCTATCTGCCAGTCTGTCTGTCTATATGTCTGTCAATCCATCTATCTGTCCGTCTATCTGTATGTCTATCTGTCAATTTGTCTATATGTCTATCTGTAAGTCTGTCTGTATATCTTTCTGTGGAGATGCCAGATTTGTAGAACTGGTACGAGTGGAGAAAGTCAAAATATTGCTGTTCTTGCCCCAGACAACACACCAACAACTGACAGACCAGTAACTCCTATACCAGCGACAGACTTCCAAAGCAAAAAGAGACCCCGACCTGGAATTACAAACAGTCCCGTTGACACTCACACATTTAATGACGATAACACAGTTGTTCTTCAAGAGCTCAAACAGTTGAGAGCCGAAGTAAAAGAAATTGCTAAAAGCTGCGATTTTGTTTTGAAGAAGTACGATGACATCAATGAAAATATATTAAAAAACAACAAACCTATGGAAAGCACGATGAAAGAAATTTCTGAACTTAAAGAAAACAACAAGAAAAAAAATGAAACAATAATTGATAACATGCAAGCACAAATTAACACAATGGAGCAACAAATGCTTAAAAACAATGTGGAGATACAAAATATCCCACCCGCAGCAAACGAAGATCTTGTGGAAATAGTTAAAGCAATAGGTAAAACAATACCAGACACTGAAATCACCGACATATATAGAACCAACACGAAAAACAGTAATAGATCTTTAATAATCGCGTCTTATTCTTCGCATATTTCTAAGACCAGTTTTGTCAAACGTGCACGATCAACTCGCCCTATCGCTCTGAGAAAGGTAATGGAAAACACTGGCCGCTCAAATCGAGCCGTAATCGATGCCACTGTTTATATCAACAACCAACTGACCAGACAAAACAAATATCTTCTCTGGATGGCGAAAGAGAAGGCAAAGCAAGTAAATTGGAGATATGTGTGGGAGAATGCAGGAAGAGTATTAGCACGACGAAATGAAAGCACTCCTGCGATTGTAATTGCTGCTGTTAACGACGTGAGTAAAATTACCCAGTCATAATAGCATCTTAATAGTGTGTGTAATGTAGAAAAATAAAAACTCTTTATGAATATGGAAAAGACAAATAGAAATGATAGATTATTAGTTAACTTAGATTTTAAGGTGATGCATGGTTTTAGCGGTATTAATTTAGATGAACTAAAAAAAACGAATTTTTGTTGCCTTTGCTTTAACATAAGATCGTTGCGAAAGAATTGGAATAGCTTTTGCGCGAATGTAAGAGATCTTTTAAGTATTTATATTAAAAATTATTGTTCTACTGGAAATAAATATAAAAAAGGAGGAAAATAAATTGTATGCGCTAGATGGATTAACTCCATCATTTTTAAACAGATGTGATCGCAGAGGTGGTGGTATTGCAATTTTCATAAAAGATGAATTGGAATACGATCCACCAATTGTTGCAAACTCCATATCATATGAGTGCATGATGGTAAAAATAAAAGTAAAACCGAAAGCAACGTATATTAATGTAATATATAGACCACCGGGTTTTTGCATCAAAGAGTTTATCGACGAAATGGGAACTAACCTAGTACACCAAGCACGAGATAAAAAATCGGATATCTTGGTTATGGGTGACATGAATATTAATATCCGTGATACAACCAACACTCATGTCAAGGACTACTTGGAAATGTTGGCAGCAAATGGGCTGATAAACGTAATCAACGATAATACAAGGATAGATCCCAGCCGCGGGACAGCGACATTAATTTACCACATTGCAGTAAGCATTCCAGGTAATCTCATTTTATCAGCAGTTATCGAAAGTGATACTTCAGATCACTACCCAATTCTATACAGCACTTTAGCATCAAGTACAAATTATGTAAAAGAAGCCAGTACGTCGTATATTCGAAATAACATAGTAGATATGTATATACGTTCTACAAATTGGGAAAAGCTCTTAGCTGAAGATGATGTTGACGAAATATACCGAAAACTGAATACTAATATGCAAGACATTTACAGTGAACAATAGTCGATCAACCAAACGTAGACAAAGTTCATGGATCTCTGCCGACATTCTTTTAAAATGTAATGAGATGAACTTTACAGGAGATGGAAGAATAATAGGCTTAACCAAACCTACGAAAATGAATACAAGAGGTTCAGAAATAAATTAAATAAAGACATTCAAATGCAAAAATCTAACTTTTATAAAAATAAATTTACTCAATCGAGAAAAGATCCTCGCAAAAGACAGAAAGACTGAACTTGTCAATGGTTGTAATCGATCTATTTTTATTTCCGATAACTTAAACACTATTTATACATAAAATTGCTTACTACTACTTATTACTAATTGGAAGCCGCAAACAGCAGGCACAACGCTGAATCAGCGACAACAGCAGAAACACTAAATGGGGCCAAAACGCTGAATCAGCTAAGACAGCAGAAACAATAAATTGGACTTAATGTAGGTCGTGATTGAACAGCCAGCGAAAACAACAGACTCGCTTAGTGACGTACAATGCTGAATCAGCTGAAACAGCAGAACAAATTAAGTATAGTCGTGAGTGGGCAACCTTTTGTCGATGGAGCCAGGGCTGGTGTCGTTTTTTGTTGATGAACTCAACATTTCGCCTCTTCCAGCGTTGGTTCCCAATTGATTTCAAACCCCTGATTGACCTTCTTGTGGTCCGTTAACTCAATGTTGGTTGAATGGTTATTCTTCTTGCGACGACGGCCGTATTTTAGAATCACGGCCAATAAACAGATGATGACCATGGAGGCCGCAAAGACCGAACAGAATCCAACTGTCCTGTATTGATGTCTTTTTATGGTATTCCAGTTGTGGTCATATAGCTATTGACTTTTAATACATCCATTAAGTCCTTATTTAGTGGGACGACGGTCTCGTTGGTAAAGTAGATCGGGGTCTGTGCTGATAATGATGTGTTTACAGTTGAAATTGATTTGCTGAAGTAAATCGTTATTCTTGTTTCTTTGAACAACTTTGCCTCCAGTCGAATTGACTTTGACTGAATGACACAGTCCGGAGTTACGTGAATAATGCCTGTATCATTCAACACAACTTCTTTTCGAGTTGGTCAACAGGTTACAAATACAGTGGTTTTCTCTGGTGTGATAAACATCCATGAATTGTGGGTCCATAATTCTTTCAATATGGTTTGTGTCAATCTGAGTATCCTGGTTGAACATTGCTTGAACGATAGTTTTTTGTAGAGTTGTTGTATAATGCAGTCTTCACTTTGCTCAATACTTACTTACTTACTTAGTTGGCGCTACAGCTCGAGGTGAACCTGGGCCTGCTTCTCGCAACCATTTGTGTGTGCGTGTTATATTTTTGCAGGAATGGAAGGGACCTACTGTTTTTTGCCGACTCCGAATGGCGAGTTGAGAAGCTCAATCGTGCCAATGATACTCTTTGATGCTTGCCAGACATTCGAAAGAGGTGGGCACTGTGAAAAACTTTAAGGTGTTTGCGGCGGGATTCGAACCTAAGACCGCTGGCTCAGTAGTCCGACGCACTAACCACTTGCGCAACGGTGCCCACTTTGCTCAATATTGTGAAAGATAAATGGGCGGTGAATAAATACTGTTTCGTTGAGTGTTGGCACCTGCTTCACATCCTCCAGTGGCACTTCGAAGTATCTCTGTAGGTTATAAGTGATTCCCAGTATGGTCTGCATTAGTTTTGATCAGGTCATATTCATCCGCATCACTGATCGTTAGGTATCCCGTTACTAGAATTTCCATTGACGTGACGGTCATGTCTAGTTTGTCTATTGGATCCGGTAATACCTTTATCTCTGGGCCGAGCTTCGCCTCACACTTGTTTATTATATCCTCCAATGTCTTGTGGGGCAGGAACTCAAACAAACGACTTCGCTTAAGGTACGCATTCAGTAGCTTGTTGTATTTATTTTCGATTTCTCGCATGTAGCTGAGAGCAATTAAGTAGGTGTTCGTTATGTACCATGATTCCATTTTGTTGATCTCACTCAGACCTGCGTTTAGTTTTTGTGTGAAGCTGTTGATTTTCTTAGTGATCTTGGCTTCTGTTTCATTTATACTGGAGATTGTAGACAGCATGATTTTGGTATTTGTTTTAGCGTTTTTAATCAGTTCCTTCTGATTACTGCCTAATTCGTCGATATCGTGGTATACCTCATCATTGACTCCGAATAATGAATTAAGAACAGTTCCTAATACTCCTCGTTTTTGCCTGCGTGGTTCTGTTATCTGGAGTCTGCTGAAAATGGAAAACACATTTTTCCACTCTTCGTCCATATGATGACGTAATTCATCGCATTGACTTTCCCTTGTAACAGTTTTGGCCCTATCATACAACTGAATCATCTGATCTTGCGTTTTGTTTACGTTGACTTGATCACATATGATGTCTATCATCGGGAAACGGACACTCGTGCGTAATACTCCTCGTTGAACTTTGGCTACTCCAATTTGCTCTATAATGACTCCAATGTCCGGGTGAGTGATTATATAATTGGTAGCTCCTGGCATGACAGTTGCAAGCAGCGATAAAACCCCTAGGGCAGTAGAAACATTTGCCGAAGTAGTGATTGACCTCTGTTTTTTATCTCTCAGATTCCTTCCGGGCCCACGGGTTGGCAATGTCTTCATTTGTTGAACTCCGCCGTCATCGTGTTTCATCACGTTGTCGTCTATTGGCAGCTTGAATGTTCCTTTTTCCGTCTTAACTATTACAACTCTAGCCAGTTGGTCTAGTCCTTTATGCACTTCAATTATTTTTCCCAAAGGCCACCTTGATGGCGTCATCAGCTCGTTTTTTAACAGCACCATCTGACCAATCTCCAAATTTGCTGCTGATTGTTTCCACTTAAATCGTTGTTGAATTTTGTTTATGTAATCCGCGTACCAACGGTTGCAAAAATCTTGTTTGACTTTTGAATCAGCTTCCACCTCTTAAAACTACTCTCCGCTAAGTCCAGAATGACATCATGTCGTGGGGCTATCAGTGGTGATCCAATAATAAAATGGCCGGGTGTTAGTGCATCAAGATCTTCAATGTTATCTGTTAATGGGCAGAGTGGTCTTGAATTCAAACATCCTTCTATTTGGACTAGAACTGTGTTCATCTCCTCGTATGTCAATTTCTGCTCTCCTATGATGCGGCTTAGATGGTATTTGACGGATTTAACTCCGGCTTCCCAAAGTCCACCAAAATGTGGAGCTCCTGGGGGGATAAAATGCCACTGGATCCCGTTTTCGGTTAGTGCAGGTTGTAATGCCTCAATCATATTTCTTGCTCCAACAAAATTTGTTCCGTTATCGCTGTATAGATGATGGATAGATCCTCTCCTACTGATAATCTATGTACGCCTTATGTGACTTCACGCCACGAATTTGTGAACATCATATGTTTACAGGGCCTGCGTAGTCTATCCCACAGTGTGTAAAACGGTCTTGAAAACCTCACTCGTGCTTCTGGAAGTTGTCCCATAAGTTGGTTTGATTCGTTGGCCTTGAATCGGAAACATTTTACGCACTAATTTCTTATGGCTTTGAAAGTATTGGTTCCTCGGATGACCCAAAATTTACTCCGGAGGTGATTCAGAGTCAGTTTTACTCCTCCGTGAATTGTGTCATGGTGAGCTTTCTTGATGATTAGTTTCGTCAGCGGATGTGAAGAGGACAAAATCATAGGATGTTTCTGATCCATTGACAACATTGAGTGTTCTAATCGCCCTCCCACTCGCAAGATTCCATTGGCGTCGATGAATGGATTTAGTGATAACAATTTGCTTTAGTAGATCCGCAATTAATACCCTTCTAATACACCACCGCTGCATATGCTGATTCTGATGCATCTGAGAATCCGTGTAGCTCTATTTGAGAGTCGTTCATTTGATGCGTCCATCGTGGTATTCTTACTTGTTCAAGCGTTGATAATCTTGCCTTGAATTCGTCCCAGTCGTTTTGAATTTTTACTGGTACTTTCTCATCCCATCCGATACCCAAGAGCCAAAGATTTTGAATGGGAATCTTTGCTTTGATTGTTATTGGTGACAACCAGCCAAAGGGGTCGAATATTTTTCCGGCGTCACTCAGTATTGCTCGTTTGGTACTCTTTGTGCTTTGTGCTCTTGAGGCTGACGGCTAAGCCATAGCTAATTCATATTTTGTAATCCATGTTTATATTGAAATGCAAATAAATGAAAAATGAAAAAATGAACTTACTCTTTGTGCTGAATGATGACGAATTGACCTTAAACTGAAAGTCGTCTGTTCTCGGGCACCATTTTATTCCCAAGACCTTAAATGTTGTGTCATTATCGAAGTCATGTACTGGTTCCATTTCGATGACGTCTCTCGGTAACGCCTTTATAAATTCGGAACTATTTGATGTCCATTTCCGTAGATGGAATCCACCTTTATGAAGTAGCTGCATCAATTCTTGTTGAAGGTCTTGACACTCCTTTAGTGAATTTGCACCTCCAAGACAGTCATCGACATAGAATCCCTTAAGCACTGTTTTGCTCGGCCTTGGATACTTCCTTGATTCATCCTCAGACAGCTGGCGTAAGGTTTTAATTGCCAAATACGGCGCGGATGCTGTCCCGTATGTTACTGTTTTAAGAGCATATTCTTTGAGTTTTCTCTCCACACGATGCGCTGTAGATTCCTATCCCCCTGATCAAGTAAAATCTGCCGGTACATATTTTCAACGTCAGCTGTGAATACAAATGCAAATGACCTCCATCGAAGTAGCAGGAAAAATAGGTCTTCTTGTATAGTGGGACCTATCATCATTATGCTATTTAGTGATTCCCCAGAACTCGTCTTCGCTGAGGCATCGAATACCACCCTTAGTTTGGTAGTAGTGCTGTAATTTTTTATAACTGCATGATGTGGAAGATAATACGTTTGTCAAGTGTACCGCTCTTGTATTTCCTCCATGTGTCCAAGAGAAATATATTCCTGAATGAATTTGGAATATTCATGCCGAGGCTCTTCATTTTTCGCAAATCTTTGTTCCAACATAAAAAATCGCTTCAAAGCCATCTTACGTGAATCGCCCAAGACCATGCGATCCTTCAGTAAGGGCAATTTGATGGTGTATCGTCTCGTTTCGTCTCTTTTGTGTGTCGTTTGGTAGTGATTTTCGCACATTTCATCTTCCGCAGACTTGACCTTTGCCGTTGGTACCTCTTCCAGTTCCCAACATTTTTTCAAGCCTTCGTCTTCACTGCAAACACTGATACATGATGTGAGTAAGTTAAACTGTACCTGTTTCCTTGGAGTTGGGTTGGTAATTACTGGTCCCGATAATATCCAGCCAAACTTTGTGTTCTGTGCCATTGGAGAGTTAGCTGGACCCTTGATTAGTCCATGCGTCAGAAGTTGTGGCAGAAGATCTGATCCTATCAGCAATTCGATCTCCTTCGGTTGTTCGTACCATGGATCCGCCAATCTTAGTCTTTGAATGTGTGGCCACTTGTCTGGTGTAAACAGTCTGCTGGTAGTCTTGATGTTATGACTGGCATTACAAGTGCTTCTACCTCCAAGTTGATCTTCTCATCGTGAATCGATTGCAGGGTAAGCTGACATGCGGCTATGATTTGAGTAGCATGACCGTTGATTCCCTCGATGTTTGATTCATACTTGACAAGTGGTACCTTTATTTGACGCGCTAACCCCTCAGTTATGAAGCACGATTGAGACCCTTGATCAATCAGAGCACGTACAATTTTAGTTCGTCCTCCAACGCATATGTTTACCATGGCTGTGGCTAGCAATACCATCCTGTTATTATGACATGCTGTGGTGACTTGTGTTGTCGTTGTTGATTCTTTACCTTTTCCTTCTGTTGCTGAGGCGGCTACGTTCTCGCGTTTAGAGAAGTAAAGCAAAGAGTTACGCGGTTGCCTGCAGATGTTGCAACCTTTCTTCGTTGGACACTCTCTTGCCGAATGTCCACCTCGCAAACAGTTGAAACACAGCTTCGATCTCTGGACCACCTCTATTCGGGTTTTCGGCTTTAGACTCAGGAATTTTTTGCAAGCGAACAATTGGTGGGATTCATTGCATACAATGCATTTTGACTGGGTGATTGTTGTCAAATGGGTTTTTGTATGCGTTGGTTTTGTTGGTTGGGACTGATGTTCACGGCTGTATTCACGATGACTGCCTTCTAATCCTCGAAACCTTCCCTCGATGAAGTCAAAAAATTCACTTAGCTTTGGAATTTCTGTAGATGTTCCTCTTGACTGTTGGTATAATTTTCTGGATTCTGAGTCCAGTTTCGGATACAGCAGCTGGATGACTAATGGGTCCCAGGAGATGACGTCAACTCCTAAATTGTTGATACCATACAGGATCTCCTTTGACGTATCCATGATGGTTTTTAAGTCGAACGCACTTTCGTTTCGAACTGGTCGCAATGTCAACAATTTTTGAATGTAATTGTTGACCAAGGCTGCTGGATTTTGAAACCTTTTTGCTGTTGCATAGTTGCTTGCCGTCGGTGCCAAGTAGTTGACAATCCTTGCTGCCTCACCCTTCAGATTGCTTTTCAGATATTGAATGCGTTCAATGTCGCTTAGTGATCCATTGGTGTGGACTACTCGTTCGAATAGTTCCCAAAATGGGGTCCATTCTTCATACCTTCCGCTGAATACTGGTATGCTGATGGCCTGAAGTCTGATTTCCCTCTGTGCTGACACTGGTGGACCTGCTGCCTCCGGTTGTTGATGTCGCTTCTCAGCCTCTTTGAGTTGGATGTACGCATCTTGATACATCTGCTCCAACTCGATGAACTCATTGTTGGACACGTACTCTTGTTCGTAATCAGCTTCGTCCAGGGATGACATTATATCTTCGTTAATTGCCGCCAACCTTGTCCAGCATTCTTTTAATTGGCCCAACTTGAATCCGAGGTAAACTGTATTTTGCCTGAAGTCCAAGTTGTCAATTACGCGGATGAAGTTGTTCCTGATGAGATTCAACTTCACAAATTTGGCCGGGCACTTCATTGTTTTAGCCGGCTCCTCCGGGTTTGATGCACCAGTCTCTGACGGAAATTGTCTTGCAGATTTTAATTCATCTGATGATATATTTCTTGATGGTTGACCTACCATAGCTTGACTTGATTTTGCGGATAACTTGGTTTTTTTCAGCCGGCTCCTCCGGTTTTTCTGACGTTGCTCCTGTTGATGATTGAGTTGTAGGTTGATTTGAGCTGGAGGCACCCAGACGTAACTCTGGAAGGGCACCAGTCGGTAACGGCATTTGCCTCAGCGGGTTTATACCGTCGAGTTTCGCCTTCCAAGTTTTTTGGATGTCCCTGTACTTTGACTCAAATTGACTAAAGTACTTCCTCGTGAAGTACTTATGGAGCGGGTTTGTCTCCTACAGGTCTTCTAACTGTTCGTCATTTCGTTGGAATTTGGACCAGTGCTGTTCCAACAGCCCCAGTCTTTTCGTAAAATACTCCACTGAGTATCTGGACTCACCATCCTTTTTGTAGTTGGTCCATAATCGATGGACTTCTTCCTCGATATGCGTTTGGTTCAGCGCTATATCGTCCAGCTCCATTGCAGTTGATGTGATTTAATTTTGCACTTTAAATCACTTTTCACACACTTCACTTTTTGTTAATGTGAATTACCTTGTACTTGCAATGTACTTGTAATCACCTTTTTGAAACGCACTTTTCTTTTCTTAACTGGCGTTATTGATCCTGTACCAATACCCACCCACTATTCCGACTATCCGGCTCGAAGGACCAATGAAAATCTAAGGTATAGATTTTCTTTACTTCTGGTGTGGGGATAGCTCTCAGTGAGTCAACAGTGCTAAGTCTACTACCTAGCTTTTCAGTGTTAAGTCTACGACTTAACTTATATCTACTGTACAGCCTCCTTACCTCTGGTGGGGGGATAGCTGTTTGTAAATGACAGAAAGACTGAACTTGTCAATGGTTGTAATCGATCTATATTTATTTCCGATAACTTAAACACTATTTATACATAAAAATTGCTTACTACTACTTATTACTAATTGGAAGCCGCAAACAGCAGGCACAACGCTGAATCAGCGACAACAGCAGAAACACTTAATGGGGCCAAAACGCTGAATCAGCTGAGATAGCAGAAACAATAAATTGGACTTAATGTAGGTCGTGATTGAACAACCAGCGAAAACAACAGACTCGCTTAATGAGGTACAATGCTGAATCAGCTGAAACAGCAGAACCAATTAAGTATAGTCGTGAGTGGGCAACCTTTTGTCGATGGAGCCAGGGCTGGTGTCGTTTTTTGTTGATGAGCTCAACACTAGGAGTTAAGGAGATTTTCAAGATGTCGATGGTGCTTGAGTTCTACGATGACAACCGCTTCAAGATACCAATTCAACGCCAGGTGAATACAAGGAGACGCGCCCAGGGGATGCTTCAAATACCTAGCTTCAACAATACGTACGGCAAAAGGCAGCTAAAGCATAGCGTTCCGACGATTTTGAACGAGATTCCCCAATCCTTCTTAAACATCGTAAATTTAAATACTAGGAAAAAACTTTTAAAAGAATTCTATATTTCTCAATCATAAAAAATTAAAAAAAAAAAAAAAATTAAAACATATCCTACTCTGATTTTTCATTATTATTATTGTTTTAGAACAAATACTAAAGTTAAGCGCATAGCATAAATATTGTACAATTTGCAAGACAACCTTCTGCAGATAAGCCTTGAGGCTTCGCGGAAAACCATTGTTAAACATTTTTTTGAGATAAATAAAAAATTAAAAAAAAAAAAAAAATGTTTGTCTATCTATCTATCTTTATGTCTCTCTGTCTATCTGCCCATCTGTCTATCTGTCTGTCTATCTATCTGTCTGTATGCCTGACAATCCATCTATCTGTCTGTCTATCTGTCTGTCTATCTGTCTGCCTGCCTGTCTCTGTCTACCTATCTATCTGTCTATCTGACTGTGTGTTTGTCTGTCTGCCTATCTATCTTTCTGACGGTGTATCAATCTGTGTGTCTGTCTACATTAATTGACCGAAATCATTCATATTCACATCTCACCGGAAATTACCAAACTTTGTATGACAGTCACCAAAACCACCAGTTGTTGAGTAATCGCACTGATGCTGTGTTGTATTCTACATGTATTAAGAAAAACGTACTCTGAAAATTTTACAAAAATCGCTTGGGTAGTTTTCGAGTCTCTTAAAGACAAACAAACAAACATACATACATTCATTTTTATATAATAGATTAAAGCCATTAAATTAACGAGTTTCATTTAGTAACGAAAAGAAACTTAAACCATATACAGTGCGAATATTGCCGATCTCAATGAATTGGAGTTGGAGCGTTGATTGGGATTCATAATCGCGTATGAAGTATTACAATCAAATTAATTTTAGCTGATATGAATTCACCGGATCATCAATAGTTTAGTACTTAAATAAAAATATATTCTGCATAAAATTATATTGTGAACGCGGAAGTATGTTTCTGTACCTTCTTTTACTCCAGTAAATCATTAATCAAGTAAAGATTAAGATTTAACTCAAACTCATCGCGTAACATACGGGAAAGGGTTAAACAACGTCTGGGAGTAAAAATTAACAATTAAAATGTCGGATTTGGCACGCGTTGTTTCTACACAAAACCACGTTACAAGAGCAGCGTTTTACCTAATAAGTAACACGACTGTTTAAGTACACGGGCGAAGCCGGGCGGAACAGCAAGTCTATATATATAAAAATCAATTGCTGTGCGTTAGTCTCGCTAAAACTCGGGAACGGCTCGACCGATTCGGAAGATTATTTTTTGTTTTGTTTAACTTGATTCAGGGATTGTTTATGAGGAAAGAAAATTCAGAAAAACTCAAAGGAAAAGCCGGAATCTACAAAAATTTAAATTTGGGTTTTGTATGGGAAGTTTGAATTTTTTTTTAATTTTGTTTTTATGTTTAGTGTCTACGTTGAAATGAAAGTCATTTAAAACTAAAAAAAAATTGATTAGAATTTTGATAAGATGTTCTATTATCTGTTAACAATTTCTATCTGTCTGTATGTCTGTCTGTTTGTCTGTCTGTCTATCTATCTGTTTGTCTATCTATCTATCTGTCTTTATGTCTGTCTGTCCGTCAATCTGTCTATCTGTCTGTCTGTTTATCTGTCTGTCTATCTATCCATCTATCTGTCTGTTTGTTTGTCTGTCTATCTATCTATCTGTCTGTCTGTCTGTTTGTATGTATGCCTGCCTGTCTGTCTCTCTGTCTGTCTGTCTGTATGTCTGACAATCCATTTATCTGTCTGTTTGTCTGTATGTCTGTTTGTCTGTCTATCTGTCTGTCTGCTTGTCTCTGTCTACCTATCTATCTCTCTATCGGACTGTGTGTCTGTCTGTCTGCCTGTCTATCTTTCTGACTGGCTATCAATCTGTCTGTCTGTCTACATTAATTGACCAAAATTATTTATATTCACATTTCACCTGAAATTACCAAATTTTGTATGACAGTTACCAAAACCACCAGTTGTTGACTAATCGCACTGATGCTGTGTTGTATTCTACATGTATTAAGAAAAACGTACTCTGAAAATTTTACCAAAATCGGTTGGGTAGTTTTCGAGTCTTTAACACTTAAATGCATACGGTATCAAATTTGATACTATTCACATTAACCCTAGAATGCATAGGGGGCGCATTCTGGAGTTAGTGTAGTAGTGTTAGGTTTGATACCGTATGCATTTAAGGGTTAAAAGACAAACAAACAAACAAACATACATACATGCATTTTTATAAAGGGTGATTTTTTAGCTGGTTTGGTTTTGGCAACACTGGTTTTGACAGCTGACGTGTGTTTAGTACCTTGTGTCACTGTCAAACAGCTTCAGTTTGGTTTGCAATTTAACCATGGATCGTCTTACAAATGAACAACGCTTGCAAATTATTGAATTTTACTATCAAAATTCGTGCTCGGTTCGAAATGTTCATCGCGCGCTGCTTCCATTTTATGATCGGCATTCTCGACCTTCTGAGCAGTCTATTCGGAAGATTGTGACCAAATTTCGCACCAAATTTACTTTGTTGGACATTAAACCACCAACACGTTTACGTACTGTGCGTAGTGAAGAAAATATTGCGGCCGTATCAGCTAGTGTGACAGAAGACCGCGAAATGTCGATTCGGCGCTACCGAGCGATGATAACAAACTTTTTTTTGCCCGAAATGGAAGTTCTTGACTTGCATGATATGTGGTTTCAACAAGACGGTGCCACATGCCACACAGCACGCGAAACAATGGCGCAATTGCGAGGTGAGTTTGGTGAACAGTTAATTTCACGTTTCGGGCCGGTCAATTGGCCGCCTAGATCGTGCGATTTGACACCATTAGATTATTTTATGTGGGGGTATGTCAAGGCTAATGTCTATAGGGACAAGCCCGCTTCGATTGACGCACTGGAAGCCAACATCCATGCATTCATTCGTGAGATACCGGCCGATATGTGTGAAAGAGTATGCCAAAATTGGACTCAGCGGATGGGCTACCTGAGACGCAGCCGCGGTCAACATTTGCATGAAATTATCTTTAAACATTAAATTGCAAGGTTCAAACTATCGATTCAAATAAATATTTCATTCATTTTTTCGAATTTTTTGTGTTTTTTTTTAAAAAAAAGTTCTCAACCTCTTAAAAAATCACCCTTTATAATAGATTTAAAGCCATTAAATTAACGAATTTCATTTAATAACCAAACGAAACTCAAACCGTAGGTACACAGTGCCAATATTGCCGATTTCAATGAATTGAAGTTGGAACGTTGATTGGGATTCATATTCGCTTATGAATAGTTACAATCAAATTAATTTTAGGTGGTACGAAGTTCACCGGATCATCAATTGTTAGTACTTAAATAAAAATATATTCTGCATGAAATTATTTTGTGAACGCGGAAGTATGTTTCTGTACATTCTTTTAATCCAGTGAATCATTAATCAAGTAAAGACTAAGATTTAACTCAAACTCATCGCGTAACATACGGGAAAGGGTTCAACAACGTCTGGGAGTTAAAATTGAAAATTAAAATGTCGAATTTGGCACGCGTTATTTATACACAAAACCACACTGCAAGAGCAGCGTTTTACCTAATAAGTAACACGACTGGTTTAGTACACGGACAGCTAGTAGTATATATTAATAAATATATATACTTAAAATTAATTGGAATATGTAGAGTTTCCCTTTTTGGGAGGCTACTGGAAAATTCAGCCCGGTGCACAGTGCGTTGAATACTAAGCTCTGGTGGACAAAAATCTGAATGTGTTCGTACTGCCGATTTTTTTTTGTAATACTTGTTAAACTAACTATATAGCTACATGTTATATCTATTAATATTTTGTAAAAAAAATACATACATATGTATAAAGTATAAGTAAGACGAGAATCAAGCATTTTAATTTGAGAGTGGTGTGGCGAAATAAAATAAAACATTTTATTTCAAGTTATATTTCTCATTGATTATTATTTTACTATAATTATTATTTATACCTACAATATCGGTAATTGTATTCAACCAATAAAACAGGTGTGATATAGCAATTAACCAAAGAAGAATATACACCTGTGAGTATTTTTGTATGTATTTAGGTACGGCTTCAAAGCCGACTTCCTCAAGTCAATTAGTCCAATATCACTCTCGGCATTTAGGTAAGTTTGCTTAATTAGGTTTGCTTTGTTTCTTGCAAAATTTCCCCAAACTTGATTACATTTATATATTTCGCACCATATGTTATCAGTTTTAAAATAATATGGAAATTCTTAATTAGCTTTCGTGGATTTTAGTCATTTCTGCGGCTAATTTTGGATTTGTAAAAGTCCTCTTGCGGTATTCCCATCATCCTGGTTTGGGTTTATCCACTATTAAATAAGTTTTGAATTTCCTTATTTCTATTTTCAAAAATCGTTTTGTTTTCGTATGCATACATCCGCCAAGATTTAAAGGATAGGTAGTCTGTGTGAAATATGTGGCAAACATTCAAAGCATCTTTTCCAAGAAAGAAGAGTGGAAAGTCCGAAACGATAATTTTCTTCCCTGGGTATTTTATCGTTGATTGATTCCTTATTAATTTCCTTAGGAGTTGCACCATCAATGTAACATTTGTCTTTGACAAAACATTACACACCCCCCTGTTCTGCATTCCACTTTTAGTGAATTCAACCACCAAAAGTGGAATTGGGTGTTCTACATTCCGAACGAAACTATGAATTGTGGATTGTATGTTCGAAAGTGAATATTTTGGTGTTCTGCATTCCACTCAAGATGACAGCTGTAAATTCGTGTTCTGCATTCCGAAAATCCTGTGATTTTAGTGGATTGAATTCACTTGAGATTCTTGACGTGAATTGAATTCACATGGCGTTGTAAAGTGAATAAATTAATTAATTTATTGATCAGAATCATTTTGAAAAATGTGAGTAGAATAATAAGACTTTCCATTAGTGTATTAAAATAATTCCTTTGTTAATATAGTACAACACAAAAATTAGAGGCAAGAGAGTATTCTCTTGAATTATATGAAAGAAAATCAAGATTTCTCTGACTCCACTTCTAGCAGGATATCAACAAATATTTCCTTACTCACCCTAAAACTGTTTTTAAAAATGCAAAACTCATTAAATAAATTACTTTTCTTCAGTTGTTTAACTTCTGCTTACAATGCTTAGGGAAGATCCAGAATGTTAGATTTATCTCGCAAAATCTTCCTGCGAACTCTCTCCATTCGGTTTTCTTCCCGGTTTTCACCAATAATTTAAACATTTTGTTTTACATTTTTTCATTTTTTTAATAAAATATATTTTGTCTTAAATGTTTAATTCACTTGCACAAAACAAAAACCAAGAACTTAAAATCTCCAATGATTTTGAAATGATTTGACAGCTGTGTTTGACATTTCAAACAAATGAATTCGAAGTGGATTCCAAAAATTCGAAAACACTCGGAATGCAGAACACTGAATTCCATTCCGAGTGAATTTAAATTTCGGTTTCAATCCACTTTCACTCGAAATGCAGAACAGGGGGGATAGTACACTGCGCCGATACCTCGAATGACTTTTTTGGTCTTCTGCGGCTAATTCCAGGAAGATCTTTGGACATGATCTGTTGAATAAACTTCACTAACTTTCGGGTAAACTGTAATCGGTTTGCAACCAAAGATGGCGACGTTTCGCAACTAAAATGCGATATCGAGAGCATTGTTTCCTGTACTTGCTCACATTCTTGTTAAAGACGGTATATTTCCGGGTCAAATTAAGTTTTGAAAAATGTTGACATTCTCTAATGTTTAGTACGTCCAAAACCTATTGTTCTATTTCATCAGCTTTTGAATTTTTTTTGCAGAGCGCCATCTTTTAAAAATATCCTTATTTTTAATAGCTGAGCATATCGCTATAAAAAGTTGAATATTTTAAAAAGTTGCAAGAAGTAGCAAAAAAGATTTACTTTCTCATAAAGTACAAGAGAGGACGAATCGAACACATAGCAAATTGCAGGTATATTTTGGTATATTTTGATAGGTTGTTTTTTAAAATCTTGTTTAAAAATTAAATGATGACACTCACAAGGGCCCACATTTAATAATTAGTTTAAAAATAATGCGCACACATTATATAAATTTAAAGTAAACATTCTGGTAGTAGAAAACTCCATTATTAATAAACGATTAAAAAAAATTAGTATTATTCATTTATATTTAGCACAAACGAAGGTCAAAAGTTATGTTCTCAGAGTAAAAATCACAACTATCGCAAAAATTGGGTGATCTCTTAAAGCAAAAACCGTTACTCCCGCTATAAAAAGAAGAAATACGATGAACAAATCATATCATATAAATAAATAAAATAAATACATAAATAAATGTCAGTTAATTCTGAAGACTTTTTATTACTCTATAAAACATTCATTTTTTTGATTTTTGTCCACTGTGCACTGTGCGGTGTGTTATAATATCACCATGATTTTTGCATTTGAAAATGCAAATATGTACATACCCAGGTATGTCGTATTGACACAAGGGTTAAAAACATTCGTCAGGTGTTCTGCAAAGAGTCTAACCTTCCCTTTTGGGTCTGCAATCCATTTCCCATCAGATGTTTTAAGTGGGGGATCTTGTAATTGGAGTCTCTTAAAACGTTTAGCAGCTTTCCAAAGGGAGTAGTCAGTGACTTTATCAGCCGTTAAGTTACGAAGGTAATTATTTAGAGATTAATTTTTAAATTTACTGATACTTTTTTTGAGTATGTTATTTAATCTATTAAATATTGTTTTATCGCCGGGATATCTTGTCATATGCCATTTTCTACGAGCTTTTCTCTTTTTACAAGCTTTATACTTCACTTTTGTGAGCATGGAATCTGGGAACTGATTTTACACCCACTTCCAGATATCCGATCATCCTAAAATTTTGCATACGTGTAGAATTTCGGAGACAATGTAATATGGGCTATTTGATGACGTTGTAAATCCAATATGGCGGACGCTTTTTAAACTTTTCCATTTCTGTGAGGGCGGAATCTGTGAATCGATTTTATACTCGATATCCGATCATCCTGAAATTTTGCACACGTATAGTATATAGTTCCGGAGACAATATAATATGGGTTATTCGATGTTGTTGTAAATCCAATATGGCGGACGCTTTTTTAACTTCAATTTCTGTGAGGGCGGAATCTGGGATTCGATTTTATACCCACTTCCAGATATCCGATTATGCTGAAATTTTGCGTATCCTGTGACAACTCAATGTAGTACATTTCATGATCTTGTAAATCTAATATGGCGGACGCCCAAAGATGTAGGATTACCATTATCTTCACAACCTCCTAAATATGGGTATCAAATGAAATGATTTGACAAGTAGAATACGATTAGCTAAGTGACGTGATTCTAAATTCAATATGGTGGATGCCATAAGATGGCGGATTACTTTTTTCTTCACAACCCGCATGACATGAAAATTCAGAAAAACTCCAAGGAAAAGCCGGAATCTACATAAACTTAAATTAGGGTTTTGTATGGGAACTTTGAATTTTTTTTAAATATTGTTTTTATATTGTATCAATATCTATCAGTTTGTCGATCTGTCTGTCTGTTTGTCTATCTATCTGCTTGTCTATCTATCTGTTTTTTTTTTTTTTGTAAGAAAGGTGGAAAGCATCAAAAGCCTGTTTGTGGGACTTTAATCCACTAAAACCACCTCCTGCCTCTGATCCCTGGTCCCCACGGTACCACTGTAAGTATTTCGTCATAGAGGGGACTTCAGCCGTAGCTTTTCCTCATCTTCACATGCCTTTGTCAATGTGTCTGAAACTGTCCTGAAGGGTTCGTTTATGTATATGTCAGTACGTATGGGTCAAGTCTATCCCTCGTCGATTCCGTTTGATCCGGGGTAAGCCCCAAGGCAAAGTTGGCCGCCTTTTATGTTTATTATATAAACATGCCGTGGCCGGCTCACATAGGTTTAGGTAGTGTAGGTATTTATAAGTTTTATAAAAAAAAAAAAAAAAAAAAAAAAAAACAGCACAGCACAGCACTTTGCTAAAAAAAAAAAAATATAAAAACAAATAAAAAACCACAAAAAAAAATTATAAAATAACACAGCACAAAAAAAAACAAAAAAAAATTACGTATTTAATTACGTAGCTAGAGATAAGATAGGTTAAGTAGTTGTAAGTTTTACTTAAGGTAGTTTTAGGCAAAAAGCCTGTCCTTTTTCTAAGTTTTTTTTTTCTCAAACTTTTCTTAGATCTAAAATTGTAACTTTAATTAAAATTATATATTATAAGTTAGGTTACGTCGAAAGACATAGTATAAGTATTAAGTTTAGCTTAGAGTGCCCGTGTGGGACCAGTAAGTTAGAGTAAGATAGTTAAGTTAGTTAAGCTAGTTTTAAGCACTTTTGTCTAGCAAGTAAGTAATAATTGAATTGAAAAATAAAAATGCATTAAAAATGAAAAAAGAAAAATGGGTCAAGTCTAGTTCGTTAGTTTCGTGTGGTGTGTGCATAAGTTCGTGTGTGTGTCATTCCGTATACGTTCATGTCTTTGAAGTTCGGTTTGAAGGTCCTGTTGTGTGAGCTATTGCCTGAACGGCATTTCCACGTTGTAGCCGCAGTTAATTTGTTACACGTCTGCGTCCCTCTGTGAGCGCATGTATATTCGTATGTCCACCTGTCTGTGCCTTTGCGTAGGTGAGTTTTGGTACACAGCAGCGTTACCGCTCGTTTCCACTCTGTGGCTTCTTCTTTCTCGCTCTAGTCTCCTCAACTCCTGGCATACATCTTTGGCATAGAAACTCACTGCGTTCCATCTGTCTTCCGATTCTAGCATGTGATGTACTAGATTCTCCGGAGTTGGTGTTTCTCCCAGCGCTGTTTGAAGTGCATCCCTTTGCAGTTGGAATCGTGGGCAGTGGAAGAATACATGCTCTACGTCTTCGGGGGTACCACTGCATGATGGGCAAGTGGGAGAGTCATCGTTCTTGTATTTGTGAAGATATGACCGGAAACAACCATGTCCCGTGAGCAGTTGCGTTATGAAGAAGTTAACTTCACCATGTCTGCGGTTTATCCAAGTCTCTATACTCGGGATAAGGCGGTAAGTCCAACGGCCCTTGGAAGAAAGGCTCCAGCGTTGCTGCCACTCTATCAATCCTGTGCTTCTTTCTCTGATGTCCGCTTCGCTGTAAGTCAGCCGCCGGTCCTGTCTGCTCTCTAGGAACTTTTTCTGCAGTTCTTCCGCCAGTATATCGATTGGTAGCATTCCTGCGATGACGCAGGCTGCGTGGTCCGAGGTGGTGCGGAAAGCACTACTAACTCTTAGTGCACATAGTCGATTTACTGCTATGATTCTTCTTTTGTATGAAGTCACTTTCATAGCTTCGGCCCAAACTGGTGATTCATAAAGCACTACGGATGTGACTACTCTAGCTAAGAGAAGTCTGCGGCTGTATCTTGGCCCTCCTATATTTGGCATAATCCGCGCAATGGAGGCACCCACACGGGAAGATTTGTTGCTTACGTACTCCAGGTGTTCTTTAAATGTAAGCTTTGAGTCAATCATAACGCCAAGGTATTTGATAGCTGGTTTTGATATTATGTCATGCTCTCCTACAGCGAGCGTGATGGTTTCTCGCTGCTTCCTACTGGTTATTAGTACCGCTTCTGTTTTGTGTTCAGCTAGCGCGAGGCCGACTGATGCTAGCCATCGTTGAACTACTGAAATGGTCTCATTGCTAATTTGAACAACTAATTCCAGGAGTTTTGCAGTTACAACTATTGCGATGTCGTCCGCAAATCCCACTATTTTTGCCTCGCCTGGTATTTGAAGACGAAAGATGCCATCGTACATGAGGTTCCATAGTATTGGTCCCAAAACTGAGCCCTGGGGGACTCCTCCAGTGACGGCGTATTGCTTTACGCCGTCATCTGTTTCATAGAGCAACAGTCTTTGTCGGAAATAGTTTTTCAGAATTTCCCTGATGCAGGTTGGTACTCTCATATTTCGAAGCGCCTCAAGGATATGTTTCCAGCTTGCGGTGTTGAATGCATTCTTAACGTCTAGTGTTATGACGCAGCAGTACTGCTTTGCGCCTTTTCTCCATCTTCTTCCTTCTATGGCCCTTTTCGCCGTGTCAACCACTTCTTTAATGGCATGAACTGTCGAGCGTGCTTTTCGAAATCCGTACTGATGTGTTGATAGTCCACCAGCTTCTTCAATCGCCGCTTCCAACCTGTTACCGATAATGCGCTCCAAAACTTTTCCCGCGGTGTCCAACATACAGAGCGGGCGGTAGGCTGATGGATCTCCTGCCGGTTTACCTCCCTTCGGTAGTAGTACGAGTCTCTGTTTCTTCCATTGATCGGGAAAAACTCCTTCACTCAAGCAGGCATTATAAATATCCACAAACAGGTCCATTCTGGTTCTAATCGCAGCTTTCAGGGCTATATTTGGGATCCCATCCGGTCCAGGGGCTTTTTTATTTCCAAACCTGTTGCTTGCCAAAAGGATCTCGTCTGGAGTTATCCTAGGAATTTGTTGAGCTGCTAAAGATGACTCGTTCTCCAGTAAAATTTCCGGTTGCCTTGGAAATAGGCCTTCGACTATTTGCTCCAATACATCTGTGCATGTGGGGGATGGGGCTCGAAAAACTTTCAGCTTTTTCATCACCACTTGGTACGCTCTTCCCCAGAGGTTTTCATCTGCTCCATTGCATAGCTCGGCGAAGCTCCGACGTTTGCTGGTATTTATTGCCGTTTTCAGCTCCTTTCGCGCTACTTTATACCGATGGTGGAGTTCGGTGAAATCGTCTCTTCCTCTACTGCGCTGGCACTGTCTCCTTGCGCGGTGACATCTTGCGCGCAGTAGTTCAATGTCCTCATTCCACCAATAGACTGATGGGTAGCGTATATTCGTCGTTCTTCTTACCATAGATGCGTCGCAGGCCGTTGTAATGTGCGCAATCAGTTGCAGAGACTTCTCATTAGCCGAACCCGTCAACGTAGCATCCGCGATCATAAGGGCGAAAGCTTCTTCATCGAATGTATTTGTCTTCCACCCTAATCTGTTAGTTATTCTCGCGGATGTATTTTGACGTCGCCTTTCTTCATTCCTTGTTTCATACAATATAGCTTGGTGATCACTGTGAGTATAGTGTGAGCTGACCTTCCATGTTGCTCTCGGAGCAAGGCAGTTGCTTACAAAGTTTAGGTCGATTATCGATAAAGCCTCTAGTAGTTTTCATCCTCTCGTGTTCGTCCTTGGGCAGCCCCATTCTGTGGCCCATGCGTTAAAATCTCCGGCTATGATAGTCGGGCTTCGATCTCTAGCATCTATTATCAATCTATCTAGAAAACTATCGAATTCCTCGATGGTAAGATTTGGTGGAGCGTAACAGCTATAGATGTAGCAGCCATCAATTTTGGCATGCACGAAGAATGTACCAGGGTACACCTCTGTTTCTTGGAAGGGTCGTTTACCGCAAGTTCATATTGCGGCTTTGCCCGTTGTATCCGCTATCCATATAGTGTTATCATATTGACGGTACGGTTCGCTTAGGATTGCAATATCAATATCTAGTTAACGAACTGTTTTTGTTAAAAGGGCTTGGGCCACCTCACAGTGGTTTAGATTTAGCTGCAGTAATTTCATTGTTTCGGCAACCGCTCCCTCCATGCTCGTTGGTAGGATGGACATCTACGGCTTCCTGTAAAGTGGTTAGTGTCGATATCCTCCTTGCCTTGGCAGAGTAGACATTTTGGCTCCTCGTTGCATAGCTTCGCTATGTGACCATTTTTACCACCCCGTAGGCAGTATTTGGACCAGTCATTAGAACTTTTGCAAGCTCTGGCTACATGCCCGAGTTCCATACGTTTGTAGCATTTAGTTGGGATTAGATTCTCGCGTATTCAGCACACAACCCATCCTATGCGCACTTTGCCTGCTTCAATGAGCTGCTTGGCTGCTTCTGCTGGTAAGCTCACGGTTGCCGTCTGGGAACCACTGTAGGCTTTCCGAAGTGACTTAATTGTCACTGCTTTTATAGCACTGGTGTTCGCCAAGTTCTCTGCTAACGCGGTTAACATTTTCGCCAAGTTCTTTTAGTTGAGAATTGCTCTTGACCTTTCGCAACATATCTGCATAATGTCATATTGCCCTTGTTCTTAGAACCAGCGTCGGGTCGGGTTGCTTTTCTCCGATCTTTTGCCCGTGGTCTTTGTTTGATCCAGTCAGGTTCAGTTTTGTTGCCTTCCGCCAGCGACTGGGTTGGTATTTCCTTAGTCTCCTGTGGTATCTTTTGTCGCACCTTTTTCCATCGACGCGTTTTTCTTTTTCGATGGTGGGAGCTATTTAGCCAACAGATTCAAACGCGATGCACTCTTTGGTGTTGTATCTCTTTTCCTTTTTGGTGTGTCGCATATTTCCCCCTGATGGTTCATAGGGCGTTTTGCTGTCAGAGTATTGGTCAGGCAAAGTACTCGGGTTTCTAACCCCTCCGCTGTTTGCGTCATCTTTGTTGCGGTTATGGGGGCACGGCCACTTTCATCTCGTGTAAGTCTTACATATCCTGCGTCAACTATCTTGTTGGCTGAGCGAACTAAACTTGTCAGTCTCCTGATCTCATGATGAAAATTGTTTTTGCCCTTGTAGAAGCTCATCAGGTCCGCAATTCTTTGGCCGAGGATGTTCATGGCATCACTTTCAGCCTTTTCTTCGTTAGGGTCTGCTGTTTTTCTTCCTTCCCCGCTGGGTGTACATTCCCTCACTTCTGGAATTTGGTCGGCTATCTCAAGTGGCTTCGAGCTTGACGACTCCTCTACTAAGATCACTTTTGGTGGTGATCGCACTAAAACTGAACTCCTCTGGAACGGATTATTCGGAGTTGATAAGTCACACTCCGCTCCTTGTTCTTCGTTGTTATTATTTTTTTTAATTTTTTTCAGGTGTATTTTTTTGGTTTTGCTAGTTTTAGTTGTTTATATTTAAATGTGTACTCATTTCTATTGGGTCCCGACTCAAAGCCGCTATCTCCGTCCGGATGTGTATTCACCTCTGTGATCCCATGGTTATCTATGTAGGCAGGGAGACCATGCGAGGGTTGACACAGGACCTTATGGGTACCTGTGGCAGAGCCAGATCGGTGCAAATTAGGAATGTTACATCTGAACATACACCACCAACTTAACGGCGACGTGACGGAGAACGTACTTTGAGGCCAGCCAAGGTTTTAACGGGACGGGGGCCGTTGCAGCATTAGCCTGAGAGCCGTTTCAACCATATTTCACTCTAGCTTACTAAGGTAACAGAATACTACAACCGTCAGTCCACAGCAATCAAGTCCAATCGATGGTCCGGTATACCGTAACTAAGAACTTACCGGGCTCGGTCCTAATGCCCAACCTATAGACTTGACATGCATTATTTCTTGTGTAGACTTCATGAGTTCCCCCGATGCCACTTCTTGGAGTAGGGGGCACTTATTTGTGGACGGCACATACTCGTCCTGTCACACAGAATTCATAGGGTTTCTGAGACGTTTTCAGCCTCGCCCTCCTTCTTGTTATTCGCAGTTAACCTGTGCACTACAGGCCGTTCAGCGATCCGCCACCTGCTGACCCCCACAGTAGCCTAAGCCTAGCCCTGTATGTCTATCTATATGTCTATCTGTCTTTCTGTCTGTCTGTCAATCAGTCTATCTGTCTGTCTGTCAATCTGTCTGTCTATCTATCTATATATCTGTCTGGCTGTCTGTCTGTCTGTCTATCTAGCTATTTGTCTATCTATCTGTCTGCCTGTCTGTCTGTCTGTCTGTCAATTTGTCTAACTGTCTGTCGGTCTATCTGTCTACCTGTCTATCTATCTATTTGTCTGTCTGACTGTCTGTCTGCCTGTCTATCTATCCGTTTGTCTATTTATCTATCTATCTGTCTGTCTGTCTATCTATCTGTTTATCTATCTATCTATATGTCTGTTTATCTGTCCATCTGTCTATCTATTTGTTTGTCTTCTTTTTTTTTTTTGGTAAGCGGAGGGGGAACCTTGCATAGGCCGCGTCCTCAGCCGAAATTTCATGAATCTCTTTGTCACATATAATCTCGCAAAACAGTTCCTCGTCGAAGGATTTGTCTGTCCATCCATATTCAATGTTGTGGTGTTTTATGGGGTTAGTGTTATTGTTAGGCACTATCTCACATATAACCGCTTGGTGGCTTACGCGCTTTTGTGTATTTTAAAATGAAAACGCGTGCAATGATTATTCACGTTATAATATTTAATAGTCTAAATGGTTAATGGTGATAAGTACAATTCATGATTACAATATTTTACTTTACGAACAAAAGCGAAGTTAAAAAGAAGATGTTGCAGCTGGCAGCCGTAAATCGGAAGTGGCAGCTGTCTTCGTTTTGACACTTCAGTCCGGTCTCATCGATGGCGTTCAGCTGATTGGCAATTGTAGTAGATCTATGGCGTTCAGGAATTAAGACTTGTAGTTCGGACGCAACACTCCTCCACCCTTGCTTGGATCCAACATTGCCCGAATCCTTTCGGAACGTTGCGATATTGAAGTATCTGTTGGGTCTGGCATAGGTACCTCGTCCCTCGTGTCAGGCAGTTGACTGCTTCCGTAGAACCCTGGTCTGCAGTTTGATCCGTCGATCGACGTCGTACCTGGTCTGAATGACGGCGAATAGTGTCGCCATTATTTGTGCTGACCACAACTGAAACTGGACCAGTGGTTTGCGATAATCGGCATAATTGCGATACCAGACTGGCTCGGAATCGGTATACTTCGTAGGTCTGGAAATCTCTGCATTTGGCGCAGCTTGTACGGATATTGCATCTGGGTGAAGCTTATCGAGATATGTTTGTGGCTTCCGGTTGAAGAGTAACTCGGCAGGCGATCGACCAGTAGCAGAATGCGGTGTCACATGCTGATCCAACAAGAATCTCGCTAGCCGCAATTTAATGTGGCCGTGTGTAACCTTCTTTAGGTACGCTTTAGTAGAACGCACCATTCGCTCCACTTGCCCATTTGTAGACGGATGAAATGGAGCTGAAAATAAATGTTTTATTAAATTATTCTCACAGAATGTTTTAAAATCTATAGAAGTAAAGGCTGTTCCGTTATCGGAAACAATGATGTCGGGAAGACCATGTGTCGCGAAAAGTTGTCTCAAAACCGACACCGCACATGAAGAGGATGTGGCAGAGACTTGGTGGACTTCCAACCACTTGGAATATGAATCCACTACCAAAAAGAACAAGTTTCCCTTGAACGGGCCAGCGAAATCGATGTGAATCCTAGACCATGGATTCTTTGTTGCTTCCCATGTATAACCAGTCGCCGGAGAGTTATCTGGTCGCATTTGTTGGCACGTCGAACATAGCTTAACGGTCCGTTCGATGTCGTCGTCGAATTTAGGCCACCATACGTAACTTCTCGCTAAGGCCTTCATGCGGACTATACCAGGATGGTTTGCGTGGAGAGCGGCCAGAACTGCTGATTGGTGAACCTTTGGAATTACTACTCGTTGTCCCCACACTAAGCATCCCTTAATGTACGAAATGTCATCTTTCCTGTTGAAGAATGTTTTGAATTCTTGGTCGACTGAATTTGGCCAACCCCTTAACGCCCAGTGTGAAACACGGGAAAGAATTTTGTCCCTTTTTGTCCCTTTCGAAATATCACTGGCTTGTATTATTGGAGTGTCTAACATTTCGATCATTAAGACTACTTCCTCTTCTTCTGAAATGCTGGACGGGACGGGCAAACGGCTAAACGCATCGGCATGTGCGATGTCTTTTCCAGGTTTGTAGAGAAGATTATAACTGTAGGCATTTAAGAAGATATTCCAGCGTAGCATTCTTGGCGATAATGTATTTGGAGTAGGCTTAGAAGAAGAAAACAATCCTAGTAATGGTTTATGGTCCGTCATGATTTCGAAGTGTCGACCGTATAGAAAGTCATGGAATTTTTTAACACTTGCAATTATACCCAGAGCCTCCTTATCTAACTGGGCATAGTTCCGCTCGGAATTCGAAAGAGTTCTTGAATAGAATGAAATGGGGCGTTCAGATCCATCTGGTAGACAATGAGCTAGAACTGAGCCAATTCCATATGGCGAAGCATCGCAAGTTAAACTAACTGGCAGTTTCGGATCGTAAGGTATAAGAACGCTGTCTGATGATAATAAACTTTTCACTTTATCGAATGCATTTTGATGAATAGTATCCCATTTCCATGTTTTTGCCTTGTCTAAAAGTCTGTGAAGTGGTTCTGCTACAGTAGCTTTCGCAGGAAGGAAAGAGTGGTAAAAATTAAGTAATCCCAGGAAAGCCTGAAGTTCAACTTTATTCTTGGGAGCTGGAGTGTTTTGAATAACCTCAATCTTTTCTGTAAGGGGGTGAATGCCTTCAGCATCAATGCGAAACCCTAAGAAGCTGACTGAAGGGACATCGAACATGCACTTCTCTTTCCGTAGTCGCAAACCATACTTCTTTAATCTTAAGAATACTTCTCGTAGAATCTTTGCAAGCCCTTCTGAATTTTCTGCTACTACCATGAAATCATCCAAATAAAACTCTACCCCTTCTACTCCCTTTAATAAGTTTGACATTGTCTTCTGAAATTCGCCTGGTGCTGAGGAGATTCCGTATTGAAGTCGTTTTACTTTATATGCACCCTTTAGCGTAATAATAGTTTGTGCCTTGGCTGTTTCATCATCAACTGTCAACTGTAAGTATGCTTGTGCTAAGTCAAGTTTTGCAAAAACTGAACCACGAGGAAGGTTTGTAATTAGGTCATGCATTGAAGGGATAGAGAAGGTATGAGGATCAAGAGCTTTATTTAATGTTGACTTATAGTCTCCGCAAATACGTACTGTTCCGTTAGGCTTAAGCACAGGCACGATGGGTGTAGCCCATTTGGAAAAATCAACTGGTTCTAAAATTCCTTGCGAAACCATGCGGTCGATTTCTGCTTCCACTTTGGGACGAATAGCAAACGGAATTTTCCTAGCTGGCAAATATATTGGTGCAATAGTAGGATTTAAATTTAGGGACACCGGTGGTCCTGTGTATGTGCCTAGTTCGCTGGCAAATAATGAATCAAATTCATTTACGACCTCGCTAACTTTGGATGAAACTATTGAATTTACTTCTTGTATTGAAATTCCTAATGGCGAAAACCAATCACAGCCTAAAATGTTTGGTGTGCGTGTACCAGAAGCAACCAGAAGGGATAAATTGTGAATTTTTCGTTTTTTATACACCGCGCTGATACTGCATTTGCCTTTGAATTTTATGGAATTTCCTTGAAAATCTTTAAACATTGTCTCTACGCGAGACAAATTTGGTTGTAATTTTGGCCATAATTTATTGAATGTATCTTCGGAAATTATCGTAAAAGTAGAACCAGAATCTACTTCGAAATTGCAATTTTTTTATTTATAAGAACAGAAGTGTGCTTCCTAAGATTCGCTATGCCTGTGATGAGATTTATGCCTGAATGTCCACTCTTTTTAAAACTTGAATGCCTTTGTTGCGGTTTTTTATAGTGTGTAATTGATTTACATACCTTTTTAATGTGTCCAAGCTTACCGCAATTGTCACAAACAACCGTACGGAATCTGCACGTTCCTCTTGAATGCGTCTCACCACAGCTATAACAAGCACCTGCACGTAGTGTACCAGCAACACTTGATTCTTTGTAGTTCTTATTTTTGGCTCCCTTCCGCACAAAATTAACCTCCTGATCGATTGCATTTGATGTAGCTGAATTTGCCTTTATCCTGTGAAGACTACGGTTTGCTGATTCCGCCGCGACTGCTTTCTCCTGTGCTGTTTTAAAAGTTAACTCCGTTGTGGCCAAAAGCTCTTCCTGCAATCGAGGATCACGGAGTCCGCATACGAAACGGTCACGTAACATGCGATCCAACGACGAAGCGAAATTGCAATGGCTTGCCATTCTCCGTAGATCTGCTATATAATCGACGATTCTCTCGTCTGGGAGTTGGTCTCTTTTAAAAAATTTGAAGAATGATGCGATTTCCGAAGGTGGGGGTGAAAAATGGTCAGAAAGTGTTTTGCAAAGAGAATCATAATCGAGATCTGTTACCTTTGATGGCGAAATTAGCGATTCTAAAAGGTCGAATAAGCCTGCCGCGCAGACTGTTAAAAACGTAGCTCGCTTTCGTTTTGCATCCGTAATGCCATTTGCTTCCATGAAAATGTCCAAACGCCGTTTGTAAGATCCCCAAGAACTCTGTTTGGTGACATCGAAGACTTCCACGTGCCCAATGGAAATGTAGGAATCCCTCTGCATGCTGGTCGAAGTTGAAGTATGTGAATTGTTAGAAGTATTTTCCACGGACATCTCGCTTTCTTCTTTAATGAATGGTTTTATTTGGTCGCTGGAATTATTTTGCGCTGGATTAATATTTGACATGCTACATTAAATGTAGATTTCCCAGCGATCCCATCCTCGTCGCCACTTTTGTGTATTTTAAAATGAAAACGCGTGCAATGATTATTCACGTTATAATATTTAATAGTCTAAATGGTTAATGATGATAAGTACAATTCATGATTACAATATTTTACTTTACGAACAAAAGCGAAGTTAAAAAGAAGATGTTGCAGCTGGCAGCCGTAAATCGGAAGTGGCAGCTGTCTTCGTTTTGACACTTCAGTCCGGTCTCATCGATGGCGTTCAGCTGATTGGCAATTGTAGTAGATCTATGGCGTTCAGGAATTAAGACTTGTAGTTCGGACGCAACACGTGCCAATTAATTTGTTTAGTCAGCGAGCTGCTTGCGAAGGTAATGTCGATGACAGACTATCTTCCGTTCTTTCGGATCGTAGTGGTGCTACCTGTATTGACCAGAGTAATATCAATGCACGCGAAAGCGTCTAACAGTGAAAAATGGAACAAAAACAAGACGGTTTTATATGAGTAAAAGTTAAAGGAGTATTCATATATAGCTGCTATGCCCCTCCAAGCTAGCCACATTCAAAATATGAAGAGATGTTAAACAAAATTGTAACCGAAGCAAGAAGCCAACATCCCGTTATCATCGCCAGAGATTTCAACGCATGGGCTACAGAATGGGGCTGTAGATCCACAAACGACAGAGGACAAGCATTATCCAGGGGAGGATAGTTGCCGCAAGTCTTACTTGCTTACTTGTATTGTCGGCGGCCCATACTGTGTTTTGTGGAATTTTGTATGGTTCTGATAGTATAGCTACTTCTGCTCTCTGTTCATGGACGGATTTTAGCAGTAGATCCTATGCCGCTTCACAATGGTTAAGATTTAGCGGTTTGAGTTTCATCAGCGGCTCTTGTTTGCAGCTCTCTAATATTCCGTACATCTTCGGCTTCCTGCAATGTGTTCCCCTGAATCTTTACCTAGCATGCATTTGAATTTTTTATTGCACTCTTTCACTTTGTGGCCTTCTTCCCCACATCTTAAGCATAACTTTGATCTTTCTGGATTCTTACACTCTCTTGACAGATGACCAAAATCGAGGCATCTATAACATTTTTTCAGCTGTATTGGCCCTTAGCCTACAAATCACCCATCCGATTTTAACTTTGCCTGCTTTTAATAGCTTGTTGGCTGCTTTCACTGGTAGACTAAAAAGCGCTGTTTGGGTACCTCCATAGGCCTTTCTTATGCTCCTAATTGCCGATACCTACAGGTCTGGTATCTCAAACTGTTTCTTCAGAGCAGACTAAATGTCCGTTTTCGTCGTAATTTCGTCAAGGTCCTTGCATTCCACTGTTACCTCATGGGTAAGAGATTCTACTTCGGCTTGTTCAATCTATCTGTCTGTCTGTCTGTATGTTAGCCTGTCTGTCTGTCTGTCTGTCTGTATGTCTGTCAATCCATCTATCTGTCTGTATATCTGTCTGTATGTCTGTCTGCCTGCCTGTTTTTTTTTTTTTTTTTTTTTGGTTGCGCCAATGGATGTGTAATCTTCTAAAGATGCTAGTAGCCCGTGATACTAGTAGTATGCGCGATTCGCAAACCTGAATAATCGATGCCAGGAATACGCCTAAGTACTAACCCACACCCTGCACCCTTCAACCACTCTCCCCGCGGCACTGCGGTAGTGGCAAAACTCCTGGAAGAAGTGGAGCACGACTGCAATGAGGCTATAAGGACCGTCCAGGACTGGCTAACAAGCATGGATCCAAGGCTTGCGGAAAAGAAGACGGAAGTAGTACTAATAAGCAGTAGGAAAGTAATAGATACTATAAACGTAACCGTCGGCAACCAAGTTGTGGCTTCTAAGTCAGAATTGAAGTACCTTGGCATAGTCATAGATACACGGCTTGCCTTCAACCAACATCTTTAGTAGAGGTTGGAAAACTTTGAATGGCTTTGAGGTTTGCATCATTTGGGCTAACACCAGCTTCGGTTATTCTATAACCTAAATAAGTGATTTCATTCTGTAAGAAAAGCCATTTGTCCAACCTGAGCTTCAAGCCTCTGTTAACGACAATATTGATGACTTCTTGAAGAGTATCTAGATGTTCCTCGATTGTTTCAGTTGCGATGAGAATATCATCTAAATATGTCAGAATTTTCGATTTTGCAATCATTTTACCAAACAAATGCTTCATATAGCGCTCGAAGACAGAAGGAGCGTTTTTAAGCCCAAATGGCATTCTAGTAAATTCGTACTGACCAATCGGGGTAGTAAAAGAGGTGTACTTCATTGTATCCTCTTCAAGTGGAACATGATAAAAGCCGTTTTTTAAATCTAGCGTTGTAAAATATTTTTTATTTTTAAGTCGATCAATATTATCCTCAATCAGAGGCAGCGGATAATTATCCCGCAGAGTAATTTTATTGAGCTCTCTGAAATCAATGCAAAGTCTAAACTCATTATTTTTCTTTTCAACAAGTACGATAGGTGACGCGTATTGTGACTAGACTCTCGTATTATGCCTTTACTAAGCAGGTCGCTAAGAATTTTTTCTAATTCAATTTTATGTGCATATGGTAACCTTCTTGGCGGGCAATGAAATGGAACATCTCTGGACAAAACTATCCTCATTTTAAATTGGCTTTCCTCTGAACAAACTCTATCGAAATCTGGATAAAAAGCTGACCTGACTGTCTTCTGTACACTTTCCCGAACAGTATATGGTACACTTTCATTAACTTTTATATCTAATTCTAATTTTTTATCACTAATGTCAATATTAAATATTTCCTCAATAATGTCACTTTCTTCATTTAATGTACTTACATGTCCATGCGAATGACGATACTGACTTGAGAACGGTAACGATAGATCTGAGGCACGATGATTCTGGATGTTGGATGACTCTTGCAAAATTATATTTTCTTGACTTTCAGCTTTATTACTGGTTCTCTGCAACACCATACCAATCTTGTCAATGAAATATCTTCCAAGCACAACAGGATAACTCATTGATTGATTCTTAACTACAAGTAAACACAAATTAGTTGGTAAATTATCAAAAATATAAAAGAATTAACACTCCCCAATATATGAAGTGGACTGCTGTTGACACCACAATATGAGTTACTGTTCGCTTCCAACGGCGCAATCATAAACGGCGGCAGAAACTTCTCTTGAATGAAACTTATCGGACTCCCTGAGTCCAAGAGAGTTGTGAGAGTGATTGAACTTTCAGCTTGGCCATCAACGAACCGATATAATACATCCTTCTCAAAGTCGTTAGCTGCTGAGTACTGTTGTTGTTTTAAGCTGCTGTTTTTCTGCTCCAAAATATTGTTGATGACCGCTGAGTTTATTTTGTTTACTTTGGTGCTGCTTTCATACCGGAACAATTTTTAGCAATGTGTCCCCGAATGCCACACTTGAAACAGGTAAACTCCTTCCTCTGATATGAACTATATGCAGGTGCACCACCTACCTCTCGTTCGATAGTTCGATCTTTTGTCCTATGTGGATCATTTTGATGCTTGTTGCGATTATACACCTGAGATGTGCTAGGCTTTGCGGATAAACTGTCACGACTGTTGGTTTTGAACTTCTCATACTTTCTTAACGCGTGCTTTAGCTGCTCTATATTGTTGGCGTTGTACAATATTGTCTTGTTGACTTCGATGTCGGAAATGCATTTGATGATAAATTGCATTAGGTCTTCTTCTTCAACGGGATTATGTGACGCAATTTCTTGCATGGCCAGCACATAATGCTGTACAGTTTCATCACGTCCTTTCTTTCTCCCGCTAAGCTCACTGAATATATCCGCCTTTGTCACCACACGTTTAAACTCACCCACGAGTGCGCATCTCAGTTCCAACCAATTTCGCAATTTCAAAGGTCTCACAAACAACCTTGCAGTACCACTAAGGAGTCTCTTACCGAATATGAATTTAGTGCGATCATCTAAATGAAGGATTTCAGCATACTCATCGAAATGTTCTATCCAATGGTTAATGGGAAAATTATCATCTCCGCTAAATGGACACAACAAGTCTTCCATGTCCTTAAAATTCTGCGAAACCTGTGGCCTTTGACTAGAATCTTCATCTTCCAGCTGCAACTCTTTAAGTTTTCGCCTCAAAAGAATAATCTCCTCCTTCTTCTTACATGTGTCTCGAAGTAGTTTAAGCTCCTCATCGATTTCCACGTGTAAAAGCACTGAATCATCTATCTCCGACTCGTGCTCATCGGGTGACGCTGCCTCGTTTCGACTTACTTCGGGGATAGAGTCCTGAATCAGCTTTCGAAGATCTTCATCTGTATACTTTTGAGTTGCGCTCTCTACTCTCAGTTTTAACACCGCCTTACTGCCACTTGTTTGCAACTTCATCGATCGCAAAACATTTTTTAGAGTAGCAGCAGTTGCCACTTCCATGAACTGATTAAACTCTTGGGACATATTTATCGATTAGTCGTAAATCGAATCCCACTTCTGAAATTTGTAGGCGATCCTTAACACAAATAAAACACACAGGTAGTTCTTTTTCTGGCGACAGTTTATTAGGAACTAAAACTTAACGTAAGCAGCTATCGGAAAGCTGTCTTTTACATAAAGCGTAATACGGGACATTATATATATACTAGCGGGAGGATCATCCGATCATGAGGCAACTATTCAAAACGCATATTATCGGTTTTTATTTACTTCTTAGTGAGAGTAAACACAGTGTGTTGTACAAAAACGATGACACTGTTCTTTAAGAAATAATTTATTGCCTACACTATCTGTCTGTCTGTCTGTCTGTCTGTCTGTCTGTCTATCTATCTATCTGTCTGTCTGTCTGTCTGTCTGTCTGGCTGTCTGTCTGTCTGTCTGTCCATCGGTCTATCTGTATATCTATCTATCTGTCTGATGTCTGTCTGTCTGTCTGTCTATGTGTCTGCCTATCTATCTATCTATCTATCTGTCTGTCTGTCTGTCTGTCTATCTATTTGTTTGCCTATGTTACAATGGCAGCATTCCTAATATTATACTTTGGTACTACTGTCGTGATTATTGTAACCGAATGTGAAATTAATACAAGCACACTTTTGATCTAGACCAGGGGTGGCCAGCCTTTTCAGCAGGCGGGCCAAATTTCAGAAAAAATATTTTCTGCCGGGCCACGCCCCAACTTTATTTTTTGTTAATTAAAGTAAACAAGCAAGCGTGCTATATGTTCGAGCACATTGTCGCTTTCCAGTAGACGGGATAGTGGGCAAGCCTGCTTGGTTGTAATAAAATACATAATGTATTTATTTTTTTGAGGAAAAATAAAACAACGCAGAATCGAATAATTTAAAAATAATTAAAATAAGGACACCTGACTTTATCATCCAAATTGATTTCGACTGATGTTGTCGCTATACGCAAATACTTTTCCAAATGAACATCAGTAATTCGTGTTCTCACTTGTGATTTGATATACCTACTCCATGCAACTAAAAATCTGCTCACACGGATAAGTGCTTCCAAATAACGAAACAGAGCATGTTTATAAAATGCAGGAATTTTTTTTTATAGAACCCTTCCAAACTCTTCCCAAATATGTATTTTTAATATCAATCGCGAAATCTCTCACGACATAGTGGCGATAATAGCACAGAGTTACAGAATAACACGGAACTTTGGTAAGCTGAACTGAAATTAGTTATGAGTATGAGCCTGGTAGCGTTGCGAGCTTCCCGAAAACGCCTAGCGTCGGAAAAAAACTAAGTAATCTTGTGTGTCAAAAAGCGAGATACAGTCAACCCTCTTATAACGCGGTACTTTAACAACGCGGATTCGCTATAACGCGATTCTCAGTCTTTTCTCACGCGAAATATGTGTGTAGCATTCCCTTTTAACATATTCACGTGTCTGGTAGATTCATACATATTAACATTAAACATAAACCAAGGATTGGACTGGCTGCATATTTCGAGAATCACTTCGCAGGTGTTAATCCCTCTATGAAACGCTTCAACAATTTTAAAAGGCACTTGCAACGTTCTTTAGCTTCATATTCGTCCGAAAGGAGTTGCAGAATGAAGAGAAGTACTCAGCTCAGCAAACTAGTAAAACAGACTTTTTTTTAATTAAAACGCATATCCACTATGTATGAAACATGAATTTAAATTTGCAATAAAGATTACATTCTTCTTTTTTAATTCTTAACATAATTGTTTTTATCATTTGTGTAGTTTTTTTTTTATATTAACTATAGTTCGGCTAGTTTTTTTTAAAAAGATGTAACAAATTTAGATAATTTTTTTTTCTGTGGAAAACATAAGACCAACTTTAATATGTGGCCCATGTATCGGTATTATGCGATTTTGTATAACGCGCTGTTTCTCGGGAACCTAACTACCGCGTTATACGAGGGTTGACTGTATTTGTAATAATAGTTAAAATCGATGAATTTTTCTGAAAATGCAGTATGTTTTAAAATAGTTCAAACCAATGCATTTTCCAAGAATGCAAGATATTCCAAAATTTGTTAGCTATAATTCAAAAATATATGATACAAATGACTCATGATGTAATGTCCTTTTGGTGAAATGTACAATGAAGCTAACAGTTATGTTCATTTAACTTTGCTCCGCGGGCCGCAACATAACTCATGCGGCCCGCGAGCCTCGGTTTGGCTACCCATGATCTAGACCTTAACCCATTAGTGCATGAAGTTAATTTGAAGTTTTTTTTTTACATTCTGTAGTTTGTTTGCAGTAAAACACTCTTTATTTTAAAAAAAAAAATACGAAATCAGAACATTTTGTATTTTTATGAGTAAATAGAGTGTGTCCGTTTAAACGGACTCTATGCAGAGAAAACATTGCAAGTTTACATTTAGATGACGTCCGTTTAAACGGACCATATGCACTAATGGGTTAAACATGGTGGCAGCGGGAAAAAATCTAACCTCATAAAATTATACATATATAAAACATACCTACTCCTACTCATATCGGAAAGAAGGGAATTGAAAAGGAAAGTATTAAAAATACCTGTTGATATCATATCATCATCTCCATCATCTCTATCATCTCTATCATATCTATCAGCTCTATCATCTCTATTAGACATCTGCATGAATGTATTCATTTGCTTTCTCTTAATGTGTACAGTACTTCAGTGTACTCTATTCATTGTACTGATATGATTCCATTCATACAAATGAGTGCATGCTTTGAACAAAACATGTACTATTTTAACTGCTAAAAATACACTGAGTACACTGAGTAGATCGAGTACACCCATTTGAAATGAATGCACCCGTTTGAAATGAGTGCACTCGTTTGGTTTCTAGGTATATAGAATTGATCAAGTGAAGGCGAAAAAGCTACTGATCTAACAATAAGTGTATTAATACATGGTGTTCGTCGGGTAGGTTTAATTCTTTGTTTTTGTCGCCATTTTGGTAAACATGAATTAATAAATGTGAACAGTATCTTTGTTATATTTTAAGTTAAAGGTTTACTGAAATGAATTATAAAAATAAAAGGAATATTAACTAAGAATGAAACGTTATACAAATGTAACTTAAAGAATTATTAGTTAAGTATTGAAATAAAAATACAGCTGCGTCGCCTACGTCGTCGTCGTTGGCTCGTGTGTTTGACTTTAAAATTACATCATGTTCACATAAATGAACACATTAATAAAAAAAATAGTCAGTTCTGGGCAATAGAAAAGCTTCAGTCACTATTACATCCATTTAAAATGACATTTAAAGGGGTCCTGGTCCATATGGAAATACGAAACCATTTTAGGTTCCGCTCTAAATGTGTGTCACGAGCATTTATCTCAGAAACCAGGTAATCGATTTCGAAAGCCTTGTATGCAATGAATTGTTTAATCTTTTTCTGTCCCAAATTATTGTAATGTATCATACGTTTGTATTTACCAACATCCCGATACAATATGATTTAATTCACACCACTTTTAAATATCACAAACAAATTTGGATACAATTTTAGTCAAACGCTTATTAATTCTTAATAGTGATATTTTCATGCATCCAAATTTATATTTGCCAGAAGCAAAACTATTATATATTTCTTTAGGTAAAAATAATGGAACCCTTCGTGGGCGAGTCTGACTTTCACTTGGCTGGTTTTTTTTCAAGATGACCTGACGTCACGTTAGGTAACTGTTACTGTAAATCGTCATGGTAACATAATTAATAACTTTTGAGTCCAAAAGTGGATGCTTTAGGCTTGGTAAACTTGTGGTTCCAACAAGATGGTGGAACTTCACATATAGCCAATGTTACAATGGAATTACTGAGAACTTTGTTTTTAGAACAAACTATTTGGTGTTGGTGATGTCGATTGGCCTCTATGGTCGTCGGATTTAACAGCTCCGGGCTTCTTTTGATGAGTATATCAAAAGATTAAGGTACATTTGTATATGGCAACGAACTAGAAACACTTGAGCAACTTAATCAAAATATCCGTGACTTAATTAATAAAATGTGTGCAAATTAATTGAAAAATGTTAGATGAAGAGCCCGCATTTGTGAAAACATACAAACTTTTGAGTAGTCAAAAGGTTTTTGATTCATTAGTCAAGAGAACGTTTTTGATTTTAACACACCAACTGAAACACAATGTAACAAAACAAATCATTTTAATTTTCTGCATCCTTTGGTGTGTGTTGAGAATTTTGTTTCTGAAAAACAAACGTCCAGATTTCGACAACGAAACATGATTTTCTGTTTCTCCTTTTTTTTCTTATTTTGCCGTATGTATTGCGCCATAAGCAAGTGTGCAACAATCGACAACGACGCTGGTTCGAAATGTTTTTGATTCATTCATGAAGCAGTCATGAAGCACATCGAAACAAAAACATATGTTTCGTTTTGCCCTCTTTGCTGTGTGTTGTCTCATAAGAATTAATATACTCATATTTTATTAGTCACAAAAAAACATTTTGACTGCTCCGGTGTGTTTTCAGCCGAAGAGTGGACATTTAGCTGTCATTATCTTCTATATGCACGTTATTCCCAATATGTAGTAAAATATTTATCAGTATTAAAACATTTTGTTTGTAGCGCGAGCCATGTCGTAGTGGTTAGTACGTTGCATGCTGTCGGTATCCAACCCCCACAAACAGTAAAAAATGGGCCATCTCTTCCGAATGTCTAACAAGCATTCAATAGTATCATTTATCACGGTGAGCTTCCCAACTCGCCGTTCGGACCCCCTCCATTCGTGCGAAAATAGAATGCACACACAAATGGTTGCGAGAAGCAACAAGCAAGTCATAGTTCATCCTGAACTGTAGCGCCACCTAAGGAAAGAAGATATGTATCAAGAAGAATATTTACTTTAATATAAGGTTGGCTGCAAAATTGTTTCTCCTTCAGCAAGTAGAGCTGCTCAAGAAAAAATATTTTCTTCAGCTAGGAAATTAATATCTGAAAAACTAAGTTTTATTGGTTTGGACCCAATTTTTGTAAATCAAATACTAATGTCTTCAAACTCAAATATTAACAAAACTGATATTTTTAACGATCTTGAAGAAAACTTTAACTATATGAAAAAAAATAAAAATTAAAATAAATTATACCTACATATATGTATACCCGTATTAACAAAATATTAAATTTTTCGTTTAATTTTATTTATAAGTATAACACCCACTTTCCACTACCGAAGCCCTACACGATTACTTCATGTCAATTCTACAGCAATCATAAACGAAATACTGAGTCCACTCAGTGTACTCATTCTATAATGAATGCATTTATTGTAAATATAACGAATGGACTCATTATACTCGGTGTACTCGGTGTAGTGTACCCATTCTATGTGAGTACACTGAACTGAATGTTTTGCTATCAATGGGTGAGGTACTCACAATATCACGTGATTCAAATATCACGTGATTCATTCGTTTCACTTTTCAAGCTGCGAGTACAATACTGAATTGTACTTGAAATAACCTCTAATCTCTATCACAATATTGTTAAGCAAATTATTATAATTCTATTACATTTTATAAATGCCAATGGTCGCCATTCTCTGGCTTCCTCATTTTTTGTTCATTATCACACTTGCCTTTCTGAAATAAACGTGGAAGGAAGCAAAAGCGCCGAAGAATTCAATTGAACTTAAATTTGACTTTTTTTTGGATACGAACGAACGCTCCTACGAGCCGTCATAACATTTGGTGCCTCCTGTGAGAACTTTTGCTGTCTTTTCATCGTTGTATTGCTGGAACATCAAGACACGAGGTAAGTGCATTTTTCAATTTGCGGTTGGTTAGGGAGAATGCCTAAAGATTCTGATTTGCCTGTCAATCCATCCATGGAAGAAACATCGACAGCTTCGGAAAGGGCTCAGATGCTAATTGGTGAGCAAACTCGCATGATAGATGCTGTAAAACGGAGCTGGAGCAACTATCAAAAGGATGGCCCATCTCGCGGCACTCCCCGCCATTTCGCTGTTCGTCTAGAAAATCTTCAGGGAATTCGAGCTGAGTTCCGCGATAACCATCGTCAAATCAGTCAATTTGCTACGCAAAGGTTTGTTCAATCCCATTACTATGATGCTCAAATAGAAAATCTATTCGAAGAAACATACATTGATGTCTACGCCTCAATAGAGAACGCGCGAGATAAACACCATCCTCCAAAGTCACCAGCGATACCCCATATCGAAACACCAGCGATACCCCATGTCGAAACACCAGTGATATCCCATGTCGAAACACCAGAGATACCCCATGTTGAAACACTGACCGTTCCTCTCAACAACTCAGAGCCAGTAATCCGGCAGCAACATGATTTTCCCCTCCCCGATGTAAAGTTACCCATATTCAATGGCGAGTACACAGAATGGGCAGCCTTTAAGGAAATCTTTACGTCACGAATTCATAACAGCCAACGGCTTTTGTGAATATCAACGCCTTCAATATCTAAAAGGGCATGTAGCCGGAGCTGCAGCGGATGATATAAAACATATCAGCGTTACTGGCGACAACTTTGTTGTTGCATGGAAGCTATTAACTGACACATATGAGAACAGTAAGTTCATTTTCTACCATTACATGCAAATTTTTGATAAGCAAGCAATCGTCCCGAAAGATGATTCATCCTCTTTGCGTAGTTTTATTCAAACGAGCCGTTCCTGCATCAACGCAATGAACAAGTTAGATCCGTCAATCAGTGAAGAAAATCGTCTGTTGGTGTTTTATATGTTGAAGAAACTACCAGCCAATATTCGAACTGAATTTAATCACGAGAATCGAAAGGAGAAAACGATTCCTACCTTCAGGGACCTGTGCACAATTCTAGAAGAACACCATCAGATGATGATTACTTCATCATCCATTATCAGTGTAAATTATAATTCGCATATGAAGAACGAACAACATCGTAAAAATGACAGGCTTATGACGAAGGAAGTAAGATCGTTAGCGGTAGAAACTAAAGGCGATCCTAACAACCTCTGTTTACATTGCAAGAATGGTAATCACGCACTCAGACAGTGTCCATCGTTTTTACAACTGAAAGAAAAATAGTAGTTGGAAGGCTTAAAGTATGTTTTAATTGCCTTTGTTACAATCATGGAGTATCGAAGTGCAGCAGTCAACGAAACTGTTCGGTCTGTGGTGGGCGTCATCACACACTTATCCATGTGCCACAACCTAATTATTCTTCACTACCAGCTGCTGACTCTAATTCTATGCACTCATCGCTCAAATTTCATAAAACCACCATAAAATCAAAAATCCCAGAATGTCAAGTGCTATTGCCTACGGCGAACATTGATATCTCAAATATTGGAGGCCAACGTCTCACTTTCCGTGCGTTCCTTGATCAAGGATCACAAGCAACCTTCATTTCAGAAAGAGCTGTTCAACTTCTACAGCTTTCACGGAGTCGCACTTTCGTCACTATTAGTGGTTTAGCTGGATGTCAAATGACAGAAGTCCGCTATTACGTAAATATAACATTAACATCTAAACTTAATCGTCGATGTAGCTATAAGGTGGATGCCTACGTGTTAAAACGGGTTACTGGAATTTTACCTCAGCGGAAGTTTTCAATTCAAGATTGGCCTCATATATATAGGGTATAAACCTAGCCGATCCAAACTTTTTCAATCCAAACCAAGTCGATATACCCATCGGTAACAATCTTTATGATTCATTAATGCTGCCGGAAATACGCCGTCACTCCGATATGTTACCAATTGCGCAACTAACTACATTCGGTTGGATTGTGTCGGGAAAGATCGCCACTTCTACCTATATAGCTGTCTCATCGTTACATCTATCCACCGAAACCGAAGAAATGTTGAGAGAACTATACGATTCAGAAAGTTTTCCAAAAGAGATGCCAGCCTCGACCGACATTGATTTATGGTGTGAGCAACATTTCAAAGACACACACAAAAGACTGGAAAATGGTCAATATCGTGTTCGTCTCCCTTTCAAATATGTTTGACTCACGAGAAGTAATCGGATCATCCCGTCAGCAGGCACTTTATTGGTTTTTATCTATTGAAAATAAGTTACAAGGTAATCGAGAATTGCGTCTAGCTTACACCAGTACCATCGAGCAATATGTGCATCTCCGTCAAATGCACGCGGTTGTTACAAGTGAAGAGCATCACTCTAACAGGTTAAATGGGAAAGTAAATGCACCATGTTGTTATCTCCCTCACCATCCTGTCATTAAGCTACAAAGCACATCAACAAAAGTGCGCATTGTTTACGATGCATCTGCTAATACGGGCAATGGAAGATCACTAAATGATATTCTTGCCGTAGGCCCTCGTTTACAAAATGACCTTGTGGGTGTTTTATTGCGTTGGCGTTTTTTTAGAATCGTTATGATGGCAGATGTTGAAAAAATGTTTCGCTGCATCAAGGTGGATTACGACGACGCACAATATCAACGTATATTATGGCGGTCTTCACCGTTTGATAAAATTAAAGAACTTTTCTGTGATGTTGTAATGTTCGGTTTAGCCCCAGCCCCTTTCCTCGCCAGGGACGCATACCAATTTATTATTAGCTAGATCAAAGGTCATTCCTCTACGATCCGATTTGACTACTCCACGGGCAGAGCTCCTCGCAGCAGTGTTAGCAGTCAAGTTGCTTGAAATTTTGGATAATACACGGCCGGAAAGCAACAACCACGATTCTTCATCGATGTGTGACCTGCTACAAATCTAAACCGAAATTAATATCTCAAATGATCGGGAATTTGCCGCCACAACGAATTCGACCAGCACGAGCATTCGAGTCCACTGGTATCGACTATGCCGGACCCTTTCGAACAACTCCAAGTAAAGGAAGAGGAATAACGTCGACAAAAGGTTACGTCGCCCTATTCAAATGTCTCGCAACCAAGGCAATACACCTTGAGATAGTTAGTGATTTATCGTCAGAGGCCTTTATTGCAGCGCTTAAGAGATCTATAGGAAGAAGAGGGTTTTGCAATCATATTGCGATTGTGGGACAAATTTTGTAGGTGCAAACAAATTACTAAGGGCGGACCGTATAGCTTATCAAACATTCATCACCAACAACATTATTCCATATCTCACTAACCGCCTTTTGAATTTATGCACTTACTCTCGTTTCAGCATTTACCATACCAGCCTATTAAAATCTTGGAGTAAGCGGTGGCTGCCAATTGATGTCTATGATCTATTCTACGATCTCCATCATCTCCATCATCTCTATCATCTCTATCATCTCTATCATAGCTATCAGCTCTATCATCTCTATCACAATATTGTTAAGCAAATTATTATAATTCAATTACATTTTATAAATGCCAATAGTCGCCATTTACTGGCTTCCTCATTTTTTGTTCATTATCACACTTGCCTTTTTGAAATAAACGTGGAAGGAAGCAAAAGCTCCGAAGAATTCAATTGAACTTAAATTTGACTTTTTTTTAGATACGAACGAACGCTCCTACGAGCCGTCATAACAATACCTAACTAAAAAAAAAACTGGAATAACCAAATTAATAAGTGGAAAGTGTCTTTCAGCGTTGGCGTTGAAGTGACATTAACCAATATTGGAAATCTCAGTTGTTCTCAGTATTCACGATGCTTGAATACGAAAAAAAAACCGAGTAATTCGGCAACAACTTCATCAACAACTCTTCGAAGCCTAAATATGCCAATGGCCTTAAGTTCGCCAGAAGAGTTCTCATTTGTACCTTCAGACTGGGAGAAGTGATTTAAGCGTTTTGAAAGGTGTCGAATTGGGATTGGATTACACGAGGCGAATGACAAATCACAGGTAAACATTCTTATTTATTGCATGGGAGAACGAGCCGAAGAGATGTATGCTTCATTTACTCCAAAACCTACAACATATGCGACATGCATCGCAAAATTCGAGGGATATTTTATACCAAAAAGAAACGTGATATATGAACGCGCAAAGTTTCTGAAAAGAAAGCAAGGTGATGAGAAGGGGGAGGAATTTATTACAACATTGTTTGCACTAGCAAAGTACTGTGAATGGGGCGATTTGCATGATCAGATGATTTTACTTAATTTGGTTGTAGGCATGAAAGATACAGAGTGACAGGCTACAGTTAGATCAAAGTCTTACGTTAGAAAAAGCTCTGACATCCATTCGACAAGTAGAGGAACTCTACAGGCAGAAAAAAGAGCTTTCAACAATATCGTCGGTTGTTTACAGAGTTGAGCGTTTCGCTGAGAAGAAGAACAGAAATGAAAAACATAATGTAGGGCTTAATAGACGAACAAAAAATCACCAGTCGAACCATAGGAAAGAGGAAAGATACATACCAGGGGAAAAGTGCATGCGGTGTGGATATGAGAGGCCTGAATACGATAAGTGTGCGGCTAAAAATATCAGCTGTAATAATTGTAAAAGAATTGGACACTATGCAAGGTTGTTCCTTGATTTGTGATTTTACGGAAAGAATATCGCTTTTAAAGTTGATACAGGTGCTGACGTCATGTTAGTGCCTTGGATGGCCATTAAAAATAACAAGGGAATATGTATAGAAAAAACGGGAGTAAAACTATTTGGTGTTAAACAAACGATCGATGTTATAGGAAAAGCTAAAGTAAATTTAAAATATGGGGAAACAATTATTGAAGAAGTGATCTATATCACGAAAGAGATAATAACACCATTATAGGGAAAAACTGGTTTGACGATTTTAAGGAAGTGTTCGAGGGTTTGGGAACATTTAAACAGGAGTACAAAATTGAACTGAAATCAAACACGAAGCCCTTTGCGATTTCAACGCCTAGATGTAAGCCCGTTCACTTGATGGCGAAGGTATAAGGAGGAATTAGGAAAAATGGTAAAAAAGGGACAGATTGCACCTATCGAAGAAGCGTCGGATTGGTGTGCTCCCATGGTAGTTGTCCCAAAAAAGGAGAGTATTAAAATTTGCGTCGATTTCACCGAGCTCAACAAATGTGTAAAACGACAAGTGCATCCAATATTTGGCGTTGACCATTGACTTTTGCAATTGACTGGAGCAAAGTTTTTTACGAAGCTCGATCCAAATAGTGGGTTTTGGCAGATCCCTTTAGCTGAATCGTCGCAAAATGTGACAACTTTCTTAATCCCATTTACTTACTTAGCTGGCGCTACAGCTCGAGGTGAACCTGGGCCTGCTTCTCGCAACCATTTGTGTGTGCGTGTTATATTTTTGCACGAATGGAAGGGACTTACAGTTTTTTGCCGACTCCGAACGGCGAGCTGAGAAGCTCAATCGTGACAAATGATACTCTTTGATGCTTGTCAGACATTCGAAAGAGGTGGGCACTGTGAAAAACTTTAAGGTGTTTGCGGCAGGATTCGAACCCAAGACCGCTGGCTCAGTAGTCCGACGCACTAACCACTTGCGCTACGGTGCCCACCACCCCCATTTGGCAGATATAAATGTCGGAGACTGCCCTTCGGAATTACATCTGCTCCAGAAGCTTTTCAAAAGAAAATGTCTAAAATCTTGGCGGGGATTAAAAATTGCGTGGCCCACATGGATGATATTCTCATTTGGGGTGAAACGAGAGAGGAACATGATGATTGTGTTGAGGCCGTATTTAGAGCAGGAACAGAATTGGGCCGAGAACACTTCCTTGTGGAACACCGGCGTAGATTTCTTTGAAATCCGAATATTCACTCCCGTGTCTAACACGGAAAAGTCTTGTTAGGTTTAATAAAGCAGCGTTCTAATATGAGTGCAATCGACGTAATTAATTCCATTTTATTAGTAGACAAAAAACCAAATGCTGACACTATGGGAATAATGAAGTGGTCGTTCTTCCCATAGCATTAAGTTTCTTTTAAGTTAGCGATAAGATTTATGTACAACGCCCGACCTTGACACCCAATCCTTCTCCTCATATCAACGATATGCTCCCAGACGACCAAGTGCGTCTGGTCGCACGCTCGAATAAGACACCCATCCCAACTATTCCCAGGTTCCCATAAATAATGTTTTAGTTTTAAGATTCATTCTGTCGTTGGTATCAAGTAAGGAAAGTAGTCAGTGTGATAATAAAACTTATAAAAATATAATAAAATTATAATAAAAACTTTGTATTTGAAGCAAGAAAAAGTTGTGTGTTGTTTTGTTCTATATAAAAATTAATTGTAACAAAAAATTGGCGACCGTGACAGGACACTACTAAAAGAGTTTAGTGCCCTGCAGAAAATAATTTATAAATTAACAGTTTTGTGATCTGCAAAAACAAAAGGAAACATTGAAGAATCAATAGTGTGGTGATCTACAAAAAATTATTCAAAAACAGTTTGTGGTGTACTTAAATACAGAAAAAATCAATCGTTCATTATGGTGCAAACCTTGGAAGAATTGTCCAACAGCCAAGCCGAAACCGGTGAAAAAATTGCAACTCTCACCCGCAACTACGGTAAGGAGGGCAAGCAAAGGCGAACACCAGAAAGGTTGGAGGAGTACCTCCGAAAATTAACAGACCTTTGGGATGGATTCGACACCGTGGATAGCGAGATCCGCGACAACTACCCAGAGGAGATAGATCACGAGTATTTTAAGAAAGATTATTACGAAGTGATAAAGCAAATTTGTGAGCAAGCAAGGTCAAACATTCGAATGTGCCTTGCCGCTCATCAAGAAGCAGCAGCGGCCTCAGCAGAAGTACGGGAGGAGAAAGCAAAGGCGGCAAAGGTGAAAACGACAGAATCCACCATCACCACCAATGCGTTGACGCCATTGAAAAGGTTCCAATTGTTGGCCAGAATTTTCAAAACATCATTGAACAAGTGCGACATCAGTCTGAACAAAACAACTCCGAAACTCTATACGGTGAAGGTCAAGAGTCTCCAACGAAATTGGGAGGACCTGACAACAGCTTACCAACGTTTGCAAGACACGGCAACTGAAGCTGAAATCGAGTCCTATTTCGAGCTACAAGAGCAACTGGAGTTGAAGGTGAGTGGAATGACCAGCGAGTTGGAAGCAAATCCAGCTACTCAAAACCAGCCGACAACCAATACCGCTATCAAACTCCCGAAAATTGAGCTACCAAAATTCGATGGTAACTATCTACATTGGCCACAATTCTATGATCTTTTCAAACAAATGATACATGATCAGCCAATAGCACCCGCCCAAAAACTGTATTATTTGCGGGCGAACGTTACGGGGGATGCTCATAACCTGATTCAACACTTTCATACCACGGACAGTAATTATAAAGTAGCTTGGAGCACGTTGGTGGAACGTTTCAGCAATAAGAGGCTTCTGCTGACGGCCCAAATAAACCGGCTCTTGTAGCAAACAAATACAGCCGGAACGGCAAACAGTATACGTAAGTTGCATGACACAACGAAGGAAGTTATGCAAGCTATAGCTAATCTCGGGTATGATACAAGCAGCTGGGACCCATTGGTCGTGCATCTGTTACTCCTAAAATTGGACAAGGATACCAGGATCCTGTTCGAGCAGTCACTGGACTCACCAAGAAGTGCTCCGGAACTAACCCAATTTCTGAAGTTTGTGGAAGCAAGATTCCACACATTGGAGGCCATCAGCAGCCGCGAGGACAAGCGTAATGTAGCAGTACTAGCCAGCAGTCAAAGGGGAGTGTGCGAATTTTGTAATGAAGACAGTCATAAAGGTTTTACTTGCAATAAATTTCTCTCTCTTTCAGTGGAAGAACGAGGCAAGTTGGTGCGGAAATTGCAGCTCTGCATCAATTGTCTCAAACCAGGTCATTATTCCCCGAAGTGTCAGTCCCGCGGATGCAAGCAGTGTTCCGGCAAGCACAACACTCTTCTACATTTCCCATCGTCACAGCAACGAGGGAGCATTCAACCGATTCAGAAGACGCCAGTTGATAGCGGAAATGAAGTCGGTAAGTCGATCACTCATATTGGAAAAGGGGATGAGCCAACAGCAGGCTCGTCTCTTAATGCTGCATTAGGGCTTAGTGTAGGAAATCGACAAGTTTATCTCGCCACAGCAGTGGTTAACGTAGTGTTATCAAATGGTATGCGAGTTCCATGCCGAGCACTATTAGATTCTGGTTCGCAACTCCATTTTGTCACCGCCGCCCTGGCCCAGCAGCTGGGAATCAAGCGGCGGCGAATGGAAATTCCTATTAGCGGTATCGGTGCAAAGGAATGCCAAGCAGAATTCGAGGTAGAAATAACAATAGAATCCACGACCTCTTCATATAGGTCTACAATTGAAGCGAGCATAATGCACAAAATAAGTGATTATCAGCCAATGTCTGAAAGCGGTATGCAAAGTTGGAGACTTCCTCCCAACGTACAGCTTGCAGATCCATCATATGCCAAGGCAAATCGTATTGATATGTTATTAGGAGCGGACATATTTTTCGACCTTCTCTTACCAGGAGAACTAAAGGTCTCAGATGAACTTCCCTTATTACGCAACACAAAATTAGGCTGGATCGTGGCTGGCAGCGCTATTGGAACGAGCCCACGTTCACACTGCCATCCGGCGACAACGCCTACTCTTAGTTCATTAGATAAACTTGTAAGAAAGTTTTGGGAAAGTGAATCAGTTGAGGAGCAGTGTCGAATTTTTAGTGAAGAGGAGTATAAGTGTGAAGAGCACTTTCAGAGAACTGTTGCCATTAAACAGAATGGGCAATTTATGGTCGAGTTACCATTTAAACATGAACCCGAGCACACGTTGGGAGACTCCCTTGAGACAGCAATTAAACGGTTCAGATCATTAGAGAGGAAACTTGAAGGAAACAAGGAATTACAGGAGGCTTATGTACAGTTTATGAAGGAATATGAAGTTCTTGGGCACATGACACCACTTGCTGAAGATAAAATTCCAAAAAGTAATTTCTTTCTTCCTCATCATTGCGTATTGAAGCCGGATAGCTCATCCACAAAGCTGCGTGTTGTGTTTGATGCCTCTGCCAAGAGTACGTCCGGATATTCTCTTAACGACATGCTGATGGTTGGACCAACGGTTCAACCTGACATATTTTCAGTAATAACCAATTTCAGATTACACCGATACGTATTTACAGGGGACATTAGTAAAATGTACAGGCAAATATTAGTTAGTCCAAGTGATAGGGCCTATCAGCTGATTGTGTGGAGATCAAGGTTAGATAGTCCGCTCCGAATTTATCAGTTAAATACGATAACATATGGGACTGCTTCAGCATCATATTTAGCAACCAGATGTTTAGTTCAATTGGCCAACAAATACCAACATATATATCCCAATGCAGCGAAAGTTATCTTATATAATTCATACGTGGATGACTGTCTTACCGGTGCAGAAACGATTGACGAAGCCAAGCAATTATTAAACGATACTGTTTCATTACTAAAAAGAGGTAACTTTGAGCTCAGGAAATTCTGTGCAAATGACCCAGATATCCTTAAGAACATTCCTGTAGAAAATCGTGAGAAGATGCTAGCGCTTTACCAGTCTGAAGTGATTAAAACGTTGGGATTAATCTGGGATCCAACTCAAGACACATTTAAGTTTAACTTCGATACTATCACATTTGATAGTGAGAAAATTCACGTTTCCAAAAGAAGCGTACTTGCCGATTTGGCTAAATTTTTCGATCCTTTGGGCTTGCTTGGTCCTGTCGTATTGCTTGGAAAATTATTTCTTCAAGAGTTGTGGAAGTTGAAGATAACATGGGACGAAACCCTGCCGATAGAGCAATCTGATAAATGGTTAAAATACTTATCGCAAATGTGTTTGCTGAAAAATCTTAATATACCTCGATTTGTCTTAGTAGATTCTGTTAGCGAAGTTGAAATCCACGCATTCTCGGATAGCAGCCAGAATGCATTTGGCGCATGCATTTATTTAAGATCTGTGAGTGGCGTTGCTAAAATCTCTGTTCAATTGTTATGTTCCAAATAACGTGTAGGGCCGTTAAAAACAACAAGTATCGCCCGGTTAGAGTTGCAAGGTGCGGTTTTAATGGTAGAATTAGTACAAAGGTTGATTAAAATTATTCCCAAACGAATTGATAAGATTTATTATTATACGGATTCTACGACCGTCTTGGCCTGGATCAAATCGCCGTCGTATACATGGGAAACCTATATTGCTAATCGTGTAGCCAAAATTCAGGCGGTGTCCGATATTATACAATGGCACCACGTCAAAGGAGAATTGAATCCGGCCGATCTCATATCTCGAGGATTAGGAGCTGAAGACCTAGCAAAATCAAAAATATGGTTTAAAGGACCCGAGTTTCTCGAACATCCTAAGAGTTCATGGATGACTTCTGAATACAATGCCCCGGACCAAGTTCCAGGATTTCGGAAGGTCAAGTCGGTTTTGACAACGTCGCAACAGCTTAATATTGAAAATATGCTGAATCACAAAAATTCTTTTTATACATTGCAAAAAATATTCGCGTTCTGCTATAGGTTATTTTTAAAGGTAAAGGGCCGTCGGATGCACGAAGGGGGTAATTTGAGTGTAGAGGAAATTCAACAAGGAACAATCTGGATTTGGAGATATGTTCAAATAAAATCGTTTCCAGAGGAATATTGGGCATTACGAGAAGGGAAGACTCTGATCAAAGGATCTTGCATAGCATCATTGAACCCGTACTTTGATGAAAAAACAAAGTTGATACGCGTTGGAGGTAGGCTACGCAATGCACTAATTTCAGCAGATGCCAAGAATCAGATCTTGCTTCCAAAAAATAGTACGATAACAACATTGCTTTTAAATCATTTGCATCAAAAATACATGCATGCATCCCATAGAACACTCATAGCAATCTCAAGGCAACAATATTGGATTCTTAGTGTAGGAAGAGAAACTCGTAAGGTACTCTCTAGTTGCGTCAAATGTTTCAGATCAAAACCGAGGTCAATAGAGCAGTTGATGGGTCACTTGCCACGGGAGAGGGTCGAGCCCTCTCGCCCATTTTACTACGCAGGTGTAGATTTTTGTGGGCCTGTCAAAACACATTACAAAGTCCGGGGCAAAATTCCCACAAAGTCATATTTGGCGGTATTTGTGTGTTTCTCTACTAAGGCAGTTCATATTGAGGTTGTAAGTGACTTAACGACAGAAGCTTTTCTCAATTGTCTTAAACGATTTGTAGGTCGAAGGGGAATATGTCATACTATACATTGTGACAATGCCACGAACTTCGTAGGCGCGAGAAATCAACTTAAGGAATTTAAGGATATGTTTAACGCTTCTGAGACACAGTCCCGCATCGACTCAAGTTGTCTTAGATTAGGTATAAAGTGGAAGCATATACCGCCTAGATCCCCCCATTTTGGGGGCATTTGGGAGGCTGCAGTTAAGTCCGCAAAAGGTTTGCTAGTGAAGTATCTAGGAGAGGCATCTTTAACTTACGAAGAACTGTCAAAAGTTGTAGTTCAAATAGAATCAATTCTTAACTCACGCCCACTCACTCCTATGTCGTCTGACCCTAACGACTTAGAACCGTTGACACCAGGGCATTTTCTAATCGGAGCCCCGTTAACTTCACTGCCAGAGCCTGATATCACTGAACGTAACATTACTAGACTAAATAAATTTTATCAAATACAGCATATTCAGCAGCATTTCTGGAGGAGATGGTCCACCGAATGCCTTCACCTGCTTCAGCAAAGGTTGAAGTGGAAAACTCAGTCACCAAACTTAGCGCTTGGGACTATGGTACTGGTAAAGGATATTAATCTGCCTCCTATGAAATGGAAGATTGGCCGTGTGACCGAAATCTTTAAAGGAAAGGATGGGCTAGTGCGAGTTGCCAGCGTGAAAACAGAAACAGGAACTTACCAACGGGCAACAAATAATCTATGTCCACTCCCTATAGAACAAGATATTAAAGAAAACCTTCCGGAAACAGAGGCGAGTGATAGCAGCGCCGTGCATAGTAACGAAATCAAAGAACAAATGACGAAGAAATCAAGAAGTGGAAGGGTAATGAAGGGTGCTCTATTGTCAACAATGCTGTTAGTGTGTTCAATAATACCAGGATTTACTGCCCAACTCGGCGACGAGGTTAAAATAACTAAGTTAGACAATGCAGTGGGTGCATACTTCGAAGATCTCGGAACTGTTGGTATTATAAATAGTTATTGGAGCATTTACGTTTACTATAATTTAACCTCCTACTGGCAAGAATTTGCTCAGATGAAGTTTCATATTAAAGAGATGGAGGAAATTTGCCGGTGGAATATGACGACGGAGTTATACTGCAGTCCGATCATAACAACATTTAGACACAGAATAAAGGTATTAGAATACAATAATGAACTCCTGCACAGCTTGCATGCCCCAACTAAAGGTAAACCTCGAGTGGCCAGGTCACCGTTTGATTTCGTAGGCAACATCGCGTATAGTCTCTTTGGCGTATTAGATCAAGACTACGCTTCTCATATAGAAAACCAGGTCAATTCTGTGAGCAAAAACGAACAGCACTTGGCAAATCTCATCAGGCAACAGAGTTCTATAGCAGATTCTACTATAAACATTTTCAAGCAAAAAACTTTGGAAATTGATCAACAGTTCCACACTTTAAACGCATACTTAGCTCAAACGCTTAATGCTATTGAAAAACGGCAAGGAGCTACAAACCTGAGGGAAAGGTGGAATGTGTTAACATCCTACATGATTCTAGTAATCACCAATTTCGAGAGGACTCAAGATGTATTGCTTTATGTTATACTTAATCTAAAACATGCCCGCATCAATCCGCAATTTATAACGCCGTCGCAGCTTAATGATCAATTACAACTCATTGGAAAAAATCTGCCTCCGAATCTAAGGATACCAAAGGGTTCAGTGTTGGATATGTATAAAATAGCCACGGTCAAGGGTCGGAGTCTTAACGGTTCAATAGTATTTGAGATGTTGATTCCACTACTTGACAGTCAAGAATTCCAATTGTTTCATCTCATTACAGTGCCATTCACTCAAAGAAACATAACTTACTGCATCAAGACCACAGATACCCAGGTGGCAGTTAATCTGGACAGAACCAGATACTTCTATCTAAACGAAATGGACCTAATGGCATGCAAATCACTGATGCCCACGCAATTGCTATGTCGTCAATTGACCCCCACGAGGATACACCAAACCATAAACAACAACTGCGAAATGTCACTATTAAATCATGAAAACACGGCATTATCAAGTTGTGTGTTGGAAGAAATACCAACGCAAGATCGATGGGTGCGCCTTAAAGGAGGAAACGGATGGTTCTTCTCAATATCTAAAAACTTGACAGCTCATCTCATTTGTCATGGGATCACAAAGGGTATCGTGCTATGGGGAACTGGCATCATCGAAGTAAGAAATTTATGCGCATTAAAGTTGCCAAATCTCGTAATCAATGGACAGGCGACGTATAATGCATCTGCTATTACTAATTCGTTCATTCCCAGTGCAAACATCAGCGATTGGACACTACCAGGTAACTCTATAACGGCATTGACGGCTCCCGTGGAGTCCAATATTAACATATCAGATTTGTCCAGTTTACACAATAAAATCAATAGGAGCATAAATGAATCCATGATCCCCGGTGATATGAACATTCACGATTACCACCACTACGGTCTGACATATTTTATATTGATGATTTTAATTCTAGTTGTTTTTGTTTACTGGTATAAGCATCGACCTCCAAAACCATTACCCAGGCGCAATGCGCCAAGATTTGAGGTGACTGTCTGAATTTAGGTTTAGAGGGCAAGAATCCCTCAACGGGGGGGAATTTGTTAGGTTTAATAAAGCAGCGTTCTAATATGAGTGCAATCGACGTAATTAATTCCATTTTATTAGTAGACAAAAAACCAAATGCTGACACTATGGGAATAATGAAGTGGTCGCTCTTCCCATAGCATTAAGTTTCTTTTAAGTTAGCGATAAGATTTATGTACAACGCCCGACCTTGACACCCAATCCTTCTCCTCATATCAACGATATGCTCCCAGACGACCAAGTGCGTCTGGTCGCACGCTCGAATAAGACACCCATCCCAACTATTCCCAGGTTCCCATAAATAATGTTTTAGTTTTAAGATTCATTCTGTCGTTGGTATCAAGTAAGGAAAGTAGTCAGTGTGATAATAAAACTTATAAAAATATAATAAAATTATAATAAAAACTTTGTATTTGAAGCAAGAAAAAGTTGTGTGTTGTTTTGTTCTATATAAAAATTAATTGTAACAAGTCTGTTTTCAAGATAAGATTCCAATAGTCTGTACAACTTTTCCGGTAAGATTACCCTTAGCTTATACTTTAGGCCTTCGTGCCATACCTTGTCGAAGGCTTGCGATACGTCGAGAAAAGCGCTAGAGCATACTTTTTCCCTTCTAAAGCTTTTTCAATTTCGTTCGTTATTCGATACACCTGATCGATTGTGGAATGTTTGACCCGAAAGCCGAATTGATGATCCGGGATCAAGTGTCTTTCTTCAATTACTGGTTGCAATCGTTTCAGCAGAAGTTTCTCGAAGACCTTAGATATTATTGGCAGAAGTGAAATGGGTCTATATGATTTCTTGTCATTTGCACATTTCCCCGGTTTTGGAACCATAATAACTTCGGCGACTTTCCATAGTCTTAAAGAAGCATTTATGATGTAGAGTAACTTAACCAGCACTTTTTTCGGTAGCTCTTTCAAAATTTCGCCAGTGATTAAATTATATCCCGGAGCCTTGTTATTTTTCAGTTTTTTTTACTGTCATTCGAAGTTCGGACAGGGATACAGTTTTTACTTTAAAGTTGTCGGGTGCCATATTTTCATTCGGATCTTCGATCAACGGTTGCCCATCGAACGGCTTGAACGTTTCCTCTAAGTGATCGGCAAATAATTCTGCTTTCTCTTTGTCTTCTTTTGCCCATTCCCCGTTAGCTTTCCTAATTGGCGGCGAGTGCACTACAGGTTTCTTTATGGACTTCAAGGCTTTCCATAGAGAGTAGTTTGATTACTTATCAGCGGTCAGACCCTCAAGGTAAGTAGTAGTCTCGTGATTTTTTAGGTCATGCAGCACATTTTTAAGCTTGTTACAAAGGTGGTTTAAATAAGTTTTATCCGGTGGCGCGCGGGATTGTTGCCATCTCTTGCGCGCTCTCCTCTTTTCTCGTATGAGGTCTTCGATTTCTGGCGGGTATTTGAATTTATTGTTCCGTGCTGCTGTCTTCCGCAAAGGAGTGTTTTTCCACGCTGAGCTCTGGATGGCTTCGACGAGTTTGTCGATTTCTTCTTCAATTTCGAACGGTGTCTTTAGCGGTACATTTAATGCAACATTTTCCTTGCAGTCTCTTCTGAAAGTATCCCAGTTAGTTTTGTTACTCGTTAACCTAGGCGGTCCTTCTTTTTTAACTAAACTTCCACCTATTTTCGGAGTGACTGCTGAGTGATCTGAGCATAGATCATAGCATTCTTCGATTTCCGTCAAATTTTTAGTTAACCCTTTTGCGATAAAGAAGTCGACGAGGTCAGGGATTTTATTTTTGTCAGTTGGCCAATAAGTTGGCTTTCCTGTCGAAAAAAAATTCACCCCACGTTTCATGCTGGCTTTGTACAATAATCTGCCTTTTGTCGAATTACATCTTAAACCCCTGAAAGTGTGTTTCGCGTTAAAGTCACCACCTAAGACAAAATTAGGTCTGAGGGAGTCAAAGAGACGAACTAGGTCGTCTTCTGCTAGCTTATATCCCGGAGGGAAGTAGCTAGACCCGATGTTGTAGTCTAAGTGGCTTATTTTTACGGAGACTGAGCTTATTTGCATAGAATCAAGTTCTATTGTTATGTTTTCGGAATGCTTAATACAGTCTTTGATGTAAGGAGAGGACCCGCCTCTCGCATTTTCCGAAGGATGATTCGCATGGTAATCGGTGTAACCCTTTATTTTGGGTCTAAGTCGCTTTTTTAAGTGCGTTTCCGATACCAAACATATATCGATATTATTTTTCCGTAGAAACACTTCTAACTCGTCGATTTTTTTCAGAAGGCCGTTTGCGTTCCACGTTAGTATCTTAAGTAGCTGTTTCATATTCATATTTTTTGGATTGTCTTGCAAGGTTTGAACTCGAGCTTGCTCAATTTGTCAAGTATTGTTTTGTTAATCTTGTTTTGCTCCTCAAATTTTTCCAATATAATAGTAAATATTTGGCTGACCGGGTCTGTTGTAGCTGATCGTAATTTGTTTTCGTTTGAAGCGACTTGCGCGTACGATCTCGCGTCAATCTGTGGTGGTTTTTCCGCTACGCTTGGACCAGCGACGTTCTCTTGCGCAATTTTTTTACTTTCCTTTATCGGCTTCGTCGTTTTGACCGGCTTAGCGGCCTTAGGCTTATCGGCTTTACGATATCTTAAGCTTGGGTTCGGGTCTATCGGTTTCTTGAGAGTATCCCGCCTTTTTTGAAGCTCCTTTGCTACATCACAACCTCGATAGTTTGCTATGTGCTTGCCCTTGCAGTTTATGCAGGTCGTCGGAGCCTGCTTATTTAGGTCACATCTTTCTGATAAATGGTTCCCGGCACATTTCACACATTTCGTTTCTTTTTGGCAATAGGACTGGGTGTGATTAAAACCTTGAAAGTTTTAAAAATTATTAAAATATACCAATTGAGTAACAGTCAGGAAGTTTAATGATTCCAAATTAAAAACAAACGAAGTTTGAGGTGATTGAAAGTGTCGGTGGGACAAAAATGTGACGGCGGCGGTTCTAGTGATAAAGAGAAATACAATTTTAGGGGTGTAGGTAAGTTTCCAGGAAAGTGTTCAATAAGGTTAAAGGAGGATGCTATACCATCTTTGCACTATAAAAAGCGAATTCCATTGGCTCTGTGTGATCGTTTAAAATCGGAACTCAAGTCGATGGTCCAGACTGGGATCATATCTCCAGTCGATTATCCAACCAACTGGGTGAACAATGTTCAGCTCGTAGAAAAAGCAAACGGGAAACTTCTAATCTGTCTCGATCCAAAGCCGTTGAATGCATGCATTAAGCGTGAACACTTTCTCATTCCCACGATCGAAGATGTGATGGGACGACTGGCAAATAAATGTGTGTTTTCGGTACTCGATATCAGTAATGGATTCTGGCACATGGAACTTGATGCCAAGAGTGCTGATTTAACCACATTTATGACACCGGTCGGTAGATTCAGGTTCAATCGTGTGCCATTCGGCATAAACTGTGCACCGGAAATGTTGCAAAGGAAAATGGTATAAACCTTCGGGGACGTTCCCAATCTCATTATATATTTTGATGATTTGGCTATTGCGGCCGCAAGTGAATTTGAACACGACCAAACGCTGTCAAGCGTAATGGAACGCGCTCGGTAGTTCAATATTAAGTTCAATCCGGAGAAAATTCAATACAGGCAGAAGCAAATGAAGTTTATGGGTCATTTGATTTCGGAGGGTAAACTTAAACCGGATTTCAGGTATATCAGTGCCATTATAGACATGCCCAAACCAACAAATAAGTCGGGGGTTATGCGATTGCTTGGGCTATTTAAGTATTTTGCAAAATGTATTCCAAATTTGTCAAGCCAATCGGCAGCCTTACATGACTCAACGCGAAAAGATGTTGAATGGTGTTGGACGGAAAGACATGAAAACGAATTACAGAATTTGAATAGGATAATCACGTCAGCACCGGTACTGGCAGTTTATCACTCGAATAAATCGGTGGTTGTTCAAACGGATGCGTCAAAAGATGGGTTGGGATGTGTGTTGGTACAGGATTGACATCCAGTTGCCTACGCTTCGCACACGCTAAGCGCTAGTGAGCAAAAAAGTTGAAAGTTCAAAGTGACCACAAGCCACTGGAGATACTCGTCAAGTATGACATTGATAACGTTACTCCTCGCTTACAACGGATGTTTATGCTTCTTCTTAAGTACCCGAAGATGACGATAACTTACACACCAGGCAAGGAAATGCTTGTGGCGGACTGCCTTTCACGGGCTCAATTGCCGGGTCAGTTAGAAAACCCTGATCTGCTGGGAGTGATACATAAAATCACTCGCCAGGTTTGTTTATCAGAAGAAAATTACAACTGTTACTTGCGTGTCGTTAAGGATGACGAAAAATACATGCGCATATGCAAATATGTCCAGACGCAATGGCCGGGCTATCATCAGCTTGAAGATTTGAGCCAAAAGTTTCACAAATGCCGAGATAGTTTACATTTTGAGAATGGACTACTATTTAAGGATCATCGACTTGTTATTCCATCTGAACTACAGGCAAAGATATGCAAGTGGCTACACGCACCTCACTTGGGCATCGAAAAAACCCTTGCACGGGCACGCTCTCTCTATTTTTGGCCCGGGATGTCAGAAAAAATTAAGGAAATCATTGAAAAATGTACAGTTTGTGAAAAATTCAAAAGAAATATTCAGAAAGAACCATTAGTCCAGGATTCTAATCCGGAGTATCCATTCCAAAGAGTTGCAATTGATTTATTTGAAATAGCAGGACATGATTATGTGGCAATCATTGACGCATATTCGGGATACATCATATCGGAAAAACTGACGTATCGGAAAAACTGACTGAACTGTTAATGATAGGTCATATATTGTATTGGACAACTTTGGTCATTATTTTCGAAGAAACCGCAGATTCATAGCTAAAACAAAAAATAACGAATTTAGCGCAAGTGAATTGCTATCCGAAGATCATGTCAGTAATAATGTTAATACAGAAGAAAATAATCGTAATGTTAGACTAAGTGAAAACTGTAATAATAAAATTGTGCCATTTGTGGAAAGCAGTGAATCAGAGGGAGCTGAACGATCCGGGGGGAACCCCGGGCCATCAGTAGTTCTTGATGTAGTTGATTGCGAGAGCTCCTTACCTGAGCCAGGTATAGATGTGGCCGACGTGCCAGATGTTGGTACCACGCCCTATGTGACTCGAAGTGGCCGTGTTAGTGTACGGCCTATCGCTATGGCAATTTTGCCGCTAAGTAAATAATTAGATTAGGTACTAAAATAATATGTACGATGTAAAAAAAAAAAAAACAGCGTGTAATAAAGCGTGCAATGTAAATGCTTATAATAACTACTAACGACAAACCGTACGATAAAACGTGTAATGTAAATGCTTATTGTAACTTCATCATATTATTGTGACTCCATCAACTTGCATTAAGTAGTAGACAGTAGGAAAACATAGAGAACATGTCAAGCAGTTCAGCTGAGGTCACAAGACGTAACAGACGTAACTTATAACGTGAAGATTAAATAAAAAAAATAATAAAACAAATAACTTTTACGCATTTACTTATTCTATAACGTGTACAAATAAAGTTGGATATTTAACGTGTATACCATACACGTAACAGGTACCCCGGACTCAGAGCTAGTCGGCGAACTGGAGACTCTAAGGGATGGACCGTCCCCAACGTACTGAAGACGCCCATACCCCTTCATCAATCGAAAGGTCTTCAACCAAACCTAAACCCTATTGTTTGCCCTTTAAAGAAATTACATTTTGTAAACCCCAATTCTTCAACAAACTCATGTAAAGAATAGCTTCTGATTCCCTGGGTTCTCTTTGCCCCTTGTTTCTTCTGCCCAAAGGTTTACTTCCTTAAAATCTGCGAAAGTTACTTATCCTTCCGAGTCAGGTCCATTGTTGTGTGTAAAAGTTAAATTTATGGTTATTGTGGGCGGGTAGAGATGCGAACCAAAACAGTCACTAGTCTCTCAAAACAAACAGACCTAGAACTTGCGAATGATTGGAAGTGTGACTGGAAATTGCAGAGGAGGCAGCTGCCGGAACTCTGGATGTGATTCCCTTTGTTCTGGCAGCTGAACCAACTAACAATGGCGAGGCGAATTCATCATCACTAACACCACTAAACCTTCCCGCCAAAGAGACAGTGCGTCAGGAAGTGTTAGTGAAGTGCTCTCAATGAGAGCTTAACGAGTGCGAGATGGCTGAATTCGCATGCTAGGAATGTGTGCGTATGTGTGGGTGAATGGCGGTCCAAAGCTCTCAGTGCGGCTACTAGCACTTCTTGGTTGACCGTCTGAGACATAGGAGACCATATTGGAAGATATAGAGATATAAGACAATAGACAAAGAAGGTAACAAAGAAAAAGAAGACTAAAATACAAAAACATAAGACAAAAATACCAAAACTATGTAGCGTAGGGGAGGGGTGTAGCACCAGCATTGCCGTTCGACTCACCAGCCGTGAGCAAGTGCAGATGCAGAATCGGGTGAAAATGATCCAAATTTCGAAGCAGCATTTGGCACGCTTGCGGATGCGCGACATCAGCTCGTCGGTGGGGTGGGATCTTGCTGCTTACTACCCTGTCTACAAATATATCGTGCCAGGAAATAAAGAAAATGAAAGCGTCTGTATGTGTCACTCCATAGGAGGCGGTGGCAATATTGCGCGTTATGCTTTAAAATGTGTGATGTGTAAGAAAGCAAAGTGTTATATGAACCGAGACCGAGTCTTATCAACATGGGTGTCGTCGGTGTATTGACACCTGGAGGAAACCCTCCCCTTGCAAATGGCTGTTGCCATTGCACCGTGACCATCCCTTCCTCAACGTCTGTTGGGACAGTCCCTATATAGTCTTCACGTTCACTTCCACATTAATAACACATCTCAACTAATGTTTAAATCAGCACATCGTTTTATTTAAATGATATTCAGAATGAGAATTAAGAGTATATGGTAAGGCATGTCGAAATAATTATTGTTCATAGGGAACCATATGGATACTAAAGATTGATACGTCAATGTACGTATAATATGTATATATAAAAGCAAAATAAACCCGCCGTATTCGATTTTTAATTAAGCGTATGCGTAATGGCGCTTGTTTGAAACGTAGGATATTGTAGCGCCACGTTAAAATGGGATATGTTAGATATCATTTAACTAAGCAAAATATTTATGTTGAAAAGCAATAATTATAATAAATACAATAGATAGACTAACCAAAGCCAAAGAATAAATGAAGTAATGGTACTCACGTTTTTTCCTTTTTGATGTCCTTCTGCGGAGAAGTTTGTGCACAAATTTCTTCCTGTGAAGATCTCTTTCAAGTGGTTATAAATGATCAAATTAATTCTATGGCTCTTACAAAAAAACTGTACTACACTTTAAGCTTTCTTTCAAAATTGAATGGATATGAAAATTATGTCAAATGAATTCGCGCTTTATGTACTTTTTGCATTACTCTCATAAGATTAGGTCAAATGTAGGTTTGTTTTTTTTTATATAGTTATATACAGTCAAACCTCCATAAGTCGGACCTCCTTAAGTCGAATTTTCTATTACTCGAACTGATGTTTCAGAACTTAGAACCAAGAACCAAGATTCCTCACATTTTACACTCCGTAAGTCGACTCTCTGTAAGTCGAATCCCTCTTTAAATCGAACTTTGCGACATGTTTCATTATGTTACTTTCATAGAAAATTCTCTCCATATCTCATACAAAAGAGATGAGAAGCAAAAGAAATGAAAATGCGTAATACTTCACGTGAAAGGCAATACATAAAGTAGGCGCAGCTTTTTTTTTGTATTTGTAGTGAAATATGAAACGTAGTAGCTTCTACACTCTGCAATCGAGTTTGTTTTTGTTCGTGTAGTTTTTATTGTAACCGCGTAAGTTTGTCGTCGGTAGTTTTTTAGGACTTCGTTCAGAAAAATGTCGCCGCGCCAATTAAAAACTTTAACTTTAAATAAAAAATGTTTGATTATTGACGAAATCGAAAAAGGCTCAAAAAAAGTCTGAAGTTGCCAGGAAATTTGGTATTCCGCGAAGTACATTATCTACCATTGTGAAAAACCGGCTGAAGATTCGAAAAACCATAGAAAAAGGCGTGAATTTAAATTCATTTCGTTCAAAGCCTGTAAAATATGGTATGATATGATATGAATTTGCTTTTTAGCAGTTATGTTCAACGGGTTGGTGTAAAGAATCTCAGTATGGATGAATTCATTGGTTTCGATGATGATCTCGCCGTTACTCATTTTCCCAGTGACGAAACTCTTATATATGAAGACGGTAGCGATAGAGTAGAGAACACTGATGATGAAGATGATGACGATGAGGGCCCAATAATAACCCCTCCTTCAAATGATGAAGTTAGAGGGGCATTTAAAAGTATAAGATGTTTTCTGGATATCAGTGAAGGGACTTCTCAACTCATATACAAAAATTTCGACACAATTGAAGATTATTTTGAAAACATTATAACAAAACGAAAACTTCAAACGACAATTACCGATTTTTTCAAAGTCAAGGAATAATTATAAAGTTAAAGTTTAAATAAAAAAAACAATCAACAATAAACACATCTTTAATTCAATTGAGCATGTACTCTGATTTCTAGGTCCTCCATAACTCGGACACTCCATAAATCGAACACATTATTTGATCCCGTGACGATTCGACTTATAGAGGTTCAACTGTAGTTATGTAGATAAGTAGGTAGTATTTAAGTTATATAGGAATTTGATTTTAAGATGTTTAACTTTAAGTTTTAACCACGTTTTCAAAATTCATTTGTCACTCAATTTACTAAATATATGTGGCCTTTTCATTGACACTTATCACTGAACGAGAAACCAAGTTGTGGAAGAGCGGCGTTTTCGGGTGGTGATGAACGATAAAAACGATAAAGGTGTTCGTACGGGCTGATGAATTCTTTATATTAGAATTCATCAGCCCGTACGAACACCTTTATCGTTTTTATCGTTCATCACCACCCGAAAACGCCGCTCTTCCACAACTTGGTTTCTCGTTCAGTGATAAGTGTCAATGAAAAGACCACGTTTTCAAAATTCATTTGTCACTCAATTTACTAAATATATGTGGCCTTTTCATTGACACTTATCACTGAACGAGAAACCAAGTTGTGGAAGAGCGGCGTTTTCGGGTGGTGATGAACGATAAAAACGATAAAGGTGTTCGTACGGGCTGATGAATTCTTTATATTAGGTGGGTGACTGTGTACTGGAGATTTTCGGGTAGATGACGAGGAGATTTTCTGGTGCAGGTGAATTCGCTTCGTTGGTTTTGTAGTGGTGAAAGGCTTTGGAGAATTTGTGTTCGCACTTTGACCTGGTAGTCAGGTGTTTTGTGTGCGGATGCCTATAGATAAGAGCTAGCGATCGCGATTTCAGAGCACGTGCCGTTAAGTTGTGAAGGCGTTTTTTGGTGCGGCCGCGAGGAAGCGTTTGGCAATTATCATAGGTCATCCGCAATTTCCTGCAGAGGTTAAATCATGGTAAGTATAATATCATTCGGAGTGTACGGAAACTTTACCTTTATGGGTTATCATAAACCACGTGAGCGGGCGAAAGTCAACCTATCAGGTTATGAAATTTTGTCTCCTCGAACCGTCTTTAATTATTTATCTACGCTGACTTAGCAATCGTAGCAGTGCGATTGCTCTGTAAAGGATTTATTTAATCGAAATAGATAAAACAAAAAAAAAAAATTAGACTTTCACTAACGCAATGCAAATTTTCGCAACTTACGTGGTGGCAGCCAGATTGTAAGCTCGGCGTGAAAAGTAAAAATGGAAAGAGTGAGAACACAGATTGCTCTAGCTTAAGTAGGCAACCGGTTGTGTGTTTCGATGTACGAAAAGAAAATGGCTGATCGGTTTATTTCGAAAAATGGCAGAAAATTGAATCGGTTGACAATTAGTGTTCATACCCGAGTAGGAATTTTTATAGCAAGTTTGCAGTTCAGGTGGTCTCGAGGTGACTTTGTTTTTACAACCCCACCACGAAATTGTGCATTTCCCGTGCAGTGCCTGTGCGGAAAAGGCATGAAAACGTTGCTTATAAAAAAATCGACACATGACCATCCTACATTCGCAAATCTTTTGCATGGTATACACCAATCTTCTTACCATCTAGATTTTCTATTTCATACAACGATTTTCCAGTCACCCGAGCAATCCTACACTTTACAAATTTTGCACATAGCTTTGCATTGAGTTGTTTCGATGCATTGCTTAACCCGAAGTTCCGTCTAAAGACAATTTGGCCAACGGAAAACGATCTAGCTGAGCTTCTTAGGTTATAGGACCTCTCGTATTTGTTAAATGCTTTCTGAATATTTTCTTGCACCTTTTGCCTAATGATGTCGAGCTTATTATTTACGGGTAAGAATTGAAGTTCGCCATCATTTAATGCTCATAAATCCCTTAACAGTTTATACATTTTTGCATGAGTGCTCATGTGTTGGCCAAATAAACAAAAGTAAGGTATTGTGCGGGTTGACTGATGTACTGAGGTACATAACGCCTGCTGTATTTCGGAAAGATGCTGATCCCATTCTCTTTGATCACTCTTTAAATAGCTTCGTATAGCAGATAGGATGCTTTGGTTTACTCTTTCCGATGCGTTAGCTTGTGGAGAGTAAACCGCGTTCTTGATGTGCGTGCAACCATACTTCTCTAGGAAACGTTGAAACTCTTTAGAGACAAATTGTTGGCCGTTGTCGCTGTGGACAAATTCGGGTACTCCGAACTGGTGGAAAATACATTGCTCGAGATATTCGATTACGGCGCTGGTGTTGGCTTTGCGCATCGCTTTCAACCATACGTATTTGGATAAGCCATCTAATACGACGAATAGGAACGCGTTTCCTCGCTTAGATCTCGGGTATGGTCCCATGAAATCGATGTAGAATTTTTGAAGCGGACGGTTGATTTCATGGTGAGAACCCATTGGAGGCCGCATAATTGCATTAGACGACTCATTTTCTTTACATATGGAACAATCACGAACAAAGTCTCGCACCTGAATCGTCATATTAGGCCAAAAATAAAAATCTTTTATTTTCGCCAGAGTCTTAGACATTCCTCCGTGGGCACAGTTTGGTGGGTTATGGAAATGCTCTATAACCGATTGGGTTAGATCAGAAGGTAACCATAGCTTCCATTCGAATTCAGAATCCGCCAGACTATTGTTAGTTGGACAAGCTTTTTTATACACAAACTCGTTGTTAATCCTAATATCTGGGAAATTGTTTGGATTTCGTGAAATTGTCGAAATTAAAGATTTGTATTCAGGTGACTTGAACGCTGATGAAGAAAGATCGATACAAGAGTGAAGAGCCTCGTCCGTAGTAAGAGCTTCATTGAATGCTCGTGAGAGAACGTCGGGCACAATGTTCTGAGAACCCTTTCTGTGTTTAATGTTGAAAGTATAAGCCTGTAGTTTTAGCGACCATCGAGCCAATCTGCCACTTAGGTCTCTCAGGCTCATAAGCCACTTTAAACTGCCATGATCGGTCACGATGGTAAAGCTTAAACCCTCAACATAAGGACGAAACTTCTTCACAGCTGGAACCGCCGCATAGCATTCTTGCTCTGTCACGCTGTAGTTGCGCTGACAGGCATTTATTTTTTCCGAGAAGAATGCTATGGGCTTCTCGTTCTTGTCTTCATCGAATTGGTATAGGACGCCACCTATACCATAGCTCGACGAATCACACTGAATAACAAATGGTTTCGTAAAGTCTGGGTTTGAAAGGAGAGGAGCGGAAATGAGAGAAGTTTTTAGTGACTCAAAAGATAAGAGGGCATCGGGAGTCATCACAAACTGTTTGCTCTTCTTAAGAGTGTCGGTCAAGGGACTGGCAATTGAGGCGAAATTTCGGATGAATCGACGGTACCAACCACATAAGCCCAGAAATCTCCTGACTTGTTTTTGTGACGTTGGCACCGGAAAATCCTTAATTGCCGACACTTTGTTTGGGTCAGGCTTGATATGACCCTCTCCGACTATGTATCCTAAATACTTCAGTTCCGTAAAACAAAATGCGACTTCTCAACATTTATGGTTAAATTTGCATTCGACAAACATTCTGCTACTTTTTCCAGTGTCTCGAGGTCCTTGGAGATGACCAGCAAATCATCCAGGTACACAAAAACTTGTTCCCTAAGTGCACTGGGGATCACTCTATCCATTAACCGACACATCCTTTGAGCTGCATTACACAACCCAAATGGCATGACGGTGAATTGATATAGCGGTCGTCCGGGCACAGTGAAGGCCGTTTTTTCCCTGGACTCTTTCTCTAGAGGAATCTGCCAGAACCCGTCCTTAAGATCCACGCTACTAATGTAACGTGTCTCTTGCAGACGGCTCAGCAGACCCTCTATATGAGGAAGAGGATACGCATCCTTCTTTGTGAGTGAGTTCACTTTCCGAGAGTCCAAGCAAAGGCGGTTCTTACCGGGTTTCCGGATAAGCACCATGGGTGAACTCCATGAACTGATACTCTCTTCAATCACTCCCAAAGAAAGCATACGATCTAATTCGCTGTATATCATCTCCTGGATTGCTGGTGAAACAGGATAATGCCGTTGCTTGACTGGTTCGACATCACCTGTGTCAATAACATGCATTTCCACCGAAGTGGAGACCGAGCTCAGAGAAGGACGGAAACCTTTTGATCACTTCTTGCAATCTTAGGGTCTCTGAAGGACTCAAGTCTAGTTGTTGACGTTTGTCGCTACACCTATCTGCATCAAAGTTGTGACTCTGAGATAACTCGCCTATTATATGAGGAGCAATGTTGAATTTTTGCCAAAAATCAATACCTAGGTACAGTGACTGGGATAGGGAGGGGATCAGGTAAAGTTCAAGTTGCTCACGCTGATTGTGATGTGTGCCGTGATGACTCGGCCAATTATAGATTGCTGTTTTCCATCAGCTGTTTTGATGAACGAAGAAAACTCTATAATTGGGATATTAAGTTCCTTCACTATACTTAAACAATCTTTGCCGAGACACGAGACACTAGCGCCACTATCCAGTAGTCCTGTCATTGCTTTACCACCGATTTTGATTTTGGCATAGGGGCGAGAATCAATGTCACTATTTATGATACCACTGCAAATAATCTGTTTGTAAATTTTCCTTTTTTTGTATGGTATCCGAGTTTTATAAAATTTGTTTGTCTCCGCAAGTGTTTTTAATTCATCTAAATGAAAGATCCTTGCACGAAGCTCAATATAATACTTGAGCCTTTCATCGTAAGCTTTCATGCGGAATTCATCTCTTTTAGGTTTATTACTATTGTTGGGATGAATGTGATTTTGATCTGCTGTATTGATGTGAATACCAGCATCATAATCTACATTAGTATTAGTGCATGCATCGACCTTTGTTAATCCGGGTAAGTTTGCGTCGAACGAGATTCCCCGGTTTCTATCACGTTCGGCTTCATGTTTTCCAGCTGAGGATTACATCGTACGCAACTAACCACAGTAACTCCATCCAAACCGCAACGGTAGCAAAATAGCCTATTGACTGGTTAAGGACAATGGATGAATAGATGTCCTAAGCGTTTGCAATTAAAGCAGGTAGGTACTTTAGCTGCTATGCTATGTGTGTTAGGGTGTAGTCGATGAGATCCCGAAATAGCTGCGATGTCATAAGTGAGTTCAGTTGGCTCGCTAAAATCTTCAAGTTCGTGTACAGAACGATACTGCATATTTCGACTTTGAGTAAACCTAGTTTGAAGCATTCTTTCGGTTTTTTTGCACTCATCTTTGAAGTGATCAAGTGTATACATTTTCATCGGGTATATAAACGTCATTAATTTAGGACTAATGTTAGTCCGAAGAATCTGTATAAGGTCTTGGTCTCTAATTGGTTGCCTTAACTGACTTTTTAGCCGCAGAACATCATTGAAAAAATCTTCGAAATTTTCCTGATGCGATTGTTTTCTATCCATGATGTACTTTATTATTTCGAAATCATTATCATGATTTCTGAACTGCTTTATAAAAGCACGACGAAGGCTTGCCCAATCACCTCGAGGATTACTTCGCAAGAACTGCCAATACCAGTCCTGCGCCGCGCCTTCTAACAAATGGTGAAAGTTCATGAGGACGTCGTTCCAACTACAGTTGTAATTGGATTGAAGCATTTCTACCCTAAACACAAAATCTTCGGCAAATATCCCTTTTGATGTGCCATTAAATTTTAATCCCCACTGATCCACACGACACGTCTGGCCGTAAGGTGATCTTGAGTGGGATCTATCTGTAACAAGAGGTCTATTGAACGCCTGACTGTTTTGCGATTCGTCATTAAAATAAGCGCTAACATTAATGTTATGAGAAAGACCTAGGTCCTGTTGACCATTTCTTGGACTCACCAGTGGAGCCGGGGTTTGCTCCTGGTTATCCACTTGCACATAGGGTTGCATAACTTTGTCTATGCTTACTTTAATTAAATTCGGAATAATCGAATCTAAAGTGTCGTGGACTACTTGTTTTCTATGTTTATCAAGCTGCTTCATTTTTGGCGCGCTGCTTGAGATGAATTGTTGTTGGGGTAAATATGTTGGGAGTAGGAGATCAGCTGTTGCTATACTAGCTGCATTTGCATTAGTCATATTTGCATGTGCTGCGCTCACAAAATTATCAACCAGCTGATTACCCGATGGCATGTATTGTGCCACACTTTGAATATCAGTTTTTTCTCCGATCAGTGAAGTGACAATGGGAATTGACATACAGTGGCCTATTTCACCAACTTACAAATTGTAATTTACAAGCACTTTTTCAACAAATTTGTAGAAAAATCGATTTATTCTGTTTCACAAAATATTTGTGCTACAAAATTATAATTGTAGTTTACAAAGGGTAATTTGTAGAAATTTCATTATTTCCGTTTCACCAAAAGTTAATGTTCTTTGTTGCTAACAAGTACAAAATTGTTAAAATTCATTTTTTTTTGTAAGTTTGTGTTTCACGAAATCAAGAAATTTTACAAATTTGTTCAATTGCTGAAAATTTCTTACAATAGAAAGATCGTGTGTTGATTTAATAACAATTTGTATTTTTCGAAAAAAATCGCATTTCAAAACTTAAAATGTCTTTATGTCGATGGCATAGTAGCACCGATAGTTATATATATAAGAGCAGATTTTGTGCTTAATAGTCCAAGGAAAATATATCGTCCGCGAATTAACTATGAAATTGCAGATTCTTTTGTTTTCAACAAAAAGTTTCGGTTAAAACGAGTTAAGGCAGAGGAAATAATAAGATAGATTGGACCTAGGATTGCAAATGAGTCTGAAAAAATCTTTTCACTGACACTGACACAGCAATTTCTTCTTATCATTCAACCGGTGATAACAATTTTGTTCTATTTATTCATTTTTGTCCTTGATGTAATCAGTTAGTGTGAACCCACACTGAATGGAACAAAACTGTGTTAGATACACATATTTCAATGCGAGCACCCCCATTGAATAAAGCAAAACAAAGCAGACTAACGCAAACGATTTTTCTTGATTGAAATTGATTGAAATTGATTAAAACATGCGAGCGATGACTTATCGGGATTAATGCTTTATTCATTCAATGTCTGTAAAGCCAAGTCTAGTGTAGTATCACCTCGACGTGTTGTAATGGAAAGTTCATGTAATTCGTTGTTAGAATTTGTATATTTTCCATTTTTAATTTTTATAAGATTGTGACGAACGCAGGCTGTCATTGTTTTAATATCCACTTTGTCGGAAGATACCAATATAACTTTTTCCAAAAACCCGAAATCTTTTTGTAATCATACCAAATGCACACGGCCAATCTTCTTGCTCTCGTTAAACGGAAATTGAAGTATTGAAGTTAAGTGGGCCAAAATCTCATAACTGTTCAAATTAGAACGATTGACACAGCTCTAAACTTGTATTATTTGCTCTTCAGTAGAAGAAAACTAATAAATCCTGCCTATCAATAACTGACAATGGTGTGGGTTATTAACAGGCTTATTCGTTTTCTTTGTGTCTGCTTTATTTGGTGTGGGTTCACCCTTAGAGAGCTTACAAATTTGTGAAAAACAGTTGTTGTTTACAACTTTGCTTAGTAAATGGTGACACGGCTTTTTTTTTGTATTTGCAAATAACAATTACAATTTCCCTTACATTTTTTCTATTTTTAACAAATTTGTTGGAATTAAGTTTGTAGTTTGTGAAACAGAAAATCAGTAAACAAATTTGTAAATGTAATCAACAAATACAAATTTGTAATTGTACTTGTAATTTGGTGAAATAGGCCACTGGTGGTGGTATTTGTTGTTGTGGTCTGAAGAGGCACTGCACTTGTCATTAAAACGACTGTTGAAGCTGGGAGAGCAAAATTTAAAGAGTCATTCAGCTGGTTATCACACTTAATGTTCGACCCGCTGAGAGAGACATTGGATGACAGTGACATTCTGTTAGGAGAATGTTGCATTGGGGGAAATCTTTTCCGTAAGGAATAGGTGGGTGTGTCATCTCTACGTAGCATCTGCAAATTTGATAGCCCTTTTTGCTGTTTAGGAACAGCTCCGCTATTTGGTTTGTTTTTACTCATGTTTTGTTTTGTTTTGAGTATTGATTTATAGGGCGTCTATTGATAATCAATAGGATAAACAACTTATAGAAAATGTTGGGTTTTTTGGTAGTTTGGGTTTGTGAATAATATTGATAATAACGCTGAGACATGTGCTTAACTAATGTATTAGTGTACGTGAAATGGTTGCTGATAAGAGGTTCATGTTGATGGAAGAGAAATGGAAAGTTAAAAATTTATTGATATGAGATGAAAGTTGTTTGGCAGTGGTTTTCGATTTTGATTTCTGGACTATCAAGCCTGATCGTTGACGACTCAGAATCGTAATCGAATTAGCTAGCAGGTAACTGACTCGGGACTCAAGCAAATTTACTTGAAGGTAAAACTTTAACTAAGTAATTTGATGTTGCTTGGACTCCTAGACGTTCATCTCCTGCATCACTAGATCTGCACCCAACTGTAGAATCTCAGTTGAGTTAGTGCAAACGAAGGCAATATCGCTTCGGACTCCTAACTCACCTGAATTTTTTTTTTTTTTTTTTTTTTTTTTTTTTTTTAAAATTGGTTACTCCAGCTTCCGCAAGAAAGTTTGGGGGTGGTATAATTTGTGTACAATGATGGAATTTGTAATTAAAGTTGTATATGTATATAACATTAGGTGTATGCCAGCTTATGAAAATATATCTAAAACTAATACACCAAGTCGTGCCCCACGTTGGGCGCCATTGTAGCGTAGGGGAGGGGTGTAGCACCAGCATTGCCGTTCGACTCACCAGCCGTGAGCAAGTGCAGATGCAGGATCGGGTGAAAATGATCCAAATTTCGAAGCAGCATTTGGCACGCTTGCGGATGCGCGACATTAGCTCGTCGGTGGGGTGGGATCTTGCTGCTTACTACCCTGTCTACAAATATATCGTGCCTAGAAATAAAGAAAATGAAAGCGTCTGTATGTGTCACTCCATAGGAGGCGGTGGCAATATTGCGCGTTATGCTTTAAAATGTGTGATGTGTAAGAAAGCAAAGTGTTATATAAACCGAAACCGAGTCTTATCAACATGGGTGTCGTCGGTGTATTGACACCTGGAGGAAACCCTCCCCTTGCAAATGGCTGTTGCCATTGCACCGTGACCATCCCTTCCTCAACGTCTGTTGGGACAGTCCCTATATAGTCTTCACGTTCACTTCCACATTAATAACACATCTCAACTAATGTTTAAATCAGCACATCGTTTTATTTAAATGATATTCAGAATGAGAATTAAGAGTATATGGTAAGGCATGTCGAAATAATTATTATTCATAGGGAACCATATGGATACTTAAGATTGATACGTCAATGTACGTATACTATGTATATATAAAAGCAAAATAAACCCGCCGTATTCGATTTTTAATTAAGCGTATGCGTAATGGCGCTTGTTTGAAACGTAGGATATTGTAGCGCCACGTTAAAATGGGATATGTTAGATATCATTTAACTAAGCAAAATATTTATGTTGAAAAGCAATAATTATAATAAATACAATAGATAGACTAACCAAAGCCAAAGAATAAATGAAGTAATGGTACTCACGTTTTTTCCTTTTTGATGTCCTTCTGCGGAGAAGTTTGTGCACAAATTTCTTCCTGTGAAGATCTCTTTCAAGTGGTTATAAATGATCAAATTAATTCTATGGCTCTTACAAAAAAACTGTACTACACTTTAAGCTTTCTTTCAAAATTGAATGGATATGAAAATTATGTCAAATGAATTCGCGCTTTATGTACTTTTTGCATTACTCTCATAAGATTAGGTCAAATGTAGGTTTGTTTTTTTTTATATAGTTATATACAGTCAAACCTCCATAAGTCGAACCTCCTTAAGTCGAATTTTCTATTACTCGAACTGATGTTTCAGAACTTAGAACCAAGAACCAAGATTCCTCACATTTTACACTCCGTAAGTCGACTCTCTGTAAGTCGAATCCCTCTTTAAATCGAACTTTGCGACATGTTTCATTATGTTACTTTCATAGAAAATTCTCTCCATATCTCATACAAAAGAGATGAGAAGCAAAAGAAATGAAAATGCGTAATACTTCACGTGAAAGGCAATACATAAAGAGGCGCAGCTTTTTTTTGTATTTGTAGTGAAATATGAAACGTAGTAGCTTCTACACTCTGCAATCGAGTTTGTTTTTGTTCGTGTAGTTTTTATTGTAACCGCGTAAGTTTGTCGTCGGTAGTTTTTTAGGACTTCGTTCAGAAAAATGTCGCCGCGCCAATTAAAAACTTTAACTTTAAATAAAAAATGTTTGATTATTGACGAAATCGAAAAAGGCTCAAAAAAAGTCTGAAGTTGCCAGGAAATTTGGTATTCCGCGAAGTACATTATCTACCATTGTGAAAAACCGGCTGAAGATTCGAAAAACCATAGAAAAAGGCGTGAATTTAAATTCATTTCGTTCAAAGCCTGTAAAATATGGTATGATATGATATGAATTTGCTTTTTAGCAGTTATGTTCAACGGGTTGGTGTAGAGAATCTCAGTGTGGATGAATTCATTGGTTTCGATGATGATCTCGCCGTTACTCATTTTCCCAGTGACGAAACTCTTATATATGAAGACGGTAGCGATAGAGTAGAGAACACTGATGATGAAGATGATGACGATGAGGGCCCAATAATAACCCCTCCTTCAAATGATGAAGTTAGAGGGGCATTTAAAAGTATAAGATGTTTTCTGGATACCAGTGAAGGGACTTCTCAACTCATATACAAAAATTTCGACACAATTGAAGATTATTTTGAAAACATTATAACAAAACGAAAACTTCAAACGACAATTACCGATTTTTTCAAAGTCAATGAATAATTATAAAGTTAAAGTTTAAATAAAAAAAAACAATCAACAATAAACACATCTTTAATTCAATTGAGCATGTACTCTGATTTCTAGGTTCTCCATAACTCGGACACTCCATAAATCGAACACATTATTTGATCCCGTGACGATTCGACTTATAGAGGTTCAACTGTAGTTATGTAGATAAGTAGGTAGTATTTAAGTTATATAGGAATTTGATTTTAAGATGTTTAACTTTAAGTTTTAACCACGTTTTCAAAATTCATTTGTCACTCAATTTACTAAATATATGTGGCCTTTTCATTGACACTTATCACTGAACGAGAAACCAAGTTGTGGAAGAGCGGCGTTTTCGGGTGGTGATGAACGATAAAAACGATAAAGGTGTTCGTACGGGCTGATGAATTCTTTATATTAGGTGGGTGACTGTGTACTGGAGATTTTCGGGTAGATGACGAGGAGATTTTCTGGTGCAGGTGAATTCGCTTCGTTGGTTTTGTAGTGGTGAAAGGCTTTGGAGAATTTGTGTTCGCACTTTGACCTGGTAGTCAGGTGTTTTGTGTGCGGATGCCTATAGATAAGAGCTAGCGATCGCGATTTCAGAGCACGTGCCGTTAAGTTGTGAAGGCGTTTTTTGGTGCGGCCGCGAGGAAGCGTTTGGCAATTATCATAGGTCATCCGCAATTTCCTGCAGAGGTTAAATCATGGTAAGTATAATATCATTCGGAGTGTACGGAAACTTTACCTTTATGGGTTATCATAAACCACGTGAGCGGGCGAAAGTCAACCTATCAGGTTATGAAATTTTGTCTCCTCGAACCGTCTTTAATTATTTATCTACGCTGACTTAGCAATCGTAGCAGTGCGATTGCTCTGTAAAGGATTTATTTAATCGAAATAGATAAAACAAAAAAAAAAAATTAGACTTTCACTAACGCAATGCAAATTTTCGCAACTTACGTGGTGGCAGCCAGATTGTAAGCTCGGCGTGAAAAGTAAAAATGGAAAGAGTGAGAACACAGATTGCTCTAGCTTAAGTAGGCAACCGGTTGTGTATTTCGATGTACGAAAAGAAAATGGCTGATCGGTTTATTTCGAAAAATGGTAGAAAATTGAATCGGTTGACAATTAGTGTTCATACCCGAGTAGGAATTTTTATAGCAAGTTTGCAGTTCAGGTGGTCTCGAGGTGACTTTGTTTTTACAAGCCCGCCACAACTACGAGGAATAGAAGACGATCATTTGTGAGGACATACAAGTAGATACAGAAATAGTGACTGTGGTTGAGACCTATCATTCCCCATCACCCCAGGAGATAGCCTTTTTGGAGAACGCGTAGCCCACCTGAAGCGAAAGGATACCAGATAAGTAGAGTTTAGAAAATATAAAAAGAAGTGTAGAACGTTTGAAAGAGTTTCCGTAGAACGTATTAAAGTTTAGAAGTAACCCTTTGTCCCGCTCAATTAACGGCTGCAAAATAATCTGCAATCATTAACGACTCGCGACCCGTTCCACTCTGGAACTGTCCAATAACCGTAGTTCGAACCGTAAGGGCAATCGGAAGCTATTCCGTTGGCCACCAATTTATATATATATTGGTCTCAAACATCTAATTCCGTTTTAACTAATATCGGATTTGGTTGGTTGGTTAATGAGGGTGAGGATTGCTCCTCTTCACGTAGGCCACGAGTCGGGCCCGTTGTGCTCCCCTCTGGAGCTGAGCTGAGAAAAAAGGGGTTGGGGTGTGTGTTAGTGAGAGGGGTAGTGTAGTGGAATGGAAAGGTTGGAAGGAACATGTGAATTCAAGAAAAACGCTCTGTGTGTCGTGTAAACTCCAGTGTCTTCGAGAAATCGATGGATCTGAGCGATCTTAGCCCGGGTAGTATGTGTCTTCCCAGGTATTTTTGCCTTATTGAACATAGAGCAGGACAATCGCAGAGGAAGTGTTTGATACTTTCGTCTTCTTCTTCGCAACCCGGGCAGGTGCTGTGTTGCACTAGTCCCAGTCGGTAAGCATGTTTATTTAAGTTGATGTGTCCCGTATATAAGCCAATCAACATTTTTATTTGTACTCTGCCCAAATTCAGTACTTTCCTAGCCCGCCGTGGGTTTGGAAATTCCATCATTTCTTTGGCAGCCTTGCAAGTTTGGATCTGACTCCACATTAGTGCGTGGCGTTTTGCAAAGGATAGGCTATAGGCAGTTTTTACTGCTTGTACCGCCGTACCAATAGTATTTAGAGTGAGATTTTCTATGTCTTCCGCCCCTGCTCTTGCAAGTTCGTCTGCCCTTTCGTTCCCCGGTATGTTGTTGTGGCCAGGTACCCAGAACAGATTAACCGTGCAGGATCTTGCAAGGGTGTTGATTTTTTCTTTGCATTCCTTCACTAATTTGGAATTAGTCAATGGGTTCGCAAGTGCTTTAAGTGTAGCCTAACTGTCCGAGCAGATGTGCACGCAGGTGTCTCTGGTGTCGGCATTGACGAGTTCATCTACGCCCCTGAGAATTGCGAAGACTTCCGCCTGGAAAACAGTCACCGAGGGTTCTAGGTGAATGGATATATTTATCGGAGGATCTGGACAGTGTACACCAGCTCCCGATTCTCCGTTAATGTGTGATCCATCCGTGTATAAAACAATGCCTTCTGCTTCGGCAAACATTGTGCCTTGTAGCCATTTTTCACGGCTAGGGAATTCGACTGAATAGTCGGTCTTAAAGATGTATTCTTTCTCTATGACATCACTAGGATTGCTGACAAGTCTTTAAAGTGACCCAGGGTCCGCAATCTGATTGCAGAAAGCCCCGCTGTCCTTTTGACCTCCAGTTCCATAGGAAGAATATTTAGAATAGTCTCCATGGCTGCTGTGGGTGTGCTGGATTGGGCCCCAGTTATCCCTAGACAGGCCATACGCTGGGGGTTAGTTAGTAGTGTTTTTGCGTAGCTGTTATTCACGACTGGCCACCAAACTAACACTCCGTATAGTAATATGGGTTTGACTACAGAAGAGTAGATCCATTGGACTAGTTTTGGTTTCAAACCCCACGTCTTACCAAAAGCTCTCCGGCAAATCCAGAAAGCTCTTTTGGCTTTGTTAATTCTGTTTTCTAGATTTTTTCTCCAAAGTAACTTTTTGTCAAGTATGAGCCCTAAGTAGTTTACGTGGTCCCTTAGGTCTAGCTGAACTCCCCCTAGGGACGGGGCCTTGAAGTCTTGAATTTTAAGTCTTTTAGAGAACAGCACCATATTGGTCTTTTCGGGGTTTACTCCTAGTCCGCTGCTGTCTGCCCAAGATTTGGTTAACTGCAGAGCGGTTTGCATGAGTTCCCCTAATGTGCTTAAATGTTTGCCTCTCATAAGCAAAGCGAGGTCATCTGCGTATGCTATACATTTGAATCCATTTGTTGCAAGGATTTTTAAGAGTTCGTCTACGACCAGTACCCATAGGAGAGGGGATAAAATCCCCCCCTGGGGGGTCCCGTTCCGGACGATCCCTTTCCTGCTTTCGGAGCCGAGATCGGCAAAAATGGTTCGGTTTGAGAGCATGTGTTCGATGAAGTTATTTATCGTTTTCCGTTTATTGTACTTAGAGAGAGCTTCCATAATGCCCTGGGTTTTAATGTTATTGAAAGCGCCCTCTATGTCTAGAAAAACGCCGAGTACGGACTCCTTATTCGTAAAGGCATCTTCGATAGTGCTGACTATATCGTGGAGGGCTGTTTCTACGGATTTTCCCTTCATGTATGCGTGTTGGTTACTTTTTCGTATAGACAAAGGTAGGTTTGCTCTGATCATCTCATCGCAAATTCTTTCTAGGGTTTTAAGCAAGAAGGACGTGAGACTGATGGGCCTGTATCCACTTGCTGAGCTAAGATCTTTTCCCGGTTTAGGTATAAAAATAACCCTAGCTTCCTGCCATAACTTAGGGTTATAGCCTAGGGCCAAGCAGGCTCTGAAAATTGTTTCCAAGTGCGGCACCAATACAGAAAAACCTTTTTGGAGGAAAATGGGCTGAATATTGTCCTTTCCAGGAGCTTTGAAGGGCTTAAAAGAATTTATGGCCCACCTGATCTTATCTTTATCTATGACTTCGCTAGATTCGTCCCTGAGTTCGCTAACTGTTCCTGCGACGGCCAAAACTGACCGAGGAGGTCCGGCCGGGGCCTGAAGGCAACCTGGGAAGTGTTTTTCCAACAGCAGTTCAAGGGATTCCCCAGAGGTTGCCGCCCCACCATTTGCTCGTAAAAGCTGTAGTTGGGCATGCTCCCTAGAGAGGAATTTCTTGAGCCTCGCTGTTTCATTAGTGCAGTCAATGTCGCTACAGAAAAGTTTCCATGAGTTTCTACTTGCGGCCCTGGTTAATTTTTTGAAACTACGTCTGTTGTCTCTATAAATTTCCCAGTCCGTTCCTAGTTTACTGCTTATAAAAGTATTAAAAGATTTTCTAACCTCCTTCCTTTTTTCCTGTAAGTCACTCGTCCACCATCTGTTTTTACTTTTGGCCGCGCAGGCTCTAAGTGGACAGGCTAGTTCAAAGGATTCGGTTATTGTGGTTTGAATACGAAGGACTTCCCTATCAAGATCCTCCTCGTCCTGAATGAATTCAGGCCGCGGAGTTCCTAATCTGTCTGTTAAGGTTGAGACGAAGAGGTCCCAGTTCGTGCTCCTCGGGTTTCTGACTAGGGTTCTAGTCTTTCGCCCTGTGGCAAGATCTAAACAAATCCATCTGTGGTCAGACATGGAGGTCTCGTTTGAGGCCCTCCAGTTTGAGATTAGATGTGTGACGTTTGGGGTAGCGAAGGTTATGTCTAAAACTTCCCTTCTAATTTTGTTTATAAAAGTTGGGGTACAACCTACGTTAAAAGTTACGAGATTTTCAATGTTTAAGAAATCAAAAAGAGACTCACCCCTTGGGTTTGTGTTGGTACTGCCCCAGGCTATATGGTGTGCGTTAGCATCCGCTCCTACAATGAGCCCCTCTCCTGATGTTCTGGCTTTGCTCAGCAGATTTTTCAGCTCTTCGCTAGGTGGTGGAGTTGGTGAGTCATAGGGAAGGTAACAGGACGCTAGCAAGATGGTTTTGCCTGCCCCGCTCCCTTCCTTATACTCCAGTCTTATGACCGTGAGATCTCCCGTACTCATCTGTGGGATAGAGAAAACGTTTAGAGATTTATTTGCTACAATACAAGTTCGACACTTACCCGTTGAGTTGGTAAAAATTTTAAAATTATTACCCCATCCTTTGACCCCGTTTTTGACGATCCAGGGCTCTTGGATCAAGGCTATGTCGGCACCTCCTTTAGATAGGAAGTCACAGAGGACGGCGGTGGCCACCCTACTGTGCTGGAGGTTTGCTTGTAGCAGCTTCATCAGGATTTCTTTTGTTGGACGGTATTGTGAATTTAACACGATAGAAGCCACAAAGGGCATACCCATCGCGTTGGTTTAATACCGCCACGGCCTTCTGGTGTATACCCACGAAAAGAAGTTGGCCTTTGCCTTCTTGCTTTTCAGCGTTGTAAACCTTCCAGCATGTAGTGTCCAGGTCTTTGTTATGCCTAGCAATTCTCGCAAGAATTTTCTGTGGTTCTTCGATTGGGCCTGGGACCCAGACAGATACCCTGGTCAACCTCGGAATCTCTGACATAGGGAGTATCCTAAAACTGGTTCCTTCCCATGTATCTCCTAGACTCTTGGTTAACGCCTCCAAGATCTTAATAGAAGGCTGATCACCACACGCCACGTGGTACCGATCATTTTTAAAACCTGCCCAATTGAAGTTGGGGATAACTGGAGGGTCTGAACACAGACTAAGATCAAGAGCGTCTCTGATTTCGCACTGAAATCTCTCCTGCAGATTCGACGGCATCTTGCCTTCGTCGTACCCATCACAGTATACTACCATCTCGAGTTGGTTGGCGGCTGCGTCTCTATAGGTACCCATATGGCGGGGCCCTCTATTTGGTGCTGGTGGTTTCGAAGTATCCCTAGGACCCACTACAGGCCTGCCTGGTGTAACGTGAGTCGCCCCTGGTAAGGTTCTGCTGGTTCCGGGATCAGCTGCTCTCTTTTTGTAGGTGTCCCTAGCGTGTTTCGAAAATCTCATCTTCCTTTTACCCCCTTCAGCAGGGGTCTCTTCTGGAGATGTTAGGGAGAGATATGTGTGGCGATTTGCAACTTCTACAGTCTTCGGAGGGTCTGATTTGGAACCTAACCTCCTGACCTTCGAAGCATTTGCGGCAAGATTCAGAGTAGAGGTACTTGCGCCTTCTGGGATGTCCCCCGTCGTGCCTTTTCCCTCCTTCTCTTTCCTCCTTCGTTCCTTCGCACGCTTCCGTTTTTGGGCACCAGACAGTCTAATCTTTGGTCTGTCTTTTTTGTTGCGCTTTTCTTCTGTGATCGGTGTCACGACTTCTTCGTCTTTGCCCTCGATTTCGGTGTTTATGTCCATCCGGACTTCTGGAAAGATGACCACTGGCGACTTAGCCCCTGACGGAGCTAAGCCCTCGCCGGCAGCCGTGGTTTCTGCCGACACTTGAATGGATATCCCCATTCGATTTTCATTGTTTTTATTCTCACTTTCCATGTTTTATGTTTTGTTTTTTAGGCTAGTGTCATTCTAGAAATATCGGGGAGAATATCGGATTTAATTCATATCTAATATTTAATCTCGCTAACTTGCATATATTCGGTGCGGCCATCTTTATTTCTTGGTCTTGAGTTGGTTTTTTTCATCTACCTCAGTAGATTTTTTCCAACTCCACCCTAACTTCAAATTCTTACCCTGTGCGTAATTTATTCAACTTTATTCCTTGAATCTAATAAATCGACCAAGTAACTTATAACGAGGTCCAAAATAAAATATCATCTCGTCTTTATAATTTTTCTTCATCAGAATTACAGGATCATCGGTGGTTTTATTGTGTTTACTTCGTAAAAGGTTTCCCAATCCCTTTATTCAAAAATTGGGTGGCGCCCTTAAAACTAATTTTATTTGATATTCATTGTGAATACACCACACCATTCCCGAACCCATCCCAGCTGAGCAGCCGGAAAATTGCAGCGAATTCCCCACTGTAGTTGGATAATTTATTCCCTAAAGGTGTCATTCGTGGAGTTGATGTTTACTCCGAGGTAGGTAAACTCCTTAACCACTTCGAAGTTACTGTTGCCAACAGTTATGTTTTGTCCTAGGAGATGGACAGATACTTCTTTGTTTGTTGACAACATGTACTTGGTTTTTTCCTCATTCACTTCAACGCCAACTCGTTTCGCCTGTTCTTCAATTGCCGTAAAAGCTTCTAAGACGGCGCGCTGGGAGCGACCGATGATGTCGATGTCTTCCGCGTATCCCAGTAGCTGGACAGATTTGTAAAAGATAGTGCCTTCCATGTTTACACCTGCCCTGCGCACTATCTGTTCCAGCACAAGATTCAAGAAGTCACATGACTGCGCATCTCCTTGCCGAAATCCGGTGCATGTTTGGAATAGTTCGGAGAACCTGTTTCTAAATTGCACGTTGCACCGGGTGTTTTCCATCGTCACGCGGCATAGCTGGATCAGTTAAGCCGGGATCCCGAATTCGGCCATGGCCTTGTAGAGCTCAAGACGATGAATGCTATCATATGCGGCTTTGAAGTCGATGAAGAGATGGTGAGTCTCGACTTGAAATTCGCTGGTCTTTTCCAGGATCTGTCTTAGTGTGAAAATTTGATCGATCGTCGATCTGCCGGGCCGGAAGGCACACTGTCACGTGCCGATTAGTGTGCTGCAGAAAGGTTTCAGACGTTCACACAGTACGTTGGACAGGATCTTATATGCGACATTAGGCAAGTATATGCCTCGGTAGTTCTTACAGGACATAGCCTTTCTTTAAAATAGGGCATAAAGAGCTGGTATTCCAGCCATCTGGCATGGCTTCCTTCACTCATACTTGGTTAATGACTTGGTGCCACCATATTTGAAAAGCTCCGCTGGTAGACCATCAGTGCCGGCGGCCTTGTTGTTCTGGGAGGGGGGATGAATTCTTCACTGACTGGATGCGGGTTCTCTTCTTGCCCTAGGCACTCTCTCTACCTGATGCCCATTAAGTAGCTGCTGGAAGTGCTGCTTAAACACATCTACTATTCCCTGCGCTTCGGTGACTAGGTTTCCTTCACTGTTTCGAAGAGTCTGCGTTCCGGGCTTGAAGCCTGCTGCCAGTTACTTGGCTTTCCTATAAAACGCTGGGAGACTGCGTGGGCCCTTTTCTTCTCACGCAGGATCTTCTTCTCCTCCCTTCTTCTGGCTCGATACTCTTCTCTCGCTGCTCTTGTTTTGCGCTGCATTTCTGTCACCTTTTCCGACGCATGCATTCATCATCATACCAAGGGCTCTTTTTGGGTAGTGGCTGGTAGCCTATGGTGGTCTCGGCTACCCCGTGATAATGTCGCGATACTGGTTCCACAGATTGTTGGCGTTTGAGGGTGGTGAATGCACAGCGGGGAGTCTCTCGCTCAGGCGCTCTCTGTAGACTCTGGCTGCTCCATTGGTGCTAAGGCTTCCAACAATGAATTTCTTTTTCTGTGCGGCTCGCAGCTTTTTCTCGTTAGATAGTCGAGCTCTGAATTTAGCTGCAACAGGATAATGATCCGAGTCGACGTTTGCCCCTCTGAAGGTTTGCACCTTCAGAATGTTGGATGCGTTCCTCGCATCTATTAGCACGTGGTCGATTTCGTTGGCGAGTCGACCATCTGGAGAGCGCCAGGTTGGAGCGTGGATTCGTAGTCTTGGAAACCTTGTGCTACTTATCACCGTATTGCGAGCTGCTGCAAAATTGATTAGCTGGAAGCCGTTGTCTGTTGTCGTGTCGTGGAGGCTGTGCTTTCCAACTAATCCGCCGAAGATGTTTTCCTTACCGATTTTGGCATTGAGTCCCAGAGTATTATTTTGACATCATACTCCGGACAGGCTCCGTAGGCTCCGTCCAGGAGGTCACAAAACTCTTCCCTAATAGAGTCTTCTAAGTGGGCACCGTAGCGCAAGTGGTTAGTGCGTCGGACTACTGAGCCAGCGGTCTTGGGTTCGAATCCCGCCGCAAACACCTAAAAAGTTTTTCACAGTGCCCGCCTCTTTCGAATGCCTGACAAGCATCAAAAGAGTATCATTTGTCACGATTGAGCTTCTCAACTCGCCGTTCGGAGTCGGCAAAAAAAAAAAAACTGTAGGTCCCTTCCATTAGTGCAAAAATATAACACGCACACACAAATGGTTGCGAGAAGCAGGCCCAGGTTCACCTCGAGCTGTAGCGCCAACTAAGTAAGTAAGTAAGTAATAGAGTCTTCAGCTTCGTCGGTAGCAGCGTGTGCACATATTATGCTGATGTTTTGGAATGTTGCCTTGATGCGGATCACAGCCAGGCGATCGCTGATCGGCTTAAAGTCAATTATCAGAGAGCGTAGCCGATTTCCCATGACGAATCCGCATCCTAACATGTGCAGTCTTTTGTGACAGCTGTAATAAATGTCGCAATTTTTTTTTTCCATACCTGATTCTATCCATCGTATCTCCTGGATTGCGTGAGAACAGATTCAAGTTTTTGAAAAGGACCAGAAGTGTGTAGTGAACGTACGTTCCAGGTGCATATTCTCAAGTCGTAGTCTGTGGACGTTCGGGGTCGTGGTGTTAAATCAGGGGGTCCATTATCCGAGGCTAGTGTCTCTCTCATAACTAGGTTTTTTTTACGTGGTAAGGAAGTTAATCCGACGGCACAACCCCCAACCTGGAGGGCCAGTTCCATTTTTTGAAACCCCTAGGACGAGGGGACGGTTTTAGACCGATGTCAGTAACCCGCTTCGGGGGTGTGAGCGCTGCCGTTGGCCCAGTGAGGGCTCATCCGCCACCATCTCTTTTCCAAGACCCTGACTAGTACATGAAAATCCTCATCGACCTGAGCTCCGAATATGTCGGAGTAGCTCAGATAAGGTTTTGTTTCCGTTCTAGAAATCTAGCGCCACCGTTGGTTCCATCGAGAGAATTCGTCCGCTGACGTGATTATAGTACTGCTATTTTCTCTGGATCAGCACTCGCACTTATAGGTTTAGCAAGTCGAGCCCGGGTGGGCAGCGACCAGTATCCGATGGCTACCACTTGGAGGTAAAATAAGCACAATTGATGTGTGGTAACAGTTACAACACTGGGCTTCGCCAAGTTAAAGCCAAGCAGTGCCTACCCTATTGCCACAACATCTAGCCATCGCTCAGTATCCAACTACAGCGGGGAATCCGGTGCAATTTTCCGGCTGCTCAGCTGGGATGGGTTCGGGTATGGTGTGGTGTATTCACAATGAATATGAAACAAAATTGGTTTTAAGGGCGCCACCCAATTTCTGAATAAAGGGATTGTATGTATGTATGTATGTGTTTATTTATTTAGCATATAGTACCATTATGAACATATAAATATAAATATAATAATAAATAATAATAAAAAGTTAAAATAAGTAGTTTAATAATATAGTAAAGTTAAAATCTCAATTGTACAAGTAAATTTAAATTAAAGAATATTCATATTTCACCTCGTCTCTTATATATTTAATGAGTATTTTTTAAAATGACTGACTTTCTAGGTAAGATTTGGAAACCTTTTACGAAGTAAACACGATAAAACCACCGATGATCCTGTAATTCTGATGAAGAAAAATTATAAAGACAAGATGATATTTTATTTTGGACCTCGTTATAAGTTACTTGGTCGATTTATTAGAGTCAAGGAATTAAGTTGAATAAATTACGCACAGGGTAAGAATTTAAAGTTAGGGTGGAGTTGGAAAGAATCTACCGAGGTAGATGAAACAAACCAACTCAAGACCAAGAAATAAAGATGGCCACCCAGAATATATGAAAGGTAACGATATGAAAGATTAGATATAAATGGGATGATAATTAAAGTGAAATTGGATATTTGAATTAAATATATATGTGGCCAACGGAATAGCTTCGGATTACCCTTACTGTTCGAGTTAGGGTTATTGGACAGTTCCAGAGTGGAACGGGTCGCGAGCCGTTAACAGTGGCAGATTCTTTTACTGCCGTTAATGATGCGGGGACAAAGGTTTACCTCTAACACTTTAAATTTTCTACGAAATCTATACGCTACAAATCTACTATATGTATATTTTCCACACTCTACTTATCTTTTATCCTCTCGACTCAGGGGTTTATATATCGTCCTACAAAGTTATCCTCTGGGGTGATGGGGAAAGATGGGCCTCCGCCACAGTCTCTACCTCAATCTGTCGTATGTCTCCAAAATTCTCGTTTTCTATCTTCTCGTAATTTTGTCTTATTTTGTTGTATTTTAATTTTCCTTTCTTTTGTAAACTTCTTTGTCTATTTTCTTGTATATATGTTCCTCTTTTCAAAAATGGTCTGCTATCTCTCAGACGGTCAACCAACAAGTGCCTTCCCAGAAAATAAGTTCACCGAAGACCTTAAAAGTTGTACCTCGCAAAGTCCTCTGGCCTCACGTAACTCTTTGACTCGTTCCAAGAAAGAGTTAACGGAAGCCCCGCAGCGTTCACCTGAAAATTTCAACTCCCACTTCGATAAATGTTCAACCTTTTCGTTCCTTGTGAAAAGGTCTCTTCGCTCATTAAAGACTACGTTGAGTTCTTTATCCGTCGTTTGTTCCGTAGTTTTCAGTCCATCCTGCTGTTGCTTCGCTGTGGTTGATCTGCTTCGTCGGTATCGGTTTTCTCTTCTAAACTGGCCAGTAGCATCATCACGTTCGTCTTCAGATCTTTTTTCTCCTCCACTTCCGTCGTAGAGGTTGGGCGAGACCTTCCGATTCTCGCTGTGGCCCACTCGATCTTTGTGACTATCTTCGCATAGTCCGCTGAATTTCGTTTTGGAGCCCCAACTCAAAAATGGCGTATCGGATTGAAAAACCAAAAAATAGGTCAAATTACTAAATTTGTCACTGATTCATTTGAGATATAAAACATTCTCCTGCGTTGTTCTGAAGCAGAGCAATGTTTAAAACAATTATTCAAATCATTGCTCACAACTTTCCTTTAGTGGTGACCACTACCAGCAGTCGTGCAGCAGTGGGTATCGTTGCAATAGTATAAATATGTGTGAGTATATGTGTCTATTACTATCAAAAGGGCTCATCTCCACCTTTTACAAAAAAAAAGTTAGAAATGTCATTCGATTCTGCATATAAATGTCTGTACACCCATTTGTATTTGAAAGTACAAACGGTTTCATTTCACACTGATTTCGCCAACGGAAAACAGCTATTACTTTCAAATCGGTATCTTTTCCATGATGATGTAAGAATCAAACGGTAACATTTCCCATAAACAAATTATTAGTACCAAAAGGTCTCATTTCCTTTAAAAAAAAAATTTGTTCGTATCAAAAATGGCTCAATTCCATTTTGACGGTAAAAGTAAGATTTGAATATTAACAAGCTACTGAGCTGAAAATTGTTTGTTTAGCTCTACGGAAAGACTTGAGAGTGAGTTTTGGCGGGAAAATTTGCTTATATTTTTGCTTTTGAATGAAACCGTCTTAGTTATTAGTCGTGGGTCTCCATAAAGACATGAACAAGTGGTTAAAAATTCTACAATTCTTCAGATTTTAGTCAATAGATTTTAACTATAAGCTTTATTATTAAAACCAAAATGGAGTGTGAAAGTGAGATCTTGTTGGTAGGAGAAAAAAGTGGAAGAAAAGCAAGAAAACGAGTCCCTAATAGAACCGAATGGAAATGTGAAATAATGAAGCAGAATCGGTGTGTACCTATAATTTTTTTTATTTAAATACAAAACACAAAACTACTTGTGCATTTGTATTATTTTAGATATAAGGCAAAAAATCTCCCGAAAATGCCAACATGTTCCCACAAGGGAACCGTTTTTGAATGTCAACAGCTTCCTACCCAAGAACTACTACGGTTCCATAAAAGTTTCTATGCATCAAGAAAGAAGTTAGAGCAGGATTCATTTATACTTTCCCACACAAAAATTAATCCGCCAAGGCGAACGAATAGGCGTAAAGGAGGGGCACTAAGGTCTTACACAACGTTCCATTACATACGATCACGCGGAGTTCTTAAGCGAGTATGCAGTTCAACTTTTACGAATGCATTAAGGATATCAAAAAAACGAGTAAGAGGAGTATGTTCGCGTTACATTAAATCCGGTGAAATGCCGAAAGAAAATCGCGGAGGAGATAGAAAATCTTCCAAATTTAGAGGTAAGCGTGATGCAGTTATTCAATTCGTCAGCAGATTCAGGCCATTGGAAATACATTATTGCCGATCTAGAACAGCATCGAGGCAATATCTTTCGGGAGATTTATCAATAAATAAGCTTTATCGAATGTATAGCACCAGTGTTTCATCAGAATTTTATGTCAAACAGAGTTACTTTAGGAAAGTTTTCTGCCAGTCTTTTAATATTGGTTTTAAGGCACCATCCTCAGATAAGTGTTCGACTTGCTTAATGTACGAAGAACGTTTAAAAACTGAAAAAAACATGAGCAAGAAAAATGACATCATGATACAAACCCGAATCCACAAGTTAAGAGCAAAAGCATTTTACAATCTTGCCAAAGAATCAAAACATAACATGATTACATTTTCTTTTGACTGCCAGAAGAATATGGTTTTACCGAAAGTACCTGATCAAGCAGCATACTATAGCCGACAGTTTTATCTTTTTAATTTTGGCATTGTCCAAGGTAACTCAAAAGCCAAACTTACAAAGGAAAATACTTTTCTTTATCTTTGGACAGAAGATGTTCACCCAAAGGGGTCAAACGAAATTGCATCTGCAGTTTACCATCGACTCAAAACTACACAACTTGATGAAATCATATCGAAAGTTCGGCTAATTTGTGATGGTTGTGGATCGCAGAATAAAAATTCGGCCATGATGGGAATGTTATCTTTTTGGCTTTCCTGCGAAGCTCCCAGACATATAAAGGAAGTCGAAGTAGTATTTCCGGTTCCGGGACATTCCTACATTCCCCCCGATAGAGTTTTTGCTCGCCTTGAAAAAGTGGTGAGAGGTAAAGAAACCATCATGCATCCCCAAGAATATATGGATATGTATAAGGAATATGGGACCATAATAAAGCTTGGATCATCGGAGTGCATTATTCGGGAATGGAAAGAGGAGAGTAAAGCATTTTTCAAAGCCCCTGGACAGTGGCATTTTCCATTTAACAAAGCAAAAAGATTTGTACTCAAGCGCACTTTAAAAAACAACATTTTGGTTAGAGGTGAAATAGCTTACAAATCAGACATCGGTGTTTCAAAATCAGTTTTAAAAAAAGGCAAAATATTAGCAAAAATGAGTCCGGAAACTATACGTCATGTTTGTTCCATAAAAAAAGAGAAGATAAATGATGTGGATAGATTATTAAAAAAACACTGTGGCGAAGATTGGCGGAGCTTGGATAGCCTTCTTTTTTATAAAAATATCATTGACCATAACTCTGATTATGGTGAAATTGCTGAAAATAATTATTGCGATGAGCTCTGTGAGTTGCAGGAAGAAGACACTGATTTTCAAGTGTAAAAAACCGAATTGCCATACCTAATGTATTATATTTTACTGAAAAAGTAGCTTTCAAGTTCGTTATTTTTCGACTGATTTCTTATTATTTTCTTGTTTTTTGATTTTTTTTTAATAGTTACCTAATGAATTTAATAATGTTTATGGTTTTAAGTTTTTAATAAAATTTTATAAAACTATACACAATTTTGTAATAATTTATCTAAAAGGCACTTTTCCCAAAGTTTAGTTTCAAAACGTCGCATTTCCAGTGGTAATTTTCAAAAGGGAACATTTCCAAAGTTTAACTTGCTACAATTAACTAGGTAAGTATAATATATATATTTTTATCTCAATATTACTTCTGCGAAAGCAGTATGCTAAACATATAAAAAATATGCTTTGACCCGTTCAGCGGTTTAGACGTAATACGTTTTCCGCGTTTTTCTCAGTTCCATTTAACATGCCAATGCGACCTTTTGATACTAATAGACACATGTTCGCGCTCTAACGTTGATCGCGAACCTGTTGGGATGGGATAGGGGTGTTTGTTATTATTGTGCTCATCGCTTTTTCTTTCTTCGCACTCTTTTTGTTTTCGCATACAAAACGAATACTCGAGCGGTATGTGTGTGTGATGTGATAATAGGTGTGTTTATTATCTTTTACTAACACAAATGGCACATCTGTCAAATAGTAAAAGTGGGGGAAAATTCTCTCTTCTTCTTTTTTATCTATTGAATATTTTCACGAAAAACTAATTTTCTTTTATTTTTCTTACAAATAGTGATTGACACTTCACAAATTGTCAGATGGCTGTTTGAAGGATGTGCCTCAGTGACTCCATGAAAAAGATGAAGCAACGATTTCGCAAGAGGGGAAATTTTTTGACACTGTCATTTGCCTCTCTCTTCTCTTGATTTTTGACAGTTGGATGTAAATTTACGTAAACTAACAGGTTACCAAACACACCTAATATCATCTATCATGTCTTTTTTTCTTTTCGCTTTAAGTTCTTATTGAAAGTAATGCAAGTTACCCTTTCCGTCCCAAATTAATAAATTTTTGTATAAAAAAAAAATACAAAATTCGATATCTTTATAAATATATGTATAAAAAAATTTATACCTCAGAACTCATAAAGTTACCATCCGAAGGAGCTGAAACTTACACTATGTACTTTTTTGGAGGTTTGAAGTGTTTGTACATCAAAAAATTTCGAATTTCCCGGTAGATGGCGCTGGAATTGAAAAAAAATTTAATTCACCGTACGATTGAGCTGAAACTTACACAATATATTTGTAATGAAGTGAGAAATGTTCTTACATCAAAAGATTTCAAGTTTTCCGATAGATGGCGCTGCAATACCAAAATGTCAAAAGCATCCGATTGAGCTGAAATTTACACAATATATTTGTTATGAAGTGAGAAGTGTTTGTTAATCAAAAGTTGTTAAGTTTTCCGATAGATGGCGCTGAAAACAAAATCTCAAAATTATTACTACAGCAATACACGATGACAGCTAACAGCTAACTTTGGATTTACGTGCACTTCACGCTTCATAACAAATACATAAATTGTGTAAGTTTCAGCTTAATCGGATGGTAAGTTTTTGAGTTTTAAGCACTTAAAGGAACAGGTTATTTTTATGATATGAACTAATGATTGTTGGGCCAGTTACTAGATCTAAGCGCAAAGTGCATAAGTTTGTTGTTTTTTTGAAATGTTCAAAAAAGGAAATAAAAGTATTTATTTACTGCATGTAATGCACAGAACTTAAAAATTAATTATTTTGCCTTATTTTGAGATTCGTTATCATGCGAAAGTGAGAAAAAGTCGAACGGTGGGCATTTTGACATTCGAAGGAATAGAGAGTTTATTTTACGAAACGGAAGTTCATATATCATTTCTATTTTGAGATTCTATTCCTTCGAAATAACTGTTACTATTCAAACGTTTGCAGTTTTTAATTTAAGTTTATTTCATGATATCCTGCGTTAATGGACTTTATTCCTTCGAATGTCGAAATACGAAAAAAATCATTCGAAGAAATAGACACAATCGAACGAATTCACTATTTATTCGAATCTCAAAATACCCTCCATTATGAATTAAAAAATGTTTGAATTAAACTCGGTCGAAAAAGTTGGATATTGCTGTTTGGACAGTTTTCTTAAATCCAAGTAGAGTTGTCGGCATTTAATTCTCCACCAACCACCAGAGTCATTACTATTTTTAATGTCGGGAAAATGGATTCAGAATTATATTTACGTACAGTATGTAAATATGTATTCAATTCCAAGCACTTCTTGAGCAACGTTTACCAAGATGGCATCGTTCGGTGCACCAAAAGTTACTCGAAAAAGAACATTGTATAATATAAACACTGTTCTCAATGGGTGTAGCAAAGCGCACCGGGTAACCACTAGTTAAATCTGTGGTCACAAGGAAAAACCGCTAAAGTCTGTTTTACTCATTTTTCAGGAGAGCAGTTTAAAGTTTTTGACAAACACGTAAAATTACAAATGACTCTATTGGGCGATTGGAAACTCCGATCGCGTTGAAAAAAAAGCAAAATAAAGATCATGGTTCTTAGTTGAAAATTATTTTTTTTTAAAAAAATAACTGTAAACGATTTTATTGATAAAAATAATACTTTAGTCGTTATGCCTTTTAGGTTTTTCATCATAAAAAAATCCTATCTGGAGTTTAGTTGTTTTCCATTTTAAAGAATCACAATTTAATTTTGGAATAACCGCTAAACTGCAGATAGGAAAGTCTTTTTACTTAATCTTCCTTCAAAAAAAATAAACAAAACAAAAAATATTAACACGGAAAAACAGCTAAACTCAAGTTTAGATATTTTTCCTTCACAAAAAAATGTAATAATTGTATAAATTTAATGTGGAAAAACAGCTTAAGTCAAGTTAAGTCTTTATTCCCTGTTGTAAATCTTAAAAAAATTATCTTAAGTCAACTTTAGACAGTAAATATCGTTTCTTTTGTTGAGTTTGTTTGTTTTTTCTTAATCTAAACTTAAAAAAATGACTTTAGTTGTTATGTTTTTTTGAAATTGTGGTCACGTTTTTAAAGATAAAAAGCTGAAAAAAATTTACAAAATAGATTCGAGTACTCTGAATCTAATGGCATAAAAATCTCAATTTCATCTAACGTCGACTTTAGCGGTTATCGCTTGTGGCCACAGAAATATAAATATGAAATAATTTTTGCAACGGAATCGGTAAGCTCAGGTGTGTTTTTAATTGTTTCGTTTTTTTTTCAAAAAATACATTTTTTTATTTATTTTAATATGTGTAAAAAAATATGTAAGTTTTGCATTTAACTAAAATCCTTAAAGTTTTAGTTGTGTTGCCCGTGAGATACCGCAAAGTTTTATATGTTCCTGTGTTAAGTGATTTGTCTAATATCAGAATATGCTAATTTTTTTTGCTCCAATTTGCTCCCCTTCGTGTGGTAGACATTTTTGTTGGTGACCACAAAAAATAGAACATTTTTGTAATTTGTAATGTAATTTTTTATTTTAATTACCTAATTTTTAGGCCGAACAACTTTCAAAACCTTGTCTATAACAAGGCAAGACCTTCATAACATGATAAAGAGTTCAAACTTCAAATTGTAAGGGATAAGAGAGCAAAATCGAGTTTTTAAGGGGAGAAATTGAAAAACGGACCGAATGCAGTGGTACTTTTGAACACGATATTAATAGAAAAATTACCGAGTTCAAATTAATAGATAAAAACCGTCTGATTGTTTTTTAGTCAATAACATTTCTTTTAACTTTGTTTTTGAAACAAAATCATATTCCAAACATATCATATGCACATATAAGAAAAAGTGTTTTTTTTTCCAAAAAGTGGGCGTTTTGATGGGCGTGTCCATAAGTGAACTCAAAAATATATTTAAGTTGGTGCCAGGAGTAATCATTCCAAATTTCAAGTTCCTAGCTTTATTGGTTGATTTAATGCCAACTTTTAGGTCATTCTGCCCCACTGTGCGACGATGGGCTGGAATGGGTTAAAGGGTCATATGGAAGGGGAATAGTCACTGTGACCATTGCTGTGTGGTTTTAATAGTGCTGCTGTGTTAAAAAAATTTTGAATGGGAATTGTGTTCCCTCGTATTCGTATGTGCACACATATGTACATCGATACCTTCCCGCAAGAATGTATTAAGCGACACTTTTTCTGAAAATGACTTTTTGATTTGTTCTTATATTTTGTGCTAAACGCCACGTTTTGGCCTGGGTTTGACTGCTCTAGCACGTATACAAAATGAACTAGAGAGAAAATGAAATTCCAGTAACCGGCAAGTTTGCCTAGTAGAATAATATTGCTCACTGAAATTTGTACTATCCTCCAAAAAAATTATACTAAGCGCCATGTTAGTAAAGTTAGTTGTCATATATGCAACAAAATGTTCCGACCAAAATTTTGTTGCATGGCGTTTAGTTTAACCGAAATTGTCGCTTAGAACACTGGCCCAATTAGAAGTTGTGTCTATTTTTTGTCGCATAAAATAATTTTTGTTCAGACATAATTTCTGTGTTTCGAATTTATTTGAATGATGGCCTATTGTTTACTTGAAATTTCTCTCGCCAGTTGCTTGCGCAGTTGTTTAGGTAATTTTCTAATGTTTTCTTCATTGCTAATATTAAAATGAAATTTAAAAATGCACTAAACGACAAAATAATTTTAATCTTGTGTTTTTTGTGACCATTTCAATGATTTAAGCACCATTTACCATTGTATCAAGCGACATTGTCTTGACTGCAAAAATGTATCAAGCGGCGAAAAATTCTTATCTGATTAAATTCTCGGTTTTGCAAATATCTCAAGTTTTTCATGTTGAAAATCCCTTTTGAGATATGTCTAATTCGCTAAAATACACAAATAAATAACTGAGCAAGAAGTTTTTATCGTTTCCTGTAAAATTTTATAAATGTCGCTTAATACATTCTTGCGGGAAGGTATCGACATTATGTACATACGTATATGTATTATGTATGTTTATGCGAAGGCCCAACGGAAGGGCGGGAAAAGTACGTAGATAATTTCGTTTGTTTTTGTGATGGCAATAAAATAATTTCTTTGAAAACATTAACTTCATTTACAGGGAAAACGATTGCTGCCTTTTTTCTTGTTCTTGGCATGCGCGCAGTGAAAAGTTAATCACTGAGCCACCGCACATGAGATGTGCCTATTATACCGGCAGGAAACCGGTTTTGTGGGCGAGGGCACTGAGGTCTGCGATAAGAAACGGTTAAAAATCTTTTACCAAATTTGAGCGATAGAAGGGGGTAGAAAACTAATACATACACAACTTTCAAAATATTAGGTCCGCAGAAATACTACTACATTGCAAAAGACATGTGGTACAACCAAATAATAGTAGACAAAATTTTGTGTGATTCAACAAGGTTTGTCGGATTTGGTGGTTCTTATTTCTAGCAAAATTTTAATTCGTCATTTTTGGGTAAAAACATGGATTTTGAAATTTTTAATTACCCCGGTTTTTTTTTGTATACATAAGCGTGGGAAAATTTTAATTCCTCATTTTTTTTGGGTGAAATCATCGATTTTGAAATTTTTAATTACCCCGTTTTTTTTTGTTTACATTAAGCGCGGAGTGGTGATGGGGGAGGGGGAGGGGGCAGAAGGTTGTTGTTTGTTTACATTGAGAAGGTATTGTCGAAGCCAGGAAGTGACGTCATCAAGAAGATATAGGGTTACATTTTTGGGTGAAATCAGAGAATTCGGAGCAATTAGTGTGTACTTAGTGTACTTAGTGTGTACTTATTGTACTTAGTGTGTACTTGGTGTACTTAGTGTGTACTTAGTGTACTTAGTGTGTACTTAGTGTACTTAGTGTGTACTCAGTGTACTTAGTGTTTACTTAGTTTATATATGTATGTATGTACTTAGTGTATATATGTATGTATGTACATAGTGTGTACTTAGTGTATACATAGTGTGTATGTACATATGTATGTATGTATGTAGGGAATAAAAATAGAGCATCTGGCAACGCCACAAAAATGGGACACATATTTTGACGAAGAATTCAGGAAGAAGAGAAATAGAAAAAGGGAAGCTAACCCAGCGAGCAAATGGGGATTACGCGCTCTCTTTTTCCGCCAACCATCGAAGGGAACACACCAGTCGCCAACTCTTACCTACCGCCGTCGTAATCTTTCATATTATTAACTAGTACTTACACCTGCGATTATTAATTATTATCAATTTATTACTTATACCTTTAAATTACTTAAATTACAATCCTAAAACGATTATTTGCTAAAACTAAAACTAAAACTATTTGCTATCATTTAATCTATGCCTAATACTTGAAATAAATTACGCTTTATAACGTTTGATTCGTGGGTTTTAACTCTACATGGGGGCTCAACCGGGATTCGCCTTAAATAATCGATTTGCGAATTAAAGACTTAATTAAAAAAAAAAAAAAAAAAAAAAAGAATAGTGAAAAAACAATTATTCGTCGCGATCATCGGTTTTCGCGGAACGTGCATCGAGGGAGTCTGCTGGTTCATCACACATCGAGGGAAAAAGTTGCCGTGAAGTACACATCTGACCAGGCACATGTGGTATAATTATTATTAAAATAAATTAACTGTTCAATATATCGAAGTGGTGAAGACAGGAGATTAAAAAGATAATTTTTTCTTGAGGTAAAATCACGTAGCTAAATCGACAGCATAGTTGTAGCAGCTGTACCAATAGTGAACATAATTTTAATCAGTGTGATCGACTTCCAGTGATAGAAGATAAAATCATAGCAGAAACTAGTGGGCGAGTTGTTGTTTTTGTTTGCTTTTCCCATCACATATCGAGAATTCAGCTTAGCGTGGGTGTTGTTTTCTGTGTAAAATGCCGCTTAAGAAAGGAAAGCAGAATAGAAACAGCACTGCTAAAGTCTCACATAGTATGGACATATCGGATGCTATGGCAGAGTTGGAGGAAAAAGCTAGGCAATTAGAAATTCGCGAGAAAAATCTTGAGGAGAAAGAAACCACTATCAAACGAGATTTAGAGATATCATTATTGCAAGATGAAGTAGTATATTTACGGAATAGGAGCAGAGGTGCTTGCTCTTTCCAAGATGTATCTAGTTCGATTCAAGAGTTCAATGGGGATGATGAGTTTAGCGTGTTGTGTTGGATAGGCGAAATCGAAAGCGCAGCTGAGTTTGTAAATTTAAAGAGATGAGGTTATTTTAATTTTTAAATTTAATTTTCATTTGAAATGTAAAAAGCGAGTGCGGAGCTCCTCTTGGTCTTTAGTAGTTCTTTAGTTGGAAGGGATGCATGGACACCTTTAGAGAATCTGCTATTTGCTAAAAGACTTTTGTCGGGTTCGGCGAAGATGGCGGTACGTTCGGAGCCAGGTTTAAAAACGTGGGCAGATTTAAAAAGATTTTTGACGGACGAATTTGGTGGGAACTATTTAAGCGCCGAAATTCATAGAAAGTTAATGGAGCGGAAACAGCAGAGAGGCGAGACGGTGTTGCAGTATTTTTTACAAATGAAGGAACTAGGCGCTCGGGCGAAAATTGATGAGGTTTCTATTATACAATACGTAATAGATGGCATTAAAGACTCTCATAGTAACAAGGCGTTGCTTTACGGAGCGAACAATTTTAAAGATTTTAGAAGTAAAATAGAGGTATACAGAGCGTTTTCGGAAAGACATCCGTTGTCGAGTCCTAGTACAAGCTTTCAATCGGGTCGAAATACAAATACTTTAAGTGCTGGAACAGGTGGAAATTCTAGCGTTATTTGTTTTAATTGTGGGCTGAAAGGGCATCGTTCAAGCGAATGCAGCAAATTATCAGACGGACCAAAATGCTTTAGGTGTAAGATGTTTGGCCACAAGTCTCCACAGTGCACGAATGACGAGGCTCCAAGGCACGTCAAGACAGCCAACGTTTTGCCGGGTTATAGTGGAACTTTCCACAAAATAGTCCACTTCGTCGGCAGTGGCCACACGGTAAATGCTCTCCTTGATACGGGAAGCGAAGTCACACTTCTGCGCTCAGACGAATTTATCCAGTTAGGTTCGCCAGTACTAACGGGATTGAAGATACCATTGAAAGGTCCTTCAGAAAACGGTGTTGAGGCATTAGGGAGCTTCGTAGCTAGGATCGCCTTCGATGAAAATACGTTTGAGGAAGTCGTTCACGTCATATCGGACCGTTTCCTTTCAATGCCGATGATTTTAGGGCAAAATATTTTCGCAAATACGCAAATCCTGGTAACTCCTGAGTCAGTTAAGGTCAATAGGCTTGATAATTTGCTAGGATGTTTTACAATTAGTCCAGAGACAGAAGTTGAGTTGCACGTGGGAGATAATGCTTATAAGGAAGAGGTGAAGCAAATCGTAGATGGATATAGGCCAGTTGAGAAATCACAAAATAATTTCGAGATGAAAATTATCCTGAAAGACGAAAATCCCATTTTCCAACACCCTCGTCGATTGTCACCTTGAGAAAAGGAAGTAGTTGAGGCTCAAATCGAGGAGTGGCTTGAGAATGGAATAATACGACCTAGCTCATCAGAATTTGCCAGTCCCATAGTTCTGGCTTCGAAAAAAGATGGATCCAAACGCCTATGTGTCGATTACCGAAAACTGAACAAACAGGTCATTAGGGATCATTTCCCACTCCCACTCATAGATGATCAAGTTGACCAACTCTGTGGTGCTCAAATATTCAGTACTCTAGACCTCGAAAATGGCTTTTTCCATGTATCAGTCGAGGAAGAAAGTAGAAAGTATACTTCATTTGTAACTCCTACAGGCCAATATGAATTCCTTAAAATGCCTTTTGGCTTATGTACATCGCCTACCATCTTTCAAAAGTATATTATAAAAATCTTTCAACCACTACTCAAAGAGAAGATTATTATTATTTACATGGATGACTTTATAATTATCGCAAAAAATTATACTGAAGCATTAGAGAATTTGAGGAGGGTTTTCGACTTAGCTAGGCAGTACGGCCTTCGGTTTAAATGGAAGAAATGCCACTTCCTGTGTACTAAAATAGAATACCTGGGATACGAAATTTCCAATGGTCACATAAGTCCATCCCTGCTTAAAACTAAGGCAGTGAAGCATTTCTCAGAGCCAAAGTGTATTAAGAACGTCCAAAGTTTTCTCGGTCTATCTGGATACTTCAGAAAGTTTGTTCAAAATTATGGGATAATAGCTAAGCCTTTGAGTGATCTGCTTAGAAAAGATAGTAGATTTAGCTTCGGAGATCAGCAAAGAGAGGCATTTGAACGCATAAAGGCAGCTTTGTCAGAGCAACCTACACTTATGATTTACAACCCCAAGGCCCAAACAGAGTTACATACTGATGCGTCGAAAATCGGTTTCGGAGCAATCCTCTTGCAAAGGTCCAGCGATGATGACATGTTCCACCCTGTTTGTTACTTTAGCCGAAAAACTTCACCAGCTCAAGAGCGGTATAGCAGTTACGAGTTAGAGGTCTTAGCAATTGTAGCGGCGTTAAAAAAATTCAGAGTGTATCTGTTAGGACTAAGTTTCAAAATCATAACTGACTGTGCAGCTTTCAAAATGACAATGGAAAAGAGAGATTTGGCTCCAAGAATTGCAGGATGGGCCCTTCTACTACAGGATTACAACTATCAACTGGAACACCGAGCAGGGACAAAAATGAGACATGTTGACGCACTTAGTCGAAACCCATTAGTTTTAGTCGTGCATAGTGAGGTCGTTGATCGAGTGATATCAGAGCAAAGGAGGGACGAAAGGATAAGCCTAATTTTGAAAATTTTAGAAGAAGGTTCTTACAAAAATTTTGTATCTGAAAGTGGGATCTTATATGAAGTCAACGATCAAGGGGACCGATTGCTGTGCGTTCCAAAAGGTATGGAGAAGGAACTCATAAGAAGGATACACGAACAAGGACATTTTGCGGTCAGGAAGGTCGAAGAAATAATAAAGCGAGAGTACTCGATTCCTAATATTCGGGAAAAAATCGAGCGATGTCGACAAAATTGCATCCAGTGTATTCTAGGAGAAAAAAAGCAGGGCAAACAGGAAGGGTATTTGTACCCCATACCAAAAGAGGATCGCCCCTTGCATACCTACCACTTGGATCACTTAGGACCCCTTTCAGCTATAGGTATATTTTCATTGTTGTAGATGGTTTTAGTAAATTTGTTTGGATATATCCGACGAAAACTCTGTCTACTGCTGAAGTCCTGCAGAAACTTAGTTTACAAAGTGCTACTTTCGGGAACCCACATCGAGTGATTACAGACAAAGGTGCCGCTTTCACCTCTAATAACTTCGATGAGTATTGTAAACAAGAGGGTATTAATCACGTCAAAATTACCACAGGGGTCCCGCGTGGCAACGGGCAGGTAGAGCGTGTTAATAGGACTATCATACCTATTTTAACCAAATTATCACTAAGGGAACCACAAGATTGGTACAGATACACTAATAAAGTCCAACAGTTTTTGAATTCCAGCATAAGCAGAAGTACGCGAAAATGTCCCTTTGAAGTTATGTTTGGAACCAAAATGCGAAACAAAGAAGACCTACGGATCGCTGAAATAGTCGCTGACGAACTTCTTGAAATCTTCAATGAAGAGCGGGATAGTATTCGTGAAAAGGCCAGAGAGGAAATTGAAGCTGTGCAACGAGAAAATTCAAGAACTTACAATAGGAAAAGGAAACCTGCGCGAAAATACGATCTTGGGGAACTCGTAGCCATACGGCGGACGCAATTCGGTAACCTTTTAAAAATTCATAAGAAATTCTTTGGTCCTTATAGGGTAACAAATATCGGTCTTCATGACCGCTACGATGTGGAAAAAGTGGGTCAGACGGAGGGCCCCAAAAAAACAACCACTAGCGCTGACAACATGAAACCATGGGTACCATACGACGACAGCTCGGAGGAAGAAGAAGACCTAACTAACGAAGAAGCTGACCTCCCTGGATCGATCAACCACCAATCTTCAATAACCGCCGGTGCTCAAAACTAAACCCACATACTTGAGATGATTTCAATGCGATGACTCCCTTGCTACGAGATGAACTGCTGTGATGACCTGATGATGAAAAGTATTTACCTGAGACGACGTATATTAGATGACTTTGATGAACGTACGACAAGAGATGATGAATTCGATGCCTAGAGGAACCTTGCGTGAGAATACTTTCATTAATTAAATAATTATGCATTTCAGATATCAAAGCTAAGATGACACCTTAAATAAACATTCACTTATCCGTCGTGTTCAACGGGACGTCGAACCAAAGGGGGGCCGGGTTGTAGGGAATAAAAATAGAGCATCTGGCAACGCCACAAAAATGGGACACATATTTTGACGAAGAATTCAGGAAGAAGAGAAATAGAAAAAGGGAAGCTAACCCAGCGAGCAAATGGGGATTACGCGCTCTCTTTTTCCGCCAACCATCGAAGGGAACACACCAGTCGCCAACTCTTACCTACCGCCGTCGTAATCTTTCATATTATTAACTAGTACTTACACCTGCGATTATTAATTATTATCAATTTATTACTTATACCTTTAAATTACTTAAATTACAATCCTAAAACGATTATTTGCTAAAACTAAAACTAAAACTATTTGCTATCATTTAATCTATGCCTAATACTTGAAATAAATTACGCCTTATAACGTTTGATTCGTGGGTTTTAACTCTACATGTATGTATGATGTCTTTTTTTTTTTTTTTTTTTCTGGTTGCGCCAGGGATGTTGGAATCTTCTCAAGATACCAGAAGCCCGCGCTGCTGGCATGCACGATTCACATACCTGGTCCTGACTTGGAATGTGTTAGCCGATATGCGCCTACGTACTAAACCTCACCCCCAAACACAGACTTCGACCATTCTCCACGCGGGACTGCCGTTAGTTACTACTTCGCGGGGCTGGTAAGCGTCATGCTATACGTCATGTGTCAGCTTCTGCTGCTTTCCTAAGCATTTAAATTCTCCGTAGCTCCTGTTGGAGTACTGTTATATAGCTGCAGGTGGCCGTCCAATACTTTTCTGACCGCAACATATGGTCGAGGAGCGACGGCAGATTTGGCAGAGTGGGTCTTCATGTTATGAAGCGTGTGCAGTGAAATACCGCGTGCTCCGTGTCTTCTTCCTCGTTTGGACATTCCGGACAGAATGGTGAGCTGTCATGTCCTAATCTGTGGAGGTATTTCCGGTAACCGCCGTGGCCAGAAAGGAACTGAGTAAGGTGGTAGTTGCAGTCCCCATGTTTCCGACCTATCCAATCCTTGATTGTCGGGATCAGCTTGTAGATCCATCTGCCCTTTTGTGTGCCGCCCCACCTTGCCACATAGCTGCTGACGCTGCCTTTTCTTCTATTTTTATCATCATGATTTGACTTGCGTCATGCTGACCCAAGGCTCTCCTGTTATATATTCTCCTCGTTTCGTCTGCGAGGATGTCGATGGGGACCATCCCAGCAATAACAAACGCGGCTTCGTCTGAGATGGTTCGAAAACCGCTAATCGTTTGTAGAGCGCAAAGTCAGTATACTGACGACACCTTCCTTTTCGTCTCCTTCGTCCTTAATGCATGCGCCCACACTGGAGCGGCATATAGTAAGACTGATGTTGTTACTTTGGAGAGTAAGATCCTTCTGCTGTACCCAGGCCCGCCGACGGTTGGTAGAATGCCAGAGAGGGCTCCTTGTAATTGTGATGCCTTTCTGCTGATGTATTCTACATGCGCTTTGAACTGCAGCTTATTATCAATTATTACTCCAAGGTATTTGATTGCTTCCTTTAATCTGATGGTTTGGTTGCCTACCAGAAAATTAGCAAACTCTACCGTTTTTCGGCTGGTTATTAATACCGCTTCTGTTTTTTAGTCGGCTAGTTCTAGGCCAGTGGATAAAAGCCAGTCCTTAATTCGCGCGATTGCTTCGTTTGCGGCTGATTCAACTTCCCGGATCTGTTTGGCGACAGTCACCATTGCAATGTCGTCAGTGAATCCAATTATTGATACGCCACTTGGCAGCGTTAGTCGTAGAACTCCATCGTACATTATGTTCCATAATAGGGGCCCAAGAACCGATCCCTGTGGGACTCCCGGAGAAATATCGTAGTACTTCACCCCTTCGTTTGTGTTGTACCTCAGCTTTCTGTTGTTGAAGTAATTCATAATAATCCGCAACAGGTAGTATGGTGTTTCCATCCTGGCGAGTGATCTTCTTATCGACGACCAGTTTGCGGTGTTAAATGCGTTTTTAACGTCGAGCGTGACAACTGCACAGTACTCCTTTGTGCTGTATAGCCATCTTTCTCCTTCAATGGCAGCTTCTGCGATATCGACTACCGCTCTTATGGCATCGACGGTGGATAGCGCTTTCTTGAATCCAAATTGGCTGTCTGATAGAGCTCCTTTCTCTTCTGCTACATCGAGTAGTATTTCATAGATGATCTTTTCGAGAATCTTACCCATGGTATCCAGTAGGCATATCGGTCGGTAGGACGATGGTTCTTCGGGGGGTTTCTTTCCTTTTGGTAGCAGGACCAGATGCTGCATTTTCTAACTTTCCGGGAAGGTGCCTTCATCCAGGCATTTCTGCATGGTAGCTATAAAGAGGTCTGGTCGCTTTCTTACTGCCGTTTTCACTGCCGTATTTGGAATGCCGTCAGGTCCGGGCGCCTTGCTGTCACCTATTTTGCTGCACGCCTTGGTTAGCTCCTCCATCGTGATTGGTGGGATGTCCTCCTGGCTGACTGATCTGACAATGTTACACGTAGTAGTTGGTCTTTGGGGAAATAGGTGCGCTACTATGGATCTGAGCATTGTTGGTCATGTAATTGGCGGGGTCCTGTAGCCTTTCAGTTTCGTCATCACCATCCTGTATGCCGTGCCCCAAGGATCTGCATCTTCACATAAACGTTTGAAGCATGCGGTTTTACTCTCCTTAATAGCTTTGCTTAAGTTGCGTCTCGCTATTCTAAGGATATCCAGGCTTTATTGGAAATCTGGCCTTCGTCTTGATCGCTGGACCTTGCGCCGGGCTTTTAGGCATTTTGTCCGAAGTTCTGTTATTTCTTCGTTCCACCAGTAACATGGTGCCGCCTTCTTATTATTTGTCCTTCTAGGCATAGATGCATCACATGCTGTTGTGATGGTACCTGTAAGGTGCTTGGCGAGTGTCTCCGCTGTACCACTTAGAGTCGAGTTACAGTTTAGCATCTCTTCGAATGTGTCCTTGTCGAACGATCTGTCATTCCATTTAGGGCCCGTAAGTTTTGGGGGCTGGGCTGGTTTCTTTCCTTTTATTTCTTTTATTATCACCTGGTGGTCGCTATGTGAGTATTCTTCACTGACCCTCCACTTTATAGTCCTCAGAAGGGAGTTGCTCACAAGGGTGATGTCGATAATGGAACCTGTTCCAGCCTTTCGGTAGGTATTTGCCCGACCTTTATTAGCAATGCTTATCGCTAGAAGAGCAAATGTTTCCAGTAAGGCCTGACCTCTGGCGTTGGTAAGTCTACTACCCCATTCTGTGGCCCACGCATTAAAGTCGCCTCCTATAACAACTGGGGCTCTGTGGAGCGCATCTGCGGTTAGACTTTCCAGCATTTCTTGATATTCGCTGGGAGTTAAGCTGGGTCTAGCATAGCAGCTATAGAACTGGATGCCATTTATTTTCGCTCGTCCGAAGCCTTTTGTTTGGTCATCTATTTCTTGGAAGGCATGGCGTCCGCATGTCCATATTGCCACCTGTTTTACCTTGTCGCAGATCCAATCATTATTCTGATCGGCGCATTTGTAGGGCTCGCTGATCATGATGACGTCCGCTCTCTCTTCCTTGGCCGTTTGTGCTAGGATGTCTTGAGCTATTCTACAGTGATTGAGATTTATTTGTAGTATCTTTATGGCCTTTTGCTTGTAATAGCTCTCCTGAAGACCGGGCATTTGCTGCTACCGGCTGCATGTTTCGCATGTTCTAGGTGGTCCTTTCTACAGAACATGCATGATGGCTCTTTTTCGCAGTTCTTTGCGATGTGACCTTCCGTTCCACATTTTCTACATAATTTGGAGCGGTCTTCTCCGTTTGACATTGCCAGGCTAGGTGACCAAACTCTAGACATTTGAAGCATTTTTTTTAGTAAGGTCCTTTCGCGGATGCGACAGTTCACCCAGCCTATTTTAATTCTTCCAGCTTCTAGCAATCGTCCTACGTCTTCTGCGGGAAAGTTCATCGTCGCTGTTTGGGTTCCTCCGTACGCCTTTCGCAGGGATATGATCTTAGCCGGCGAACTTTCTACTCCAAACTGGTTTTTGATGGCATCGATTATGTCCTCTTTGTTGTGATCTCATCTATGTCTTTGATCTCGAGGATAGTACGGTTCGTGAGTGACCTCACACTCACTTGCTCTGCTAGAGCTTCGCTGATGGCACCTTTATATTCAGTGGTTTTCATTCCCGTCTCCTTGAGTTGTATAAGGAGGTCTCCATTCTGTGTCCTCCTGATTCTAGACACCGCATTTCCTACTGCTTCCAGTTTGGGGTCTGCCTTTACTTTGCGTAATAATTCTGCATAGGAGAGAGTCCCCGTCGCTTTAATAACGATAGCGTCAGGTCTAGCTTTTTTAGCTTCGGGCTGCTTCTTTTTGGCTACCTTCTTTTTGGTGGCTTTTGACCATTCTTGGTCTCCTATCGTCTGCTTCCTATTAGCGATGGCGTTTGTCGCAGCTCTAGCTACCCCATCCTTCTCAATGGCGTTCTCCAGGAGTGAGTCTTTTTGTTTACGCGTCAGCTCTGATGGATTACTCTCTGTTGCACCGCTTGGTAGTCCTTTCTGCTTCCGATTTAGCTCTGGGGGCTCGCTATCGGCAACACTATTTGACGAGAGCCGCTGCTTCCGTTTTGGCTCTGGGGGCTCGCCATCTGCGGCCTGCCTTCTCTTGGGCTCCAAGGATGATTTAAGCCATGGCGAAGTTTGTGACGAGGTGGTTTGAGACGAATCACCTCCTTGCCTTTTTCGGCATGCAGCTGGATCGCCGAGAGTTCATAGAGGGCTCTGATAATTTCAATGGCGTCTCTCATAGGTTGGTGAATCGAACGCGTTTTCCCGTCATCTAGCATTTCTACCAGCCATCTAAATTGTTCGCCAAGCTTGTGGAAATCAGATTTTTGGGTCGTTCGTTCGACCGGCAGTTTCCGTATTGGCGGTGACTCACTTCGTATGATGCTCCTCTTAGTTGCTGCTCCTTGGCCAGTTGGTGATCTAAGCATCCTTGAGGACCTCTGAAAGGGGCTCTCCTCTATGCTTTCTCCGATGTTTTCGTTATTTTGTTTTTTTTTTTTTAATTTTTTTCGTTTATTTCGCTTGTTATATTTATGTTGTTTGTATTCATTGCAATTGGGTCCCGACTCAAAGCCGCTATCACTGTACGAATGTGGAGTCACCCTATGATACCATGGTTATCTATGCAAGCAGGAAGGCCATGCAAGGGTTGGCACAAGCCCTTATGGGGTTTTGTGTCAGAGCTAGATCGGTGCTAAACAGGAATGTTACATCTGTACCTACACCACCAACTTAATGATGACGTAACAGTATGTATGATGTCTCTATGTATATGTATGTGTACATATGTATGTGTGTATGTATTTGGATAAGATGTGGCGGTATATGAGTCATCTTCAAAGCAGTCGCGTGCCATATACATGTGTATGTACATACATATGTATATCGCTGTTTTTATTTTGTTCATTGGACGAAGGAAGTAAAAAGCGTCAGAGGGAGAGGAAAGATGTGCGACTGATTATATTTGCAGACGGAGGGGGAACAATTATCAGAGGGGGTGAACGGTTTCTCGGGTCTACTCATGCATATCAGATTGTTTATTCTGGCTGTTGGCTGGAATGGGTAGTGGGATATTCTTATACTTAGTGTGTACCTAATATGGGTACTTAGTGTATATGTATGTATGTACACATGTTTGTTTTTATATATGTAACATAAACATAAACAACATAAATATAACAAGCGAAATAAACGGAAAAAATGAAAAAAAAAAAACAAAATAACGAAAACATCGGAGAAAACATAGAGGAGAGCCCCTTTCAGAGGTCCTCAAGGATGCTTAGATCACCAACTGGCCAAGGAGCAGCAACTAAGAGGAGCATCATACGACGTGAGTCACCACCAATACGGAAACTGCCGGTCGAACGAACGACCCAAAAATCTGATTTCCACAAGCTTGGCGAACAAATTAGATGGCTGGTGGAAATGCTAGATGACGGGAAAAGGCGCTCGATTCACCAACCTATGAGAGACGCCATTGAAAGCATCAGAGCTCTTGGCGATCCAGCTGCATGACGAAAAAGCCAAGGAGGTGATTCGTCAAAACACCTCGTCACAAACTTCGCCATGGCTTAAATAATCCTTGGAGCCCAAGAGAAGGCAGGCCGCAGATGGCGAGCCCCCAGAGCCAAAACGGAAGCAGCGGCTCTCGTCAAATAGTGTTGCCGATAGCGAGCCCCCAGAGCTAAATCGGAAGCAGAAAGGACTACCAAGCAGTGCAACAGAGAGTAATCCATCAGAGCTGACGCGTAAACAAAAAGACTCACTCCTGGAGAACGCCATTGAGAAGGATGGGGTAGCTAGAGCTGCGACAAACGCCATCGCTAATAGGAAGCAGACGATAGGAGACCAAGAATGGTCAAAAGCCACCAAAAAGAAGGTAACCAAAAAGAAGCAGCCCGAAGCTAAAAAAGCTAGACCTGACGCTATCGTTATTAAAGCGACGGGGACTCTCTCTGTTGGCGTTTATAAACATTTATTTTAATTAATTATATCTGTAAACAATTATTTTAATTGTTATTATAAATTGTAATAGAGTGTTATAATTTGGCATCACTTGTGCTTTTTCTTGTAATAGATTACAAGAGTATATTCGATATGTTTTTGACATTTTAACTTGTAAGAAAAAACGTGTATGATGGAGAATAAATCTCCGGGCTCTTAAATTTATAACGTGGTGAGAAGCAGACGTCTTTTTATTTGCTCGATCTTTAATTTCGAGTCGCTAGTATTCAGTTCAATTGCCGAACACTCTCCTATGCAGAATTATTACGCAAAGTAAAGGCAGACCCTAAACTGGAAGCAGGCGGTGTCTAGAATCAGGAAGACACAGAATGGAGTCCTCCTAATACAACTCAAGGAGACGGGAATGAAAAACACTGAATATAAAGGTGCCATCAGCGAAGCTCTAGCAGAGCAAGCGAGTGTGGGTCACTCATGAACCATACTATCCTCGAGATCAAAGACATAGATGAGATCACAACAAAAGAGGACATAATCGATGCCATCAAAAAGCAGTTTCGAGTAGAAAGTTCGCCGGCTGAGATCATATCTCTGCGAAAGGCGTACGGAGGAATCCAAACAGCGACGATGAACCTTCCCCCAGAAGACGTAGGACGGTTTCTAGAAGCTGGAAGAATTAAAATTGGCTGGATGAACTGTCGCATCCGCGAAAGGACCTTACTAAAAAAATGTTTCAAATGTCTAGAGTTTGGTCACCTAGTCTGGCAATGTAAAACCGAAGAAGACCGTTCCAAATTATGTAGAAAATGTGGAACGGAAGGTCACATCGCAAAGAACTGCGAAAAAGAGCCATCATGCATGTTCTGTAGAAAGGACCACCCAGAAGATGCGAAACATGCAGCCGGTAGCAGCAAATGCCCGGTCTTCAGGAGAGCTATTACAAGCAAAAGGCCATAAAGATACTACAAATAAATCTCAATCACTGTAGAATAGCTCAAGACATCCTAGCACAAACGGCCAAGGAAGAGAGAGCGGACGTCATCATGATCAGCGAGCCCTACAAATGCCCCGATCAGAATAATGATTGGATCTGCGACAAGGTAAAACAGGTGGCAATATGGACATGCGGACGCCATGCCTTCCAAGAAATAGATGACCAAACAAAAGGCTTCGGACGAGCGAAAATAAATGGCATCCAGTTCTATAGCTGCTATGCTAGACCCAGCTTAACTCCCAGCGAATATCAAGAAATGCTGGAAAGTCTAACCGCAGATGCGCTCCACAGAGCCCCAGTTGTTATAGGAGGCGACTTTAATGCGTGGGCCACAGAATGGGATAGTAGACTTACCAACGCCAGAGGTCAGGCCTTACTGGAAACATTTGCTCTTCTAGCGATAAGCATTGCTAATAAAGGTCAGGCAAATACCTACCGAAAGGCTGGAACAGGTTCCATTATCGACATCACCCTTGTGAGCAACTCACTTCTGAGGACTATAAAGTGGAGGGTCAGTACCATCACAACAGCATGTGATGCATCTATGCCTAGAAGGACAAATAATAAGAAGGCATGACCATGTTACTGGTGAAACGAAGAAATAACAGAACTTCGGACAAAATGCCTAAAAGCCCGGCGCAAGGTCCAGCGATCAAGACCAGATTTCCAAGAACGCCTGGTTATCCTTAGAATAGCGAGACGCAACTTAAGCAAAGCTATTAAGGAGAGTAAAACCGCATGCTTCAAACGTTTATGTGAAGATGCAGACATAAATCCTTGGGGCACGGCTATAGGACCCCGCCAATTACATGACCAACAATGCTCAGATCCATGGTAGCGCACCTATTTCCCCAAAGACCAACTACTACGTGTAACATTGTCAGATCAGTCAGCCAGGAGGACATCCCACCAATCACGATGGAGGAGCTAACCAAGGCGTGCAGCAAAATAGGTGACAGCAAGGCGCCCGGACCTGACGGCATTCCAAATACGGCAGTGAAAACGGCAGTAAGAAAGCGACCAGACCTCTTTATAGCTACCATGCAGAAATGCCTGGATGAAGGCACCTTCCCGGAAAGTTAGAAAATGCAGCATCTGGTCCTGCTACCAAAAGGAAAGAAACCCCCCGAAGAACCATCGTCCTACCGACCGATATGCCTACTGGATACCGAAAAGATCATCTATGAAATACTACTCGATGTAGCAGAAGAGAAAGGAGCTCTATCAGACAGCCAATTTGGATTCAAGAAAGCGCTATCCCCCGTCGATGCCATAAGAGCGGTAGTCGATATCGCAGAAGCTGCCATTGAAGGAGAAAGATGGCTATACAGCACAAAGGAGTACTGTGCAGTTGTCACGCTCGACGTTAAAAACGCATTTAACACCGCAAACTGGTCGTCGATAAGAAGATCACTCGTTGCGGATTATTATGAATTACTTCAACAACAGAAAGCTGAGGTACAACACAAACGTAGGGGTGAAGTACTACGATATTTCTGCGGGAGTCCCACAGGGATCGGTTCTTGGGCCCCTATTATGGAACATAATGTACGATGGAGTTCTACGACTAACGCTGCCAAGTGGCGTATCAATAATTGGATTCACTGACGACATTTCAATGGTGACTGTCGCCAAACAGATCCGGGAAGTTGAATCAGCCGCAAACGAAGCAATCGCGCGAATTAAGGACTGGCTTTTATCCACTGGCCTAGAACTAGCCGACCAAAAAACAGAAGCGGTATTAATAACCAGCCGAAAAACGGTAGAGTTTGCTTATTTTCTGGTAGGCAACCAAACCATCAGATCAAAGGAAGCAATCAAATACCTTGGAGTAATAATTGATAATAAGCTGCAGTCCGTGACGTTTATTCTAAGGTGCGCAGGTGTTCTCCGCACACCCCAACGAAATCCATCTTTATGAAAAATGTATTTGTTTATGTACATGCGCTAACAATATCGTTGAGTTGTAATTCAAAAATGTTCAATTAAAAATTCTGCTTTAACATCCACTTCTGTTCACTCTGTTGTGCCGCACCGTCGCGTCATAGCCAAATCAACCAAACCAAACACCGCAGTCACCCAATACCAAAATGTATATAAACCATTCAATACAAATTGACGTCGAACAAAATATTCTCCTCTTTTCGTAAGTAAATCGAACGGCGCGCGCCGTCATACATAAAGGGTGATTTTTTAGCTGGTTTGGTTTTGGCAACACTGGTTTTGACAGCTGACGTGTGTTTAGTGCCTTGTGTCACTGTCAAACAGCTTCAGTTTGGTTTGCAATTTAACCATGGATCGTCTTACAAATGAACAACGCTTGCAAATTATTGAATTTTACTATCAAAATTCGTGCTCGGTTCGAAATGTTCATCGCGCGCTGCTTCCATTTTATGATCGGCATTCTCGACCTTCTGAGCAGTCTATTCGGAAGATTGTGACCAAATTTCGCACCAAATTTACTTTGTTGGACATTAAACCACCAACACGTTTACGTACTGTGCGTAGTGAAGAAAATATTGCGGCCGTATCAGCTAGTGTGACAGAAGACCGCGAAATGTCGATTCGGCGCCGTTCCCAGCAGTTAGGCCTTTGTTACAGCACTACGTGGAAATTTTTTTTGCCCGAAATGGAAGTTCTTGACTTGCATGATATGTGGTTTCAACAAGATGGTGCCACATGCCACACAGCACGCGAAACAATGGCGCAATTGCGAGGCGAGTTTGGTGAACAGTTAATTTCACGTTTCGGGCCGGTCAATTGGCCGCCTAGATCGTGCGATTTGACACCATTAGATTATTTTTTGTGGGGGTATGTCAAGGCTAATGTCTATAGGGACAAGCCCGCTTCGATTGACGCACTGGAAGCCAACATCCATGCATTCATTCGTGAGATACCGGCCGATATGTGTGAAAGAGTATGCCAAAATTGGACTCAGCGGATGGGCTACCTGAGACGCAGCCGCGGTCAACATTTGCATGAAATTATCTTTAAACATTAAATTGCAAGGTTCAAACTATCGATTCAAATAAATATTTCATTCATTTTTTCGAATTTTTTGTGTTTTCAACCTCTTAAAAAATCACCCTTTACTTTCAAAGCATTATCAACCTATCCAAACCAACAAAACAAATTCAGTTTGACGTCGACTCGCCCGGTTGTTCTCCATTTACTAGCGCACCAACCCAACGGAAATATCCATATAAAAAAAAATTCTACCACATTCAAAGTCCCAACAATCGTCTGTACAACAACATGAATTTGGGTTCTCCAGAGAACTGCGCACCCAGGATCGATGCAACACATTTCTACCCTTTTCTTTAGCGATGGTGATGTAAGCTGTGGGTATGATGTTGCTTTTCATATTCTGTTTTATTTCGCATCAATTTGAGTTCTCCAGCGAACTGCGCACCCATAGGCTCGATACAACACCTTTTCTATCCTTTTCTTTAGTGATGAAGATGTAAGCTGTGGCTGTGGGTATTATGTTGCTTTTCATACTCTGTTTTATTTCGCATGCTAATTGCTAACGTTTGTTTGGTTGAATTTTGCTCGATTCTCTTCTCTTGAGTATTGATGTTAGTTTTTGTTCGATTTCGATGTGCTCTATATTTGTAGAACTCCATTCTCCATATCGACTGAAGCGAAAGCAAAAAGCAATACAACACTAGTCGTTTTTTTTTTTTCAAGCCTATATAGGCTAAACATGTTTCAGCAGCATGTTTACCATGTTAAATAAGGAATTATCCAGTCTTATTTTTACTCTGAAATCTTTTTCGAAGTCTATACGGGTTACAAAAAAAAACACGCCTACTAATCATTGTTCATTCGCATTTTGGCAGTAGTAAGATGTGCATGTCGTTCTTTTAAGCCAAAGTATATAAGAGAAAAATATGACCTGTCGATGCGCAATTGAAAAATGATTGGAGAAACCATATTCGCAATTAAATTTGGAAGAAAAACTGGAAATAATTAGTTCTGGAAGGCCAACACCGTCTCTTCCGGATTTGATTTGTAAGGTGGAAATTAAAAGTAAATCTTTTAGTAGACATTTTCAGTTTTTTAACTATGAAGGAAAATTTTGGTTGTGTGGTTTGTTTAGTTGGCCTTGTTTACTTCACGTCCTCGTCGTGGTCCTGGAGAAAACTGAGAATAGACGTTATTATCTAACAAAAAAAAAGGAGAACACCCTGATTAGAACATCACGGCACGTCCCTGGCTGCAGTTCATAGCGCATGTAGAATACATCAGCCGAAAGGCATCACAATTACAAGGAGCCCTCTCTGGCATTCTACCAACCGTCGGCGGGCCTGGGTACAGCAGAAGGATCTTACTCTCCAAAGTAACAACATCAGTCTTACTATATGCCGCTCCAGTGTGGGCGCATGCATTAAGGACGAAGGAGACGAAAAGGAAGATGTCGTCAGTATACAGACTGTGCGCTCTACGAACGATCAGCGGTTTTCGAACCATCTCAGACGAAGCCGCGTTTGTTATTGCTGGGATGGTCCCCATCGACATCCTCGCAGACGAAACGAGGAGAATATATAACAGGAGAGCCTTGGGTCAGCATGACGCAAGTCAAATCATGATGATAAAAATAGAAGAAAAGGCAGCGTCAGCAGCTATGTGGCAAGGTGGGACAGCACACAAAAGGGCAGATGGATCTACAAGCTGATCCCGACAATCAAGGATTGGATAGGTCGGAAACACGGGGACTGCAACTACCACCTTTCTCAGTTCCTTTCTGGCCACGGCGGTTACCGGAAATACCTCCACAGATTTGGACATGACAGCTCACCATTCTGTCCGGAATGTCCAAACGAGGAAGAAGACACGGAGCACGCGGTATTTCACTGCACACGCTTCATAACATGGATGACCACTCTGCCAAATCTGCCGTCGCTCCTCGACCGCTCCTCGACTGTTGCGGTCAGAAGAGAATTGGACGGCCATCTGCAACTATATAACAGTACTCCAACAGGAGCTGCGGAGAATTGAAAAGCTTAGGAAAGCAGCAGAAGATGACACATGACGTATAGCATGACGCTTACCAGCCCCGCGAAGTAGTAACTAACGGCAGTCCCGCGTGGAGAATGGTCGAAGTCTGTGTTTGGGGGTGAGGTTTAGTACGTAGGCGCATATCGGCTGACACATTCCAAGTCAGGACCAGGTATGTGAATCGTGCATGCCAGCAACGCGGGCTTCTGGTATCTTGAGAAGATTCCCACATTCCTGGCGCAACCAGAAAAAAAAAAAAAAAGACATCATACATACATACATACATATGTACATACACACTATGTATACACTAAGTACACACTATGTACATACATACATATATACACTAAGTACATGCGATAAGAGCGATATTGCACGCGAAGCAATCGCGGGACAAAGATGGCTAGGAGGGAGGAAGCAGTACTGTGCCGTCGTAACACTCGACGTTAAAAACGCATTCAACTCAGCCAGCTGGAGCTGCATAGTTAGAGCGTTAAGCAGTCTGCACATACCAAATCACCTTCTGAGAATAATAGGAAGCTACTTCAGCAAGAGAACATTATACTACGACACAGAAGAGGGGCCTAAGATGTACAAAATCACGGGAGGAGTCCCTCAAGGATCAGTGCTGGGCCCAATCCTGTGGAACGTCATGTATGATGGCATACTAAGAACGCCAAGACCGAGCGGGGTAAGCATCATAGGCTACGCTGATGATATAGCAGTAATCGTTGTAGCAAAAACAATAGAACAAGTATCCGAGAACTGCAGCCAAACAATTAGTAACGTGAGCGAATGGTTACAAGCATCTGGCCTAGAACTGGCTGACCATAAGACGGAGGCAGTGCTAATAAGTAGCAGAACAAAGGTAGAACACCTCACCATACATGTCGGCGAGCAAACCATAGAGTCTAGCCCACACATCAAGTACCTGGGCATACTGCCTGGATCACAGGCTTAATTTTAAGGAACACCTGAAGTATGCAGGAGATAAAGCCTCTCGAGCAGTAGCGGCACTATCGAAATTATTACCAAACGTTGGAGGACCTAGGCAGCCAGTCCGAAACCTCCTAGCAACAGTGAGCAAATCGATGCTTATGTACGGGTCCCCCATATGGGCACCAGCGATGGATCGGAAAACGTACATGAGACGGATGAACTCGGTCCACAGAATCGCATCGCTGAGAGTGTGCTGCGCTTTTAGAACGGTGTCAGCGGAAGCTATCAGTGTAATATCCGGACGAATGCCCATCGACCCGGAGATAAAAAAGACGGCTCTAGTAAGCGGAAACGAGTTGAAAAACGGAACAAATACGATAGAGGCTATACAATCAGAATGGCAAAACAGGTGGACCACGACAACGAAAGGAAGATGGACGTATATGCTGATCCCTAATGTAGAGGAGTAGGCCAGTAGGAAACATGGAGAAGTGAACTTCTACCTGAGTCAGTTCATATCGGGGCATGGATGCTTCCGGGAGTACCTCCACAAATACAAGCACGTGGATGACCCATTCTGCCCACACTGCGAAGGCGAAGCCCAGAACGCGAAACATATTCTGACCGAATGTCAGAGGTACACAACCGCCAGAAACATCCTAGAAAGAGCAATTGGCGGCCAAGTGACACCGAGAGGACTTATAACATTCATGCTGACGACAAGCGAAGCATGGAATATAGCGGATGAAGTCATCACAAATATTATGAAGCAACTGCGCATCGAGGAGCGGGCAGCGAGAAGCGAGGAGCCTACAACACCTGGCAGCTGAGGCAACCTAAGGAGGAAATGTAACTACAACACATAGAACACATAGAACGTACAGACAATACATGAACAAACACAGACAAATAAGTACGAACACAGACAAATAATACAGCAAATACAAAAACGAACACATACACTTCGTGCACTAGCACATACATTTCCAAACGTGGACGCTTCCCACACCTTTCTTACAAAAAAAAAAACACTAAGTACATACATACATATATAAACTAAGTACACACTAAGTACACTAAGTATACACTAAGTACACTAAGTACACACTAAGTACAATAAGTACACACTAAGTACACTAAGTACACACTAATTGCTCCGAATTCTCTGATTTCACCCAAAAATGTAACCCTATATCTTCTTGATGACGTCACTTCCTGGCTTCGACAATACCTTCTCAATGTAAACAAACAACAACCTTCTGCCCCCTCCCCCTCCCCCTGCCCACTCTGCGCTTAATGTAAACAAAAAAAAACCGGGGTAATTAAAAATTTCAAAATCGATGATTTCACCCAAAAAAATGAGGAATTAAAATTTTCCCACGCTTATGTAAACAAAAAAAAACCGGGGTAATTAAAAGTTTCAAAATCCATGTTTTTACCCAAAAATGACGAATTAAATTTTTTCTAGAAATAAGAACCACCAAATCCGACAAACCTTGTTGAATCACACAAAATTTTGTCTACTATTATTTGGTTGTACCACATGTCTTTTGCAATGTAGTAGTATTTCTGCGGACCTAATATTTTGAAAGTTGTGTATGTATTAGTTTTCTACCCCTTCTATCGCTCAAATTTGGTAAAAGATTTTCTGCCGTTTCTTATCGCAGACCTCAGTGCCCTCGCCCACAAAACCGGTTTCCTGCCGGTATAATAGGTAGGTACATCGCATGTGCGGTGGCCCAGTGATTAACTTTTCACTGCGCGCATGCCAAGAACAAGAAAAAAGGCAGCAATCGTTTTCCCTGTAAATCAAGTTAATGTTTTCAAAGAAATTATTTTATTGCCATCACAAAAACAAACGAAATTATCTACGTACTTTTCCCGCCCTTCCGTTGGGCCTTCGCATAAACATACATAAAACATATACGTATGTACATAATATCGATACCTTCCCGCAAGAATGTATTAAGCGACATTTATAAAATTTTACAGGAAACGATAAAAACTTCTTGCTCAGTTATTTATTTGTGTATTTTAGCGAATTAGACATATCTCTAAAGGGATTTTCAACATGAAAAACTTGAGATATTTGCAAAACCGAGAATTTAATCAGATAAGAACTTTTCGCTGCTTAATACATTTTTGCAGTCAAGACAATGTCGCTTGACACAATGGTAAATGGTGCTCAAATCATTGAAATGGTCACAAAAAACACAAGATTAAAATTATTTTGTCGTTTAGTGCATTTTTAAATTTCATTTTAATATTAGCAATGAAGAAAACATTAGAAAATTACCTAAACAACTGCGCAAGCAACTGGCGAGAGAAATTTCAAGTAAACAATAGGCCATTCATTCAAATAAATTCGAAACACAGAAATTATGTCTGAACAAAAATTATTTTATGCGACAAAAAATAGACACAACTTCTAATTGGGCCAGTGTTCTAAGCGACAATTTCGGTTAAACTAAACGCCATGCAACAAAATTTTGGTCGGAACATTTTGTTGCATATATGACAACTAGCTTTACTAACAAGGCGCTTACTATAATTTTTTTGGCGGATAGTACAAATTTCAGGGAGCAATATTATTCTACTAGGCAAACTTGTCGGTTACTAGAATTTCATTTTCTCCCTAGTTCATTTTGTATACGTGCTAGAGCAGTCAAACCCAGGCCAAAACGTGGCGTTTAGCACAAAATATAAGAACAAATCAAAAAGTCATTTTCAGAAAAAGTGTCGCTTAATACATTCTTGCGGGAAGGTATCGATGTACATATGTGTGCACATACGAATACGAGGGAACACAATTCCCATTCAAAAAAATTTTAACACAGCAGCACTATTAAAACCACACAGCAATGGTACAGTCATAGTGGCTATTCCCCTTCCATATGACCCTTTAACCCATTCCAGCCCATGGTAGCCATTTGTCTGAAAAAATGTTATCAAAATTCAAAAACGTTTTAGTAGGCACATTTTTCTTGCATCGTCGCACAGTGGGGCAGAATGGCCTAAAAGTTGGCATTAAATCAACCAATAAAGCTAGGAACTTGAAATTTGGAATGATTACTCCTGGCACCAACTTAAATATATTTTTGAGTTCACTTATGTACACGCCCATCAAAACGCCCACTTTTTGGAAAAAAAAAACACTTTTTCTTATATGTACATATGATATGTTTGGAATATGATTTTGTTTCAAAAACAAAGATAAAAGAAATGTTATTGACTAAAAAACAATCAGACGGTTTTTATCTATTAATTTGAACTCGGTAATTTTTCTATTAATATCGTGTTCAAAAGTACCACTGCATTCGGTCCGTTTTTCAATTTCTCCCCTTAAAAACTCGATTTCCATCGATCGGAGTTTCCAATCGCCCAATAGAGTCATTTGTAATTTTACGTGTTTGTCAAAAACTTTAAACTGCTCTCCTGAAAAATGAGTAAAACAGACTTTAGCGGTTTTTCCTTGTGACCACAGATTTAACTAGTGGTTACCCGGTGCGCTTTGCTACACCCATTGAGAACAGTGTTTATATTATACAATGTTCTTTTTCGAGTAACTTTTGGTGCACCGAACGATGCCATCTTGGTAAATGTTGCTCAAGAAGTGCTTGGAATTGAATACATATTTACATACTGTACGTAAATATAATTCTGAATCCATTTTCCCGACATTAAAAATAGTAATGACTCTGGTGGTTGGTGGAGAATTAAATGCCGACAACTCTACTTGGATTTAAGAAAACTGTCCAAACAGCAATATCCAACTTTTTCGACCGAGTTTAATTCAAACATTTTTTAATTCATAATGGAGGGTATTTTGAGATTCGAATGAATAGTGAATTCGTTCGATTGTGTCTATTTCTTCGAATGATTTTTTTCGTATTTTGACATTCGAAGGAATAAAGTTCATTAACGCAGGATATCATGAAATAAACTTAAATTAAAAACTGCAAACGTTTGAATAGTAACAGTTATTTCGAAGGAATAGAATCTCAAAATAGAAATGATATATGAACTTCCGTTTCGTAAAATAAACTCTCTATTCCTTCGAATGTCAAAATGCCCACCGTTCGACTTTTTCTCACTTTCGCATGATAACGAATCTCAAAATAAGGCAAAATAATTAATTTTTAAGTTCTGTGCATTACATGCAGTAAATAAATACTTTTATTTCCTTTTTTGAACATTTCAAAAAAACAACAAACTTATGCACTTTGCGCTTAGATCTAGTAACTGGCCCAACAATCATTAGTTCATATCATAAAAATAACCTGTTCCTTTAAGTGCTTAAAACTCAAAAACTTACCATCCGATTAAGCTGAAACTTACACAATTTATGTATTTGTTATGAAGCGTGAAGTGCACGTAAATCCAAAGTTAGCTGTTAGCTGTCATCGTGTATTGCTGTAGTAATAATTTTGAGATTTTGTTTTCAGCGCCATCTATCGGAAAACTTAAAAACTTTTGATTAACAAACACTTCTCACTTCATAACAAATATATTGTGTAAATTTCAGCTCAATCGGATGCTTTTGACATTTTGGTATTGCAGCGCCATCTATCGGAAAACTTGAAATCTTTTGATGTAAGAACATTTCTCACTTCATTACAAATATATTGTGTAAGTTTCAGCTCAATCGTACGGTGAATTAAATTTTTTTTCAATTCCAGCGCCATCTACCGGGAAATTCGAAATTTTTTGATGTACGAACACTTCAAACCTCCAAAAAAGTACATAGTGTAAGTTTCAGCTCCTTCGGATGGTAACTTTATGAGTTCTGAGGTATCAATTTTTTTATACATATATTTATAAAGATATCGAATTTTGTATTTTTTTTTTATACAAAAATTTATTAATTTGGGACGGAAAGGGTAACTTGCATTACTTTCAATAAGAACTTAAAGCGAAAAGAAAAAAAGACATGATAGATGATATTAGGTGTGTTTGGTAACCTGTTAGTTTACGTAAATTTACATCCAACTGTCAAAAATCAAGAGAAGAGAGAGGCAAATGACAGTGTCAAAAAATTTCCCCTCTTGCGAAATCGTTGCTACATCTTTTTCATGGAGTCACTGAGGCACATCCTTCAAACAGCCATCTGACAATTTGTGAAGTGTCAATCACTATTTGTAAGAAAAATAAAAGAAAATTAGTTTTTCGTGAAAATATTCAATAGATAAAAAAGAAGAAGAGAGAATTTTCCCCCACTTTTACTATTTGACAGATGTGCCATTTGTGTTAGTAAAAGATAATAAACACACCTATTATCACATCACACACACATACCGCTCGAGTATTCGTTTTGTATGCGAAAACAAAAAGAGTGCGAAGAAAGAAAAAGCGATGAGCACAATAATAACAAACACCCCTATCCCATCCCAACAGGTTCGCGATCAACGTTAGAGCGCGAACATATACTCACACATATTTATACTATTGCAACGATACCCACTGCTGCACGACTGCTGGTAGTGGTCACCACTAAAGGAAAATTGTGAGCAATGATTTGAATAATTGTTTTAAACATTGCTCTGCTTCAGAACAACGCAGGAGAATGTTTTATATCTCAAATGAATCAGTGACAAATTTAGTAATTTGACCTATTTTTTGGTTTTTCAATCCGATACGCCATTTTTGAGTTGGGGCTCCAAAACGAAATTCAGCGGACTATGCGAAGATAGTCACAAAGATCGAGTGGGCCACAGCGAGAATCGGAAGGTCTTATCGAAGTGGGAGTTGAAATTTTCAGGTGAACGCTGCGGGGCTTCCGTTAACTCTTTCTTGGAACGAGTCAAAGAGTTACGTGAGGCCAGAGGACTTTGCGAGGTACAACTTTTAAGGTCTTCGGTGAACTTATTTTCTGGGAAGGCACTTGTTGGTTGACCGTCTGAGAGATAGCAGACCATTTTTGAAAAGAGGAACATATATACAAGAAAATAGACAAAGAAGTTTACAAAAGAAAGGAAAATTAAAATACAACAAAATAAGACAAAATTACGAGAAGATAGAAAACGAGAATTTTGGAGACATACGACAGATTGAGGTAGAGACTGTGGCGGAGGCCCATCTTTCCCCATCACCCCAGAGGATAACTTTGTAGGACGATATATAAACCCCTGAGTCGAGAGGATAAAAGATAAGTAGAGTGTGGAAAATATACATATAGTAGATTTGTAGCGTATAGATTTCGTAGAAAATTTAAAGTGTTAGAGGTAAACCTTTGTCCCCGCATCATTAACGGCAGTAAAAGAATCTGCCACTGTTAACGGCTCGCGACCCGTTCCACTCTGGAACTGTCCAATAACCCTAACTCGAACAGTAAGGGTAATCCGAAGCTATTCCGTTGGCCACATATATATTTAATTCAAATATCCAATTTCACTTTAATTATCATCCCATTTATATCTAATCTTTCATATCGTTACCTTTCATATATTCTGGGTGGCCATCTTTATTTCTTGGTCTTGAGTTGGTTTGTTTCATCTACCTCGGTAGATTCTTTCCAACTCCACCCTAACTTTAAATTCTTACCCTGTGCGTAATTTATTCAACTTAATTCCTTGACTCTAATAAATCGACCAAGTAACTTATAACGAGGTCCAAAATAAAATATCATCTTGTCTTTATAATTTTTCTTCATCAGAATTACAGGATCATCGGTGGTTTTATCGTGTTTACTTCGTAAAAGGTTTCCAAATCTTACCTAGAAAGTCAGTCATTTTAAAAAATACTCATTAAATATATAAGAGACGAGGTGAAATATGAATATTCTTTAATTTAAATTTACTTGTACAATTGAGATTTTAACTTTACTATATTATTAAACTACTTATTTTAACTATTTATTATTATTTATTATTATATTTATATTTATATGTTCATAATGGTACTATATGCTAAATAAATAAACACATACATACATACATGCAATCCCATTATTCAGAAATTGGGTGGCGCCCTTAAAACCAATTTTGTTTCATATTCATTGTGAATACACCACACCATACCCGAACCCATCCCAGCTGAGCAGCCGGAAAATTGCACCGGATTCCCCGCTGTAGTTGGATACTGAGCGATGGCTAGATGTTGTGGCAATAGGGTAGGCACTGCTTGGCTTTAACTTGGCGAAGCCCAGTGTTGTAACTGTTACCACACATCAATTGTGCTTATTTTACCTCCAAGTGGTAGCCATCGGATACTGGTCGCTGCCCACCCGGGCTCGACTTGCTAAACTTATAAGTGCGAGTGCTGATCCAGAGAAAATAGCAGTACTATAATCACGTCAGCGGACGAATTCTCTCGATGGAACCAACGGTGGCGCTAGATTTCTAGAACGGAAACAAAACCTTATCTGAGCTACTCCGACATATTCGGAGCTCAGGTCGATGAGGATTTTCATGTACTAGTCAGGGTCTTGGAAAAGAGATGGTGGCGGATGAGCCCTCACTGGGCCAACGGCAGCGCTCACACCCCCGAAGCGGGTTACTGACATCGGTCTAAAACCGGCCCCTCGTCCTAGGGGTTTCAAAAAATGGAACTGGCCCTCCAGGTTGGGGGTTGTGCCGTCGGATTAACTTCCTTACCACGTAAAAAAAACCTAGTTATGAGAGAGACACTAGCCTCGGATAATGGACCCCCTGATTTAACACCACGACCCCGAACGTCCACAGACTACGACTTGAGAATATGCACCTGGACGTTCACTACACACTTCTGGTCCTTTTCAAAAACTTGAATCTGTCCTCACGCAATCCAGGAGATACGATGGATAGAATCAGGTATGGAAAAAAAAAATTGTGACATTTATTACAGCTGTCACAAAAGACTGCACATGTTAGGATGCGGATTCGTCATGGGAAATCGGCTACGCTCTCTGATAATTGACTTTAAGCCGATCAGCGATCGCCTGGCTGTGATCCGCATCAAGGCAACATTCCAAAACATCAGCATAATATGTGCACACGCTGCTACCGACGAAGCTGAAGACTCTATTACTTACTTACTTACTTAGTTGGCGCTACAGCTCGAGGTGAACCTGGGCCTGCTTCTCGCAACCATTTGTGTGTGCGTGTTATATTTTTGCACTAATGGAAGGGACCTACAGTTTTTTTTTTTTTGCCGACTCCGAACGGCGAGTTGAGAAGCTCAATCGTGACAAATGATACTCTTTTGATGCTTGTCAGGCATTCGAAAGAGGCGGGCACTGTGGGACTCAATGCCAAAATCGGTAAGGAAAACATCTTCGGCGGATTAGTTGGAAAGCACAGCCTCCACGACACGACAACAGACAACGGCTTCCAGCTAATCAATTTTGCAGCAGCTCGCAATACGGTGATCAGTAGCACAAGGTTTCCAAGACTACGAATCCACGCTCCAACCTGGCGCTCTCCAGATGGTCGACTCGCCAACGAAATCGACCACGTGCTAATAGATGCGAGGCACGCATCCAACATTCTGAAGGTGCAAACCTTCCTGTTGCAGCTAAATTCAGAGCTCGACTATCCAACGAGAAAAAGCTGCGAGCCGCACAGAAAAAGAAATTCATTGTTGGAAGCCTTAGCACCAATGGAGCAGCCAGAGTCTACAGAGAGCGCCTGAGCGAGAGACTCCCCGCTGTGCATTCACCACCCACAAACGCCAACAATCTGTGGAACCAGTATCGCGACATTATCACGGGGTAGCAGAGACCACCATAGGCTACCAATCACTACCCAAAAAGAGCCCTTGGTATGATGATGAATGCGTGCGTCGGAAAAGGTGACAGAAATGCAGCGCAAAACAAGAGCAGCGAGAGAAGAGTATCGAGCCAGAAGAAGGGAGGAGAAGAAGATCCTGCGTGAGAAGAAAAGGGCCCACGCAGTCTCCCAGCTCAAGGATATCGAAGATTCCCGCTATAGGAACAACATCCGGATGTTTTATAGGAAAGCCAAGTAACTGGCAGCAGGCTTCAAGCCCGGAACGCAGGGTCTTCGAAATAGTGAAGGAAACCTAGTCACCGAAGCGCAGGGAATAGTAGATGTGTTTAAGCAGCACTTCCAGCAGCTACTTAATGGGCATCAGGTAGAGAGAGTGCCTAGAGCAAGAAGAGAACCCGCATCCAGTCAGTGAAGAATCCATCCCCCCTCCCAGAACAACAAGGTCGCCGGCTCTGATGGTCTACCAGCGGAGCTTTTCAAATATGGTGGAACCAAGTCATCAACCAAGTATGGGTGAAGGAAGCCATGCCAAATGACTGGAATATCAGCTCTATATGCCCTATTTTCAAGAAAGGCTATGTCCTGTAAGAACTACCGAGGCATATACTTGCTTAATGTCGCATATAAGATCCTGTCCAACGTACTGTGTGAACGTCTGAAACCTTTCTGCAGCACACTAATCGGCACGATCGTAGTGTGCCTTCCGGCCCGGCAGATTGACGATCGACCAAATTTTCATACTAAGACAGATCCTGGAAAAGACCAGCGAATTTCAAGTCGAGACTCACCATCTCTTCATCGACTTCAAAGCCGCATATGATAGCATCTATCGTCTTGAGCAGTACAAGGCCATGGCCGAATTCGGGATCCCGGCTTAACTGATCCAGCTATGCCGCGTGACGCTGAAAAACACGCGGTGCAACGTGCAATTTGGAAACAGGTTCTCCGAACTATTCCAAACATGCACCGGATTTCGGCAAGGAGATGCGCTATCATGTGACTTCTTGAATCTTGTGCTGGAACAGATAGTGCGCAGGGCAGGTGTAAACACGGAAGGCACTATCTTTTACAAATCTGTCCAGCTACTGGGATACGCGGAAGACATCGACATCATCGGTCGCTCCCAGCGCGCCGTCTTAGAAGCTTTTACGGCAATTGAAGAACAGGCGAAACGAGTTGGCCTTGAAGTGGATGAGGACAAACCCAAGTACATGTTATCAACAAACAAAGAAGTATCTGTCCATCGCCTAGGACAAAACATCACTGTTGGCAACAGTAACTTCGAAGTGGTTAAGGAGTTTACCTACCTCGGAGTAAACATCAACTCCACGAATGACACCTTTGTGGAGATTCGACGAAGACTTACCCTAGGAAACCGCTGCTACTTCGGTTTGGCAAAACAAATGGGTTCAAAACTCCTAACTCGGAAGACAAAATGCATGCTCTACAAAACATTGATCCTGCCAGTTCTGCTGTATGGAGCCGAGTGTTGGACGATAAGCAGGAAAGTAGAGCGGATTTTGAATACTTTCGAGAGAAAAATTCTTCGTCGGATATTCGGTCCCGTATGCGAGGAGGGCGAATGGAGGAGAAGATACAACCGCGAACTCTATGAGCTGTACCAAAATGTGGATGTAGTCCGAAAAGCCAAAACACGTCGACTACACTGGCTCGGCCACATCGAGCGAATGGACAACAATGCTCCAGCAAAGAGGATCTTCGAATCACAGCCCCCAGGTTCGAGACGACAAGGAAGACCGAACCTCCGGTTTAAGGACCAAGCTACCGCGGATGCCACTGCGCTTGGTCTAGACGACTGGAAGCAGCGTGCCCTGGATCGAAGAGAGTGGAAGGCTGCCGTGTCTCAGGCAGAGACTCTTCACGGGATAAATAATTATTCAACCAATTGTATTTATCCCGGCACTAGGTGAAAAGAAAATTAAACTATGATTACGCGGGAAACAACCAAAACCAACCAAATAAGATACCCGATGCACCGCGTGTGCGTAAACGTCAATTAGTCTGGGGGAATAAATTATCCAACTACAGTGGGGAATTCGCTGCAATTTTCCGGCTGCTTAGCTGGGATGGGTTCGGGAATGGTGTGGTGTATTCACAATGAATATGAAATAAAATTAGTTTTAAGGGCGCCACCCAATTTTTTAATAAAGGGATTGGTAAACCTTTTTCGAAGTAAACACAATAAAACCACCGATGAGCCTGTAATTCTGATGAAGAAAAATTATAAAGACGAGATGATATTTTATTTTGGACCTCGTTATAAGTTACTTGGTCGATTTATTAGAGTCAAGGAATTAAGTTGAATAAATTCTTACAGGGTAAGAATTTAAAGTTAGGGTGGAGTTGGAAAAAATGTACTGAGGTAGATGAAAAAAACCAACTCGAGACCAAGAAATAAAGATGGCCGCACCGAATATATGCAAGTTAGCGAGATTAAATATTAGATATGAATTAAATCCGATATTAGTTAAAACGGAATTAGATGTTTGAGATCAATATATTGTTACGAAACGAAGAAAATTATTTTACCTCGCGAATGTGGACAGCTCCATTATTTACTTCGGCATCCTTAATAAATGTCAAACGAATGGGTACGTTCGATTTTTTTCTAATAACGATCGGCCATTTTTATAGCAGACGATCGACGTGGTCAGCGATATGGATGGTACGAGTACGTGAGTGAGATGGGATTTTTCTGGAAGGTCAGTCGGGTGAAAAGAAAAAAAGAGCGCGAAAAAGAAGGGGAGAAGAAGATTGGACGTCGACGAGTAAGGAGCTTGGAAAGAAAATTATAAGAAAAACTTTTAAAAAAAAGAAAAAGAATTAAATAAAAAAATAAAAAAAATCCTCTCGGGAACCAGTAAACCTTTCTTGCTTTTAGTTTTCTTTAGATCGGCTCGTTTTTCTTTTTCTCTACTGGCTAGCAATCGAGGCGCAGGGAGAATTCGCAACACTGGTGTCAGGTGTGGGGTTTTTGATCGTTTTTCAGTGAGAAGACAGACCACGCTACAATGAATCCAGAAGAAGGAATTACTGAGGCGCAGAAGAGTGCAGGCGGCACAAACGATGTCTCCTGCTTGCGAACCATGCTGCAGGACTATATGACAAACCAGACCCTATTCTGGGAGAAGAAGCTGGATGAATGGAAGCGGGAAGTAGGTGCTCAGAATTCGTCAATAGAAAGAAGGATGGACGAGCTCGAACATTCGGTGAGTTGCTTGTCGTTCGCTAAGGCAGTGAGCCAGGCGCAACATTCGTCACCCAAGGGTCAACCTGGTAGAGTTGACGAAACACGTGGTGAGAAACTCGCCGCAACTGTGGACCAACTACCAAATGCTCAGCCAGCAGACACGAATGGGACAGGGACTGCATTGCCGGAGCGATCTTCTACGGCACAAAGCACTATAATTGCCGCATCACTGACCGAAAAGACGCAGCCATCCCCAGTCAGTGCTCCAATACCGTTGACGGTACAATCGTTTGATGGTACTGCTTCGTGGGCTGATTTCCAACGTCAATTTGAAATCACCGCACGATACGCAAGATGGACCACGAAGGAGAAGGCGACGTCTCTCGCAATGCAGTTGCGCGGAGAAGCACTGTCTGTTTTAAGCGCTTTGCCTGGGGATACAGAACCGGATTACGATACACTAGTAAGCCTCCTAAAACAGCGATTTTGCGAAAATCATAGATCAAGTTTCTCACGACTAAGGGGTAGAATACAGGGACCAAAAGAACATTTCGCTGAATTTGCATTGGGTCTACAAAGTTTGGTCGCTTTAGCCCTACCAGGGTGTCCAGAAAACGTGGTGCAAGAAGTGGTGGTAAGCCAGTTCATCGAAGGGCTGAGAGACGAATCCATACAGGACTTGCTGACGGTTGGGCGACCTATGACATTGGGCGAAGCCGTGAACATTGCCCAGGAGCTTAGTTCGAGAACGAAACAAAGGCGTGTGTTTTTAATGGAACCTAAGCCTGCGACTGGTGTATCAAAAAGGGCCGATACACCTCCAAAAAACTAATGGGTGGAGACAGCAAGGAGCGGTTGTCTTCATTCGTCAATCGAAGCGCTCCAAACATGACGACGAATTTGGCTAGCAAAAAGGACTGTGAGCGGAAAGCAAATCGAAGTGACGAAGACTGTGCTGCGTCGACCTTTATGGGCACCACAGGAAATGCCTCCCTATCGTTGAAAGGGATAGTTGGAAGAAAGAAGTGTTCTTTTGTTGTTGACTCTGGAGCAAACATTTCTGTCTTAGCAGCGCAATTCCTTCCTCGAGACACAATAGTGGATGGTGCTGCTATCAAACTGGTTGGCATCGCAGGTGGCACGATCTGGAGCGAAGGAAGGGTTACGGTGAGAATAATTATTAACGCAAAAGCATACTCTCATTCCTTTGCAGTGGTCCGGCATGATGTACCCAACATTTTGGGAATCGATTTCATGATGCAGCACCGTTGCCAGTTGGACTTTGAAGAGATGGCGATAGAAATCGAAGGCAAAAAGCATCCACTCGAACTACCGCCGGGTGCGACCTCTCAACTTTTGACACTGTCCACTGCCGAGGAGCTACCTGCTAAAACGGAGACTCTGATAGAGGTTAATCAACAACTTTCCATCATGGGCCTGGAACTGCCAAAAGGAGTTGCCATCGGAAGAAGTCTGATCAACACCAAATGTGATAAATTCTTCATACGGATGACAAATATGTCGTCGCAAGATGTTCTGCTGCGGAAAGGTACCCCTGTTGGACGAGTTGAAACAGTAGAGAGCTGCGAGGTCCCAGAAGAAATTGCTGACGTCCAGCCCGCTCAAATAGATGACCTGCTGAATAACGCCGAACTTAACCAAGACCAGCTGAAGGAGTTTGAGAAACTTTTAAAGAAGTTTGAAGAAGTTTTCTCAAAAGGACCAGCCGACTTCGGAAGGACGGGTATCAGAAGACATCGCATTGAAACGGGAACTGCAAAACCTATAAAATTACCAGCCAGAAGAGTTCCATTGGCCAAACGGGAGGAGATGGATGAACTAATCAAGGATATGAGTACCAGAGGCGTGATACAACCGTCCAATAGTCCATGGGCTGCACCTATCGTCCTGGTAAAAAAGAAGGATGGTTCTTCAAGATTCTGTGTGGACTACAGGCAACTGAATGAGGTAACAAAAAAAGATTCATACCCCCTCCCTCGGATGGACGATCTCTTCTCAACGCTGGCAGGATCAAGCTGGTTCTCTACGATGGATCTGCAAAGCGGCTACTGGCAAATCGAAATGGATCCGCAGGACAAAGAGAAGACGGCGTTCACTAACGGCAACGGATTATGGCATTTCAACGTTATGCCGTTTGGTCTTTGTAATGCTCCCGCGACGTTTGAAAGGGTGATGGATGGAGTATTTCAAGGTCTATCTTGGCGGACAGCTCTCATTTATTTAGACGACATTATTGTGTACTCCAAAACGTTCGAGGAACATCTGCAAAATTTGGAGGCCGTGCTGGGACGTTTGAAAGCAGCGAACCTAAAATTAAGTCCTGGTAAGTGCCACTTCTTTAAAAAAAGAGTGAAGTACCTCGGCCACATCGTATCGAATAGTGGACTTCGTACGGATCCCCGAAAAACCGAAGCGGTGCAGCGATGGCCAATTCCAAAAACTAAGCGACAGGTTCGAAGCTTTCTAGGCCTGTGTTCTTACTATCGGCGTTTTATTGAGGGATTCGCAACAGTGGCGAAACCTCTCTCAGAACTTACAGAGGAGAAGCGACGGTTTACCTGGAATGAAAACTGCGAGAAATCTTTTGTTGCTTTGAAGGCAAAACTCACCACGTCACCGATCCTGGGCTTTCCTACATCAAATGGGTCATTCATACTAGATACAGATGCATCCAACGTGGGCATCGGTGCTATTCTCAGTCAAAAGCAGGGTGAGTCCGAGGTTGTCATCGAGTACTACAGTCGCACGCTCAATCAAGCGGAGCGAAATTATTGCGTAACGAGACGGGAGCTGTTAGCGGTAGTGTTGGCAACGAATCACTTCCATCACTACCTCTTCGGGAGACGGTTTTTGCTCCGCACGGATCATGCTTCTATTCGATGGTTGTGCAACTTCAAAAAACCCGAAGGTCAAATGGCGAGATGGTTGGAGCGACTACAACAGTACGACTTCGAGATCCAACATCGCGCAGGCCCAAAACATGGAAATGCGGATGCCCTATCCAGAAGGCCGTGCGGTTCATGCAAACACTGTACCCAAGCGGAATCGAAGGGCGGATTTCAAGAAGAAATTCTTCAACTTACCGCAGCCGAGGGGAACCTGCAAGAAGAACAACGGAGTGATCTGACCTTGAGCAAAGTTTTCAGTTGGCTAGAAGAAGGACAACGGCCAAGCAAAGACAACATCCTGCAAGAGGACACCGACACAAAAAGCTTTTGGTCATTGTTTCAACAATTGAGAATTTGTGACGGTATCTTGAAACGAGTCTGGGAAGACGAATCCGGAGGAGAAAAGCTGCTGACAATCATACCCAAGAAGCTAGTCCCTGAAATTCTCAAACAACTCCACGATAGTCCAAGTGGTGGACATTTGGGACAGCGGAAAACTCTCGGTAAGATCAGAGATCGCTATTTCTGAATCGGGCGCTCTACTGACGTGAAGTTATGGTGTCGCAACTGCACTATCTGCCAAGCTCGACGAGGGCCAACAACGAGAACGAAGGGTAAGCTAAGACCAAGTCGCCCTGGGTACCCTTTCGAAAGAATTGCGGTAGACATCCTAGGGCCTCTACCACGAACAACCGCAGGTAATCGGTATGTAATTGTTGTTATGGATTATTTTACCAAATGGCCAGAATGTTTTGCTGTTCCAAACCAAACAGCGGAAGTAGTCGTAGAACAATTAATTCAAAATGTTTTCTGCAGATTTGGAGTGCCACTTTTCATCCATTCCGACCAAGGCAGGAATTTTGAATCTGAAGTTTTCAAAAGGACCATGGACTTGTTGGGCAGTCAGAAAACTCGTACAACACCTCTTCGACCGCAGTCAGATGGAATGGTAGAACGCTTCAATCGAACACTTTTAGACTATTTAGCGAAGTTCATCAACCCACAACAAACTGACTGGGATGCATTATTGCAGCCTGCCCTACTTGCCTACCGTGCAGGGGAGCAAGAGTCCACCGGGTATTCACCAGCAATGCTAAACTTTGGACGCGAACTTAAGCTTCCAACTGATTTGATTTACGGATCCCCAACAGAAAAACAGCTGGGGATAGACGATTACGCCACGGAGTTGAAGAACCGATTACACCGAGTGCAACACGTCGCACGAGAAAATTTGCGCATCGCATCCGAGTCCATGAAGCACAGGTACGACTTGAAATCTTTTACAACCCCAAGAGGCGTAAAGGTCGTTGTCCAAAACTCCAGAGTGATTGGGAGGGCCCAGTAAAAATCGTTAAACAAATGTCCGACTTGGTTTATAAAATCCAGATCTCCGGCCAACGAAAGCACAAAGTAGTCCACATAAATCGCCTAGCACCATACACCGTGACCGTCCAAGGGATTCAGTCAGAGCTTTGAATCTTAAGAAGGGGGCAGTGTTACGAAACGAAGAAAATTATTTTACCTCGCGAATGTGGACAGCTCCATTATTTACTTCGGCATCCTTAATAAATGTCAAACGAATGGGTACGTTCGATTTTTTTCTAATAACGATCGGCCATTTTTATAGCAGACGATCGACGTGGTCAGCGATATGGATGGTACGAGTACGTGAGTGAGATGGGATTTTTCTGGAAGGTCAGTCGGGTGAAAAGAAAAAAAGAGCGCGAAAAAGAAGGGGAGAAGAAGATTGGACGTCGACGAGTAAGGAGCTTGGAAAGAAAATTATAAGAAAAACTTTTAAAAAAAAGAAAAAGAATTAAATAAAAAAATAAAAAAAATCCTCTCGGGAACCAGTAAACCTTTCTTGCTTTTAGTTTTCTTTAGATCGGCTCGTTTTTCTTTTTCTCTACTGGCTAGCAATGAGGCGCAGGGAGAATTCGCAACAATATATATAAATTGGTGGCCAACGGAATAGCTTCCGATTGCCCTTACGGTTCGAACTACGGTTATTGGACAGTTCCAAAGTGGAACAGGTCGCGAGTCGTTAATGATAGCAGATTATTTTGCTGCCGTTAATTGAGCGGGATAAAGGGTTACTTCTAAACTTTAATACGTTCTACGGAAACTCTTTCAAACGTTCTACACTTCTTTTTATATTTTCTACACTCTACTTATCTGGTATCCTTTCGCTTCAGGTGGGCTACGCGTTCTCCAAAAAGGCTATCTCCTGGGGTGATGGGGAAAGATAGGTCTCCACCACAGTCACTATTTCTGCATCTACTTGTATGTCCTCACAAATGATCGTCTTCTATTCCTCGTAGTTTTGGTATTTTTGTCTTATGTTTTTGTATTTTAGTCTTCTTTTTCTTTGTTAACTTCTTTGTCTATTGTCTTATATCTCTATATCTTCCAATATGGTCTCCTATGTCTCAGACGGTCAACCAAGAAGTGCTAGTAGCCGCACTGAGAGCTTTGGACCGCCATTCACCCATACATACGCACACATTCCTAGCATGCGAATTCAGCCATCTCGCACTCGTTAAGCTCTCATTGAGAGCACTTCACTAACACTTCCTGACGCACTGTCTCTTTGGCGGGAAGGTTTATTGGTGTTAGTGATGATGAATTCGCCTCGCCATTGTTAGTTGGTTCAGCTGCCAGAACAAAGGGAATTACATCCAGAGTTCCGGCAGCTGCCTCCTCTGCAATTTCCAGTCACACTTCCAATCATTCGCAAATTCTAGGTCTGTTTGTTTTGAGAGACTAGTGACTGTTTTGGTTCGCATCTCTACCCGCCCACAATAACCATAAATTTAACTTTTACACACAACAAGGGACCTGACTCGGAAGGATAAGTAACTTTCGCGGATTTTAAGGAAGTAAACCTTTGGGCAGAAGAAACAGGGGGCAAAGAGAACCCATGGAATCAGAAGCTATTCTTTACATGAGTTTGTTGAAGAATTGGGGTTTACAAAATGTAATTTCTTTAAAGGGCAAACAATAGGGTTTAGGTTGGGTTCAAGACCTTTCGATTGATGAAGGGATATCAGTATGGGCGTCTTCAGTACGTTGGGGATGGTCCATCCCTTAGAGTCTCCAGTTCGCCGACTGGCTCTGAGTCCGGGGTACCTGTTACGTGTATGGTATACACGTTAAATATCCAACTTTATTTGTACACGTTATAGAATAAATAAATGCGTAAAAGTTATTTGTTTTATTATTTTCTTTATTTAATCTTCACGTTATAAGTTACGTCTGTTACGTCTTGTGACCTCAGCTGAACTGCTTGACATGTTCTCTATGTTTTCCTACTGTCTACTACTTAATGCAAGTTTATGGAGTCACAATGATATGATGAAGTGACAATAAGCATTTACATTACACGTTTTATCCTACGGTTTGTCATTAGTAGTTATTATAAGCATTTACATTGCACGCTTTATTACACGCTTTTTTTTTTTTTTACATCGTACATAGTATTTTAGTACCCAATCTAATTATTTACTTAGCGGCAAAATTGCCATAGCGAACGGGCGGTACACTAACACGGCCACTTCGAGTCACATAGGGCGTGGTACCAACATCTGGCACGTCGGCCACATCTATACCTGGCTCAGGTAAGGAGCTCTCGCAATCAACTACATCAAGAACTACTGATGGCCCGGGGTTCCCCCCGGATCGTTCAGCTCCCTCTGATTCACTGCTTTCCACAAATGGCACAATTCTATTATTACAGTTTTCACTTAGTCTAACATTACGATTATTTTCTTCTGTATTAACATTATTACTGACATGATCTTCGGATAGCAATTCACTTGCGCTAAATTCGTTGTTTTTTGTTTTAGCTATGAATCTGCGGTTTTTTCGAAAATAATGACCAAAGTTGTCCAATACAATATATGACCTATCATTAACATTAGCAACAATTCTTCCATAATCCCACTCCTTTTTTTGTTCTTAAAAATAACTTGGTCACCCACATTCAATACTGGCAAGGATCTGGCCGTCCGATCATAATAATACTTCTGATTTTTTCTTTTTCTTTGAATTCTTTCCTGAATAACGACTTCATTCACCCCGTTTCGGTGCAACAATTGACTCGCTACTGGTAATCTTGTCTTAACTTGGCGGCCAAAGAATAATTGCGCCGGCGAAAGTTTCATACTAGCAATTTGAGTGGTGTTATATTCGAGACCTCCATATTGAAAGCGATCAACTTCCCCGGCCTCATAGCACCGTCTAATAAGATTTTTCGCAATTGTAACGCCTTTTTCAGCGAGTCCATTACTTTGTGGATACCGTGGACTAGAAAGACGGAATAAAACATTTGCATCATTTGCGAAATTCTCAAATTCCCTTGATCATAACGGGCTGTTATCACATCGGATTTCTGATGGATAACCGACGCGATCAAATATTTTACTAAGTACTTCAATTATATGGTTGGACGTTTTCCGGGTCAGTTTTTCCGATATGATGTATCCCGAATATGCGTCAATGATAGCCACATAATCATGTCCTGCTATTTCAAATAAATCAATTGCAACTCTTTGGAATGGATACTCCGGATTAGAATCCTGGACTAATGGTTCTTTCTGAATATTTCTTTTGAATTTTTCACAAACTGTACATTTTTCAATGATTTCCTTAATTTTTTCTGACATCCCGGGCCAAAAATAGAGAGAGCGTGCCCGTGCAAGAGTTTTTTCGGTGCCCAAGTGAGGTGCGTGTAGCCACTTGCATATCTTTGCCTGTAGTTCAGATGGAATTACAAGTCGATGATCCTTAAATAGTAGTCCATTCTCAAAATGTAAACTATCTCGGCATTTGTGAAACTTTTGGCTCAAATCTTCAAGCTGATGATAGCCCGGCCATTGCGTCTGGACATATTTGCATATGCGCATGTATTTTTCGTCATCCTTAACGACATGCAAGTAACAGTTGTAATTTTCTTCTGATAAACAAACCTGGCGAGTGATTTTATGTATCACTCCCAGCAGATCAGGGTTTTCTAACTGCATTTCCACAAGCATTTCCTTGCCTGGTGTGTAAGTTATCGTCATCTTCGGGTACTTAAGAAGAAGCATAAACATCCGTTGTAAGCGAGGAGTAACGTTATCAATGTCATGCTTGACGAGTATCTCCAGTGGCTTGTGGTCACTTTGAACTTTCAACTTTTTTGCTCACTAGCGCTTAGCGTGTGCGAAGCGTAGGCAACTGGATGTCAATCCTGTACCAACACACATCCCAACCCATCTTTTGACGCATCCGTTTGAACAACCACCGATTTATTCGAGTCATAAACTGCCAGTATCGGTGCTGACGTGATTATCCTATTCAAATTCTGTAATTCGTTTTCATGTCTTTCCGTCCAACACCATTCAACATCCTTTCGCGTTAAGTTATGTAAGGCTGCCGATTGGCTTGACAAATTTGGAATAAATTTTGCAAGATACTTAAATGGCCCAAGCAATCGCATAACCCCCGACTTATTTGTTGGTTTGGGCATGGCACTGATATACCTGAAATCCGGTTTAAGTTTACCCTCCGAAATTAAATGACCCATAAACTTCATTTGCTTCTGCCTGTATTGAATTTTCTCCGAATTGAACTTAATATTGAACTGCCGAGCGCGTTCCATTACGCTTGACAGCGTTTGGTCGTGTTCAAATTCACTTGCGGCCGCAATAGCCAAATCATCAAAATATATAATGAGATTGGGAACGTCCCCGAAGGTTTATACCATTTTCCTTTGAAACATTTCCGGTGCACAGTTTATGCCGGACACGATTGAACCTGAATCTACCAACCGGTGTCATAAATGTGGTTAAATCAGCACTCTTGGCATCAAGTTCCATGTGCCAGAATCCATTACTGAGATCGAGTACCGAAAACACACATTTATTTGCCAGTCGTCCCATCACATCTTCGATTGTGGGAATGAGAAAGTGTTCACGTTTAATGCATGCATTCAACGGCTTTGGATCGAGACAGATTCGAAGTTTCCCGTTCGCTTTTTCTACGAGCTGAACATTGTTCACCCAGTTGGTTGGATAATCGACTGGAGAAATGATCCCAGTCTGGACCATCGACTTGAGTTCCGATTTTAAATGATCACACAGAGCCAATGGAATTCGCTTTTTATAGTGCAAGGATGGTATAGCATCCTCCTTTAACCTTATTGAACACTTTCCTGGAAACCTACCTACACCCCTAAAATTGTATTCCTCTTTATCACTAGAACCGCCGCCGTCACATTTTTGTCCCACCGACACTTTCAATCACCTCAAACTTCGTTTGTTTTTAATTTGGAATCATTAAAATTCCTGACTTTTACTCAATTGGTATATTTTAATAATTTTTAACACTTTCATCTTCGTAATTATGATAGGTTTTGAAAAAAATATTGATTTACCTAGAACCGCCGCTGGGTCATTTTTGTCCCACCATAATAAAATGTAGAGAATCTATCTATATATTTCTACACCGATTTCAATGATTCTAACACTGATCGAAAGCTAATAAACTGAACTTTGTTCATTAGTATAAACAATTTTGAAAAAGAGCATATGAGTAAAGTTATTACGAAAAAACTTTATTACCAATACCTACGGCCCTACGGGTATAGGGTCTCTACATGCGAGATTCCCCGCACTGGTACACTAGAATTAATTATTATTACGTTCGATTTCTCCCAATCAATACAAGAATAGCTTAACTATAAAACGCCGTGGAATGACTATAAGTTTTAGTTATTGTACCTAATATTCTAATGTATGTATCTAATACAGTCTAATATATTTATAGTTGGCATCAAGAAAATTTACTTATTTGTGTAAAAGTAAGCCAGTGGTTTTATTATTCCACGAATGTTGCTATATACCCGAACCGTACATAACGATCGATGAACAGATTTTTCCTTCTAAGTACCGTTGTCGAAGACTGTGCTGCGTCGACCTTTATGGGCACCACAGGAAATGCCTCCCTATCGTTGAAAGGGATAGTTGGAAGAAAGAAGTGTTCTTTTGTTGTTGACTCTGGAGCAAACATTTCTGTCTTAGCAGCGCAATTCCTTCCTCGAGACACAATAGTGGATGGTGCTGCTATCAAACTGGTTGGCATCGCAGGTGGCACGATCTGGAGCGAAGGAAGGGTTACGGTGAGAATAATTATTAACGCAAAAGCATACTCTCATTCCTTTGCAGTGGTCCGGCATGATGTACCCAACATTTTGGGAATCGATTTCATGATGCAGCACCGTTGCCAGTTGGACTTTGAAGAGATGGCGATAGAAATCGAAGGCAAAAAGCATCCACTCGAACTACCGCCGGGTGCGACCTCTCAACTTTTGACACTGTCCACTGCCGAGGAGCTACCTGCTAAAACGGAGACTCTGATAGAGGTTAATCAACAACTTTCCATCATGGGACTAACCGCATTGGTAGAGCCTGCCAATAGCCTGGAACTGCCAAAAGGAGTTGCCATCGGAAGAAGTCTGATCAACACCAAATGTGATAAATTCTTCATACGGATGACAAATATGTCGTCGCAAGATGTTCTGCTGCGGAAAGGTACCCCTGTTGGACGAGTTGAAACAGTAGAGAGCTGCGAGGTCCCAGAAGAAATTGCTGACGTCCAGCCCGCTCAAATAGATGACCTGCTGAATAACGCCGAACTTAACCAAGACCAGCTGAAGGAGTTTGAGAAACTTTTAAAGAAGTTTGAAGAAGTTTTCTCAAAAGGACCAGCCGACTTCGGAAGGACGGGTATCAGAAGACATCGCATTGAAACGGGAACTGCAAAACCTATAAAATTACCAGCCAGAAGAGTTCCATTGGCCAAACGGGAGGAGATGGATGAACTAATCAAGGATATGAGTACCAGAGGCGTGATACAACCGTCCAATAGTCCATGGGCTGCACCTATCGTCCTGGTAAAAAAGAAGGATGGTTCTTCAAGATTCTGTGTGGACTACAGGCAACTGAATGAGGTAACAAAAAAAGATTCATACCCCCTCCCTCGGATGGACGATCTCTTCTCAACGCTGGCAGGATCAAGCTGGTTCTCTACGATGGATCTGCAAAGCGGCTACTGGCAAATCGAAATGGATCCGCAGGACAAAGAGAAGACGGCGTTCACTAACGGCAACGGATTATGGCATTTCAACGTTATGCCGTTTGGTCTTTGTAATGCTCCCGCGACGTTTGAAAGGGTGATGGATGGAGTATTTCAAGGTCTATCTTGGCGGACAGCTCTCATTTATTTAGACGACATTATTGTGTACTCCAAAACGTTCGAGGAACATCTGCAAAATTTGGAGGCCGTGCTGGGACGTTTGAAAGCAGCGAACCTAAAATTAAGTCCTGGTAAGTGCCACTTCTTTAAAAAAAGAGTGAAGTACCTCGGCCACATCGTATCGAATAGTGGACTTCGTACGGATCCCCGAAAAACCGAAGCGGTGCAGCGATGGCCAATTCCAAAAACTAAGCGACAGGTTCGAAGCTTTCTAGGCCTGTGTTCTTACTATCGGCGTTTTATTGAGGGATTCGCAACAGTGGCGAAACCTCTCTCAGAACTTACAGAGGAGAAGCGACGGTTTACCTGGAATGAAAACTGCGAGAAATCTTTTGTTGCTTTGAAGGCAAAACTCACCACGTCACCGATCCTGGGCTTTCCTACATCAAATGGGTCATTCATACTAGATACAGATGCATCCAACGTGGGCATCGGTGCTATTCTCAGTCAAAAGCAGGGTGAGTCCGAGGTTGTCATCGAGTACTACAGTCGCACGCTCAATCAAGCGGAGCGAAATTATTGCGTAACGAGACGGGAGCTGTTAGCGGTAGTGTTGGCAACGAATCACTTCCATCACTACCTCTTCGGGAGACGGTTTTTGCTCCGCACGGATCATGCTTCTATTCGATGGTTGTGCAACTTCAAAAAACCCGAAGGTCAAATGGCGAGATGGTTGGAGCGACTACAACAGTACGACTTCGAGATCCAACATCGCGCAGGCCCAAAACATGGAAATGCGGATGCCCTATCCAGAAGGCCGTGCGGTTCATGCAAACACTGTACCCAAGCGGAATCGAAGGGCGGATTTCAAGAAGAAATTCTTCAACTTACCGCAGCCGAGGGGAACCTGCAAGAAGAACAACGGAGTGATCTGACCTTGAGCAAAGTTTTCAGTTGGCTAGAAGAAGGACAACGGCCAAGCAAAGACAACATCCTGCAAGAGGACACCGACACAAAAAGCTTTTGGTCATTGTTTCAACAATTGAGAATTTGTGACGGTATCTTGAAACGAGTCTGGGAAGACGAATCCGGAGGAGAAAAGCTGCTGACAATCATACCCAAGAAGCTAGTCCCTGAAATTCTCGAACAACTCCACGATAGTCCAAGTGGTGGACATTTGGGACAGCGGAAAACTCTCGGTAAGATCAGAGATCGCTATTTCTGAATCGGGCGCTCTACTGACGTGAAGTTATGGTGTCGCAACTGCACTATCTGCCAAGCTCGACGAGGGCCAACAACGAGAACGAAGGGTAAGCTAAGACCAAGTCGCCCTGGGTACCCTTTCGAAAGAATTGCGGTAGACATCCTAGGGCCTCTACCACGAACAACCGCAGGTAATCGGTATGTAATTGTTGTTATGGATTATTTTACCAAATGGCCAGAATGTTTTGCTGTTCCAAACCAAACAGCGGAAGTAGTCGTAGAACAATTAATTCAAAATGTTTTCTGCAGATTTGGAGTGCCACTTTTCATCCATTCCGACCAAGGCAGGAATTTTGAATCTGAAGTTTTCAAAAGGACCATGGACTTGTTGGGCAGTCAGAAAACTCGTACAACACCTCTTCGACCGCAGTCAGATGGAATGGTAGAACGCTTCAATCGAACACTTTTAGACTATTTAGCGAAGTTCATCAACCCACAACAAACTGACTGGGATGCATTATTGCAGCCTGCCCTACTTGCCTACCGTGCAGGGGAGCAAGAGTCCACCGGGTATTCACCAGCAATGCTAAACTTTGGACGCGAACTTAAGCTTCCAACTGATTTGATTTACGGATCCCCAACAGAAAAACAGCTGGGGATAGACGATTACGCCACGGAGTTGAAGAACCGATTACACCGAGTGCAACACGTCGCACGAGAAAATTTGCGCATCGCATCCGAGTCCATGAAGCACAGGTACGACTTGAAATCTTTTACAACCCCAAGAGGCGTAAAGGTCGTTGTCCAAAACTCCAGAGTGATTGGGAGGGCCCAGTAAAAATCGTTAAACAAATGTCCGACTTGGTTTATAAAATCCAGATCTCCGGCCAACGAAAGCACAAAGTAGTCCACATAAATCGCCTAGCACCATACACCGTGACCGTCCAAGGGATTCAGTCAGAGCTTTGAATCTTAAGAAGGGGGCAGTGTTACGAAACGAAGAAAATTATTTTACCTCGCGAATGTGGACAGCTCCATTATTTACTTCGGCATCCTTAATAAATGTCAAACGAATGGGTACGTTCGATTTTTTTCTAATAACGATCGGCCATTTTTATAGCAGACGATCGACGTGGTCAGCGATATGGATGGTACGAGTACGTGAGTGAGATGGGATTTTTCTGGAAGGTCAGTCGGGTGAAAAGAAAAAAAGAGCGCGAAAAAGAAGGGGAGAAGAAGATTGGACGTCGACGAGTAAGGAGCTTGGAAAGAAAATTATAAGAAAAACTTTTAAAAAAAAGAAAAAGAATTAAATAAAAAAATAAAAAAAATCCTCTCGGGAACCAGTAAACCTTTCTTGCTTTTAGTTTTCTTTAGATCGGCTCGTTTTTCTTTTTCTCTACTGGCTAGCAATGAGGCGCAGGGAGAATTCGCAACAATATATATAAATTGGTGGCCAACGGAATAGCTTCCGATTGCCCTTACGGTTCGAACTACGGTTATTGGACAGTTCCAAAGTGGAACAGGTCGCGAGTCGTTAATGATAGCAGATTATTTTGCTGCCGTTAATTGAGCGGGATAAAGGGTTACTTCTAAACTTTAATACGTTCTACGGAAACTCTTTCAAACGTTCTACACTTCTTTTTATATTTTCTACACTCTACTTATCTGGTATCCTTTCGCTTCAGGTGGGCTACGCGTTCTCCAAAAAGGCTATCTCCTGGGGTGATGGGGAAAGATAGGTCTCCACCACAGTCACTATTTCTGCATCTACTTGTATGTCCTCACAAATGATCGTCTTCTATTCCTCGTAGTTTTGGTATTTTTGTCTTATGTTTTTGTATTTTAGTCTTCTTTTTCTTTGTTAACTTCTTTGTCTATTGTCTTATATCTCTATATCTTCCAATATGGTCTCCTATGTCTCAGACGGTCAACCAAGAAGTGCTAGTAGCCGCACTGAGAGCTTTGGACCGCCATTCACCCATACATACGCACACATTCCTAGCATGCGAATTCAGCCATCTCGCACTCGTTAAGCTCTCATTGAGAGCACTTCACTAACACTTCCTGACGCACTGTCTCTTTGGCGGGAAGGTTTATTGGTGTTAGTGATGATGAATTCGCCTCGCCATTGTTAGTTGGTTCAGCTGCCAGAACAAAGGGAATTACATCCAGAGTTCCGGCAGCTGCCTCCTCTGCAATTTCCAGTCACACTTCCAATCATTCGCAAATTCTAGGTCTGTTTGTTTTGAGAGACTAGTGACTGTTTTGGTTCGCATCTCTACCCGCCCACAATAACCATAAATTTAACTTTTACACACAACAAGGGACCTGACTCGGAAGGATAAGTAACTTTCGCGGATTTTAAGGAAGTAAACCTTTGGGCAGAAGAAACAGGGGGCAAAGAGAACCCATGGAATCAGAAGCTATTCTTTACATGAGTTTGTTGAAGAATTGGGGTTTACAAAATGTAATTTCTTTAAAGGGCAAACAATAGGGTTTAGGTTGGGTTCAAGACCTTTCGATTGATGAAGGGATATCAGTATGGGCGTCTTCAGTACGTTGGGGATGGTCCATCCCTTAGAGTCTCCAGTTCGCCGACTGGCTCTGAGTCCGGGGTACCTGTTACGTGTATGGTATACACGTTAAATATCCAACTTTATTTGTACACGTTATAGAATAAATAAATGCGTAAAAGTTATTTGTTTTATTATTTTCTTTATTTAATCTTCACGTTATAAGTTACGTCTGTTACGTCTTGTGACCTCAGCTGAACTGCTTGACATGTTCTCTATGTTTTCCTACTGTCTACTACTTAATGCAAGTTTATGGAGTCACAATGATATGATGAAGTGACAATAAGCATTTACATTACACGTTTTATCCTACGGTTTGTCATTAGTAGTTATTATAAGCATTTACATTGCACGCTTTATTACACGCTTTTTTTTTTTTTTACATCGTACATAGTATTTTAGTACCCAATCTAATTATTTACTTAGCGGCAAAATTGCCATAGCGAACGGGCGGTACACTAACACGGCCACTTCGAGTCACATAGGGCGTGGTACCAACATCTGGCACGTCGGCCACATCTATACCTGGCTCAGGTAAGGAGCTCTCGCAATCAACTACATCAAGAACTACTGATGGCCCGGGGTTCCCCCCGGATCGTTCAGCTCCCTCTGATTCACTGCTTTCCACAAATGGCACAATTCTATTATTACAGTTTTCACTTAGTCTAACATTACGATTATTTTCTTCTGTATTAACATTATTACTGACATGATCTTCGGATAGCAATTCACTTGCGCTAAATTCGTTATTTTTTGTTTTAGCTATGAATCTGCGGTTTTTTCGAAAATAATGACCAAAGTTGTCCAATACAATATATGACCTATCATTAACATTAGCAACAATTCTTCCATAATCCCACTCCTTTTTTTGTTCTTAAAAATAACTTGGTCACCCACATTCAATACTGGCAAGGATCTGGCCGTCCGATCATAATAATACTTCTGATTTTTTCTTTTTCTTTGAATTCTTTCCTGAATAACGACTTCATTCACCCCGTTTCGGTGCAACAATTGACTCGCTACTGGTAATCTTGTCTTAACTTGGCGGCCAAAGAATAATTGCGCCGGCGAAAGTTTCATACTAGCAATTTGAGTGGTGTTATATTCGAGACCTCCATATTGAAAGCGATCAACTTCCCCGGCCTCATAGCACCGTCTAATAAGATTTTTCGCAATTGTAACGCCTTTTTCAGCGAGTCCATTACTTTGTGGATACCGTGGACTAGAAAGACGGAATAAAACATTTGCATCATTTGCGAAATTCTCAAATTCCCTTGATCATAACGGGCTGTTATCACATCGGATTTCTGATGGATAACCGACGCGATCAAATATTTTACTAAGTACTTCAATTATATGGTTGGACGTTTTCCGGGTCAGTTTTTCCGATATGATGTATCCCGAATATGCGTCAATGATAGCCACATAATCATGTCCTGCTATTTCAAATAAATCAATTGCAACTCTTTGGAATGGATACTCCGGATTAGAATCCTGGACTAATGGTTCTTTCTGAATATTTCTTTTGAATTTTTCACAAACTGTACATTTTTCAATGATTTCCTTAATTTTTTCTGACATCCCGGGCCAAAAATAGAGAGAGCGTGCCCGTGCAAGAGTTTTTTCGGTGCCCAAGTGAGGTGCGTGTAGCCACTTGCATATCTTTGCCTGTAGTTCAGATGGAATTACAAGTCGATGATCCTTAAATAGTAGTCCATTCTCAAAATGTAAACTATCTCGGCATTTGTGAAACTTTTGGCTCAAATCTTCAAGCTGATGATAGCCCGGCCATTGCGTCTGGACATATTTGCATATGCGCATGTATTTTTCGTCATCCTTAACGACATGCAAGTAACAGTTGTAATTTTCTTCTGATAAACAAACCTGGCGAGTGATTTTATGTATCACTCCCAGCAGATCAGGGTTTTCTAACTGCATTTCCACAAGCATTTCCTTGCCTGGTGTGTAAGTTATCGTCATCTTCGGGTACTTAAGAAGAAGCATAAACATCCGTTGTAAGCGAGGAGTAACGTTATCAATGTCATGCTTGACGAGTATCTCCAGTGGCTTGTGGTCACTTTGAACTTTCAACTTTTTTGCTCACTAGCGCTTAGCGTGTGCGAAGCGTAGGCAACTGGATGTCAATCCTGTACCAACACACATCCCAACCCATCTTTTGACGCATCCGTTTGAACAACCACCGATTTATTCGAGTCATAAACTGCCAGTATCGGTGCTGACGTGATTATCCTATTCAAATTCTGTAATTCGTTTTCATGTCTTTCCGTCCAACACCATTCAACATCCTTTCGCGTTAAGTTATGTAAGGCTGCCGATTGGCTTGACAAATTTGGAATAAATTTTGCAAGATACTTAAATGGCCCAAGCAATCGCATAACCCCCGACTTATTTGTTGGTTTGGGCATGGCACTGATATACCTGAAATCCGGTTTAAGTTTACCCTCCGAAATTAAATGACCCATAAACTTCATTTGCTTCTGCCTGTATTGAATTTTCTCCGAATTGAACTTAATATTGAACTGCCGAGCGCGTTCCATTACGCTTGACAGCGTTTGGTCGTGTTCAAATTCACTTGCGGCCGCAATAGCCAAATCATCAAAATATATAATGAGATTGGGAACGTCCCCGAAGGTTTATACCATTTTCCTTTGAAACATTTCCGGTGCACAGTTTATGCCGGACACGATTGAACCTGAATCTACCAACCGGTGTCATAAATGTGGTTAAATCAGCACTCTTGGCATCAAGTTCCATGTGCCAGAATCCATTACTGAGATCGAGTACCGAAAACACACATTTATTTGCCAGTCGTCCCATCACATCTTCGATTGTGGGAATGAGAAAGTGTTCACGTTTAATGCATGCATTCAACGGCTTTGGATCGAGACAGATTCGAAGTTTCCCGTTCGCTTTTTCTACGAGCTGAACATTGTTCACCCAGTTGGTTGGATAATCGACTGGAGAAATGATCCCAGTCTGGACCATCGACTTGAGTTCCGATTTTAAATGATCACACAGAGCCAATGGAATTCGCTTTTTATAGTGCAAGGATGGTATAGCATCCTCCTTTAACCTTATTGAACACTTTCCTGGAAACCTACCTACACCCCTAAAATTGTATTCCTCTTTATCACTAGAACCGCCGCCGTCACATTTTTGTCCCACCGACACTTTCAATCACCTCAAACTTCGTTTGTTTTTAATTTGGAATCATTAAAATTCCTGACTTTTACTCAATTGGTATATTTTAATAATTTTTAACACTTTCATCTTCGTAATTATGATAGGTTTTGAAAAAAATATTGATTTACCTAGAACCGCCGCTGGGTCATTTTTGTCCCACCATAATAAAATGTAGAGAATCTATCTATATATTTCTACACCGATTTCAATGATTCTAACACTGATCGAAAGCTAATAAACTGAACTTTGTTCATTAGTATAAACAATTTTGAAAAAGAGCATATGAGTAAAGTTATTACGAAAAAACTTTATTACCAATACCTACGGCCCTACGGGTATAGGGTCTCTACATGCGAGATTCCCCGCACTGGTACACTAGAATTAATTATTATAACGTTCGATTTCTCCCAATCAATACAAGAATAGCTTAACTATAAAACGCCGTGGAATGACTATAAGTTTTAGTTATTGTACCTAATATTCTAATGTATGTATCTAATACAGTCTAATATATTTATAGTTGGCATCAAGAAAATTTACTTATTTGTGTAAAAGTAAGCCAGTGGTTTTATTATTCCACGAATGTTGCTATATACCCGAACCGTACATAACGATCGATGAACAGATTTTTCCTTCTAAGTACCGTTGTCGATTCACTCAGTTTTTGAACTTTAGACTAAATAAACACTGACAAACATTTTGGATGGCAGTAGATAAAGATAAAAACTCTGTGGTAAATGCGTTCCCTTACCTCGGAAGAGATGACAAAAACAAGATGAGCATCCGGCTTGAGAAAAAATGTATGGAAAATTATATCAATAAGGGTAGAAATATTACATAATATGTGAAAACGTTTTCACTTCGCTTCTGTAACAAGAATATTTGAAATCTAAAAAATACTACTATCGTGTCGGTACGGTCAATAAGCTCGCAGAGTAATACGAGTGTGCGTGAAGACTGCACAAGAAAAATTGTATAGTACATTTGTATATATGTACTAAAAAAAGGCAAATTCTTTGAATATTTATCAGTCTAAGGCTAATAAGAACGTCCTAATGCTAAGCACTATAATGAAGCAATAGAAACTGGTTCTTTGAAAAAACCTTTGGGAAAGGAATCGGGCAAAAAGTATTTCCAAATAGAAAGACGAGGTATTCCTATTGCACTTCCGGAACACCCCGAGAAACGAGACAAAGACAAATCCGAGTTCATAAATAATAATAGATCCTCTGTGAACTGCCACATATGCAAAAAAAAAACTGTCTGCAATAAATGTATTATTAAAAAGTAATTACTACTTACTTGCATATCAAATAATAAAAAAAAAAAAAAATAAATATTTGGCTTCAGCAGTCCTAGGTAGAACCAAGCCTAGCTTCCCGCAACCATTTGTGTGTGCGCGAATTATGTTATGTGAAAAAAAAAGTCTTTTATTTATTTCTCCTTTGGTCTTTATTTTTTCGTATCCAACTTAAGACTAACTAAATTCTAACAAAAATCAAAAACGAAACTTAAACCTAGCTGATCCTATGTACACAATCTTTAGCATCAAAAAAAATGTAGCATTTGACACCATAAAAGCTGTCCCACTCTCTTAAGCCCGTATGACACTACACTTTTTTTCTACTTTTTAATGCACTTTTTAAGTACGTAAATGTCAGCCGCGCGTAAAAGAGACAGAAATATTTTTGCACGAAAAAGGCCAATAGAACTTGTAGCAAAAAAATACACTCCTCGAAAAAAAAGAAGACCAATTTAAGATGAGTGATTGTTTTTTTTTTAAATAATGAGAGGGCAACCAATTGTACACATAATATTATATGTGTAACCAGTTATTGTGTTAAACTTAATTTAAACGTTGTTTAAAAAAATATAGTAAAAGACAACTTTTAATCGAACGAAATAATGATAAGATCCAATAGCATAATACAATAAAAATATATAAAAAAAAAACAAAATCGATAACTTTGGTAGTATTAATGGCTCGTAGATGATTACTTGTTTATAATAGTTTACTGCAAATGCATTGACATTGAATTTATAAGGATTTGGATCTCATTTTGTAGATGTTTTCCCTTAAATCTGGATTGCTTCTTTCAGTTGACGAGCGTTTTCCAACTTTTGACCACTTTGGAAAACCCGCTGTGATAATATACTACTAAGGTTATAAATAAAAACAAATTATTATGTTTCATTAAACACATGCCTGCTAACAGAAAATCTACGGGCCATTAAAATTATTTTATTTAAAGTGCAAAAAACCACGTGTGGTCCATCAATATTTCGCAGAGTGATGCTTTTTCTTTCCTTTTAAAAAAATAATGGAAACAGTAAATAAAATAAACAAATACCATTACATAGTGCCAATAAGACCAAATGATGGAATACAATTTACCACGAGCGCTTATTTTTACATTAAAACGCTAAACCATCACAAACGTTTTGGTACTTTTTTTTTGTTTTGCGGAGTGTAAACAAAATAACAATCTGTCAAAAAAAAAGGGAAAACGTCAAAAAACAAGCTGCCAGCGGCTGGAAAAAGTGAATTGAAATGTATTTTTTTTTTTTGACAGTTTCATATGTTTTTGATTCTTGTGTACGCACTCACACCTATTGGAGCTTTGTATTGAACATCTTTCTTACTGCTCTAAGTTCATTTTTAATGCATTAAAAAAGGGAAAACAAGATAGTGTCATACGGGCTTTATGCTAACAGCTTGTGTTCTTCGTAAGCGCTGGCGGCTGCAGTTTCTGCTCTGTGCATTGTGTATTGAATTTGAGTACAAGACGCCGATGTTGTTGCTTTTGTTTTCGATGCTATCCAGTGCATTATCGAAGATTATTGTTGCTAAGCTTTATGCGTTAGCGTTGATGGTAGGTACATACATACATAGCGTTGATGGTAGGTACATACGTGTGGCTCGACGCTTGTTGTTGCTAAGCGGGTTCGCTTGTGTATTATGTACTGTGCGATTCAAAGCTATTGAATCCACAGATCTCCGTTGCGTGGAGGAAGAAAAAATAAAACCTTAAATTTTCCCCTTTGGGTTACAAACTTTATTCCTTAAAATGCGTCTGAATACAGCGAGTGCAGATGAGAGACTGAATACTCAAAGCAAAGGGATAACAAAAATGAGATCGTATAACACATTAATTACATTATTCAGTTCAGTTGAGTGAGATAAAAGTATTACATAGAAAAGTAAATAAGTAAAGTTAAAGGCTGCTGAGATCGAATTCAAGTTTAGTGTTCGAAAATGATAGGGTGATATTACGATGTGCTGCCAGTGAGCGACATATTATAAGTTAATCAAAAATAAGTAAATTTATAATGATTTCATGTAATAATAAGTAAGTGTTGAAATAAGGAATGTTCAATAATAAAAGAAATGCATTTCAGTTAAAGTAATAATAATAATAATAAATTTACATATGTTTGTTTATGTTGGTTCAGTATGGGACTGAACATACCGGCCACCTTGGAGATAGCAAGTATCTTCAACTACTATTCCATCGGGAGTGGGTAGAGCTTGTTGACTGCACGTTTATATGTGCCAATTTTGGTTTTGACCTCTGCCACACGTACGATACCATCGGATCCGGGGAAGGTATTCGTTATCCTACCCATAAGCCATTTGTATGGAGGTAGGTTGTCATCTTGCAAAAGAACTATTGTATTTAATTTGAGTGATGGTGATTTAAGCGTCCACTTGCTGCGCTCCTGAAGACTTAACATATAGTCGCGAGACCAGCGATGCCAAAATCGTTGTTGAATCTGCTGTAGCCGTTTGAATCTAGTTAGCCGTGATACATTATCGTCGATCAGCGATGGTTCTGTTATTGATGTGAACTCACGACCAATAAGAAAATGGCCCGGTGTTAATGCTTCCAGGTCGAGAGGCGATGTTGAGATTGGGGTCATTGGACGCGAATTTAAAATTGCCTCAACTTGAGCGGTGAGCGTACTGAGTTCTTCGTAAGTGAGCGTTGCTTGTGCTGCCATTCGAACCAGATGATGTTTTGCTGCCTTAACTGCGGCCTCCCAAAGGCCGCCGAAGTGGGGTGATCTTGGAGGAATCATACGCCACTCGATTCTGTCAACTCGACAGAGTTCTTGAATTTTTTCTTGGTTTTCTGCTTCGAATAGTTTATTCAGGATGTTGAGCTCGTTTCGAGCACCAATAAAATTTGTAGCATTGTCGCAAAAAATCGTACGACATAGGCCGCGCCGGGCGATAAAACGTCGAAGTGCCGCAATAAACGAAGCGGTTGAGAGATCGCCTACTACCTCCAGATGGACTGCTTTCGTGGTGAAGCAGATAAACACAGCGATATAGCCCTTGAGGTTTGCTCGAGATCTGGGCTGAGAGCGTAATTTAAAGGGCCCACAGAAGTCAACTCCGGTTGTTAAAAATGGACTTCCTGGTCGTAAGCGCTCCTTTGGAATATTGCCCATGAACTGTTCGATACGTGTTGGTTTGGTGTGAAAACATCGGACGCATTTGTTGACTGTTTTGCGAGCGATGTTCTTTCCATCCAGAGTCCAGTATCTTTGCCGTGTTATAGATAAAAGCGCTTGCGGTCCTGGATGCAGTGACTTAAAATGATAAAATGAAAAGATAAGATAAGTTAAATCAGTATTTTTGGGCAAGATAATTTGGTGTTTAAAATCGAAACTAATGTCTGCGTGAGAGAGACGACCACCAACTCGAAGTAGGCCATCTATACCAATGAACGGTGACAGATTTCGTATGCGGCTTGTTTTATCAATTTCCATTTTATTTTGCAAACGAAAGTACTCTGATTTGAATGCAAGCATTTGAGTGTTTCGAATTATTCCATTCATCCCTAGGCTGCTTTCTTCTACTGATGGTAAAGTTGATTGTGGAGCGGTTGATTGTATCTTACGCGTTCTGATAATGAATCGATATACGTAGCCAAAGATTCTTTCCAGTTTGGGCAGAGATCCATTGTACTTCACCGTTGATATGATGAATTCCATCTGCGGTTGAGCTGCGAGGAGCGCTGTAAATGACCCTTTGGCTTCCGGAATGGTTTCGAGTTCAATATCTGGCTGGGGTATTTGCCAAGATTCATCTAGAGAATTCAAAAAGGATGGACCTTGAAACCAGAATGAAGTGTCCAATAGTACATCGGCGGTACAACCTCTTGAGATCAAGTCAGCTGGGTTTTGTTTTCCTGGTACGTGTCTCCATTGGTCTGCCCTGGAAAGCTCTTGAATTCTCGCTACCCTATTCGCCACAAATGTAGCCCAAGTGTAAGATGGCTGCGCGATCCATGCTAACACGATCTGTGAGTCAGTATGGTAAAAAACTTCGTCTATTCGGAGTGATAAAGTGTTCTTTGTAAGTCGGTCAACCAATTCTACCATCATAACGGCTGCCTGAAGCTCTAATCTTGGAAGTGTTGTTGATTTAATTGGAGCTACGCGTGACTTGGAACAAATTAGCTGACAAGTTACTTCGCCTAATTGACTTAGTGAACGTAGGTAACAACACGTTCCGTAAGCAGCCTCACTACTGTCAGAAAATGCGTGAAGCTGTATGTTCCTTGATTCCTTTTTGCCGAGGATGTGGCGTGCGCAGGAAAGTGTCTTAACTTGATTAAGTTGCTGAATATAGCGATCCCAACCGACCTTTAAGTCTTCCGTTAGTGGTGAATCCCAAGTCAGTTTCGATTTCCACAGCTGTTGCATAAAAAGTTTGCCTTTGACAATAATTGGGCCAATGAGGCCGAGGGGGTCGAAACTTTTCCCTAGATCAGAGAGAACTGTTCGCTTAGTAGCCTGCATGTGGTTTCCGGGATTGAAATTGAACTTAAAGGCATCCTGGTGTGGCTGCCAAATTAAACCCAATGTTTTGACAGTTTCATTGTCGTTAATAACTATAAATGTTTCCTTATGTTCATCAGGTGTGTCCTTTAAAATTTGCTCATGATTGGCACAGATTTTTCTTAGCTCAAAATTTCCCTTTGCTAGTAGTGAGATGATATCGTTTTTCAACCTTGTCGCTTCTAAAAGATCGTTGGATCCGGTCATACAATCATCTACATAAACATCATTTATGAGTGCTTGAGCTGCTTTAGGGAAATGTGCCTCTTCGTCAACAGCTAACTGTGCCAAACACCGGGTAGCCAAGAAAGGGGCAGACGATGTGCCGTACGTCACTGTATTTAGCTGAAAGTACCGGAGTTGATCATTAGGCTCGTCACGCCAAACTATCATCTGATACTTCCGGTCATCCTTGTGGACTAGCATTTGCCGAAACATTTGGCGTACATCGCCTGTGAACACATAAGTGTGAACTCGGAATCGTATGAGAATCGTGAACAAGTCAGACTGAATGGTAGGTCCAACCATAAGTATATCATTAAGTGATAGTCCAGATGTGGATTTTGCCGAACCGTCGAACACTACGCGTAATTTCGTTGTTGAACTGTCCGGTTTGAGGACGCAGTGGTGCGGTAAAAAATAGTTCGGCCTTGGAATGATTTGCGTTTCTTGCATATGGCGAAGGAATTGATAATCCTTGATGAAAGCCGTATATGATTGTTTGAGCTGATCATTAGCGTTTAGTTTCCGTTCTAGGGTTTTGAATCTCCTGGTTGCTATGTTAAGCGAGGTTCCTAGTACTGACGGATCTCGTCTGAAAGGCAGTCTTACAATAAAACGACCAGAACTCGTTCGTGAGAAAGTGTCTTGAAAGTGTCTTTCACAGCGTTCTTCCTCGTCCGTTAGGACCCTTGAAGGTGGTTTATAATCCTCAAGTTCCCAAAATTTGGATACAATTTTCTCCACGGCGGTCAGGTTGGGTTGTTGTGGACTTGCGACATTGCAGTGAAAGCGCGGTGCTGATGCTGTTTGCAATCTACCCGTTACTATCCACCCCAATTGAGTATTTTGCAAAATTGGAAGCTCGGGCGAAAGACGGTATTGTTCCTGAATTAGTAGAGCGAAATGAAGCTCGGCTCCTAGCAGGACGTCAATTTTATTTGGTTGGAAGAACCGAGGATCAGCGAGGTTAAGTGTTTTCAGGAATTTCCACTCTTCGATATTAAGGACCGTATCTGGGTGATTGCCACTTATTTGTGGTAGGATGTGAAATTCAACATTGGCAGAAAAATTGCTGAATCGAGAATTTATGGATGCCCAGACTGTGGAAAGTACTGTCGAAGTGGAGTTTCCGATTCCATTTATAGGTATGTAGGTCCGCTGTCGTTCGATACCAAGCTGTGTCGCACAGGATTCTGACATGAAATGCAGTTGGGAGCCTGAGTCAAGAAGCGCTCTGCATAAGAGGGGCTGACCATGATTGTCTACGATCTTGATAAGAGCAGTAGCCAAGATAATCTGTGAGCGGTGACTTGCTGCTTGTGGTGCAGAATTAAGTGCAGAATGCAAAGAGTTGTTAGAGCAAGAAGGCTCTGATGGTTGCTTCAATGCGGGCTTAAGAGTAACAGCATTAGGCTTAGCCGTGGACGATGCAGTAAGCTGCCAGTGCAGCAATGTGTGGTGGGGCTTATTGCATGTTTTACATTTGTCAGCAGTACAGGATGCGGTTAAATGCTCAGGTTTGAGACAGTTTAGACAAAGTTGCCGTTCTGTGGCTGCCTTTGAGCGATTGATAGGGGATAGTTGCATAAATTGCCTGCATCGGTATATGCTGTGCCTTGTCCCTGAACAGAAATTGCAGTAGTTTTCAAATGCGGTTGCAATGAGTGCGTTGGGTCGTTGTTGGGAATCCTTTCTAGATGGTTTGGTTGAGAATTTCGATGTAGTATTGGCTTGAGACGATGGAACCAGACAAGCTTTCCTCTCTAGATTATATGACCGTTTTTCTAGAAACTTTTTAAATTCATCTAAGGTGGGGAATCTATCCTGAGAACGTTCATCGTTCCATTTATCTAGTGACTGAATGTCCAATTTCGAAGAAATGATATAGATGATCAAATCATCCCAGTGTGCCGTAGGTCTGTCGAGCGATTCCAATGCACTCATGTGGATATTAACATTATCCAAGAGTTCTCGAAGTTCTATTGAGGAATTTCTTGAAACCTGTGGAAGGTTAAATATCTGCTTGAGATGTTCATGAGCTATCACTTGCCTTTTATTATATCGATCAACAAGCGTTTGGAGAGCTATGTCATAGTTTGTGTCTGTTACCTCAATAGACTGAATACATTTCAATGCTGGGTCGATAAGCGCAGATCGAAGGTAATGAAACCGTGTGATATTGTTCAAAGCTGTATTCTTATGAACCAATGCAATAAATGTCTCATAAAATGTTATCCATTTGGAATAGTCACCGGAAAAGGTTGGTAGAGGCACCTTTTGAAGCTTTAAAGAGGAGCCTCCGAGTGTGGTATCGAGTGTGGTACTCTCGTGGTGAGATTGAGAGCTACTCGCTAAACCCTTAAGTGCCCTAAGTTTTGCTGTTATAGTTGGCCTTAGATTATAGTAGGATTCCTCGAAGTCTGCACGAGAGGTGGAGGAAATTTCAGTTCTATCGGCATCCTCAATTTTGCATTGAATAATGTCAAAACTTTTCTTAGTTTGCTCTAAAGCCTCGAACCGGGTTTCTAATTCGGCAGTTGATGCGGTTGCTAAACGCGACTTAATGAATTCTTTAATCCTGTCTAGCTGCCCTATGACTACTTGGCGTCTCAATCTTAATTTCTCTATTCTAGACTCTTCCATTTTCACTTGGCATGCAATATCAATGTATAAATATCAGAAATATTTTTAATAAATTAATTCACTCTTTGATTTGAGCACTTTGGTTATTAAAATTCTTTAATGATGAAATAATATATATGTAGGTAAATGCACTGATACAATACCAAGCTCTGGATCATTCGATGATACCGTTCACCCTGGTATATGCTGCTGCGAGCGGTTGTATGTACAGCTGAAGTGTCGCCTGATGTCTTCTGTATATAAGGAGTCCCGTTAAGCAGTGTCGATGCGTTGTCTTGATGTTCCAATCGATGACGAATTATAGATGATGCCGTTACTGGCGTAAGTGAAAGAAATATTTCGATTTCACTAAATAATGCTGTGTCCAAAGCGATTCAATCGTAATCCAAATAAATTATTTAAATGGATCACGTCGGGGTCACCAAATGTGCGATTCAAAGCTATTGAATCCACAGATCTCCGTTGCGTGGAGGAAGAAAAAATAAAACCTTAAATTTTCCCCTTTGGGTTACAAACTTTATTCCTTAAAATGCGTCTGAATACAGCGAGTGCAGATGAGAGACTGAATACTCAAAGCAAAGGGATAACAAAAATGAGATCGTATAACACATTAATTACATTATTCAGTTCAGTTGAGTGAGATAAAAGTATTACATAGAAAAGTAAATAAGTAAAGTTAAAGGCTGCTGAGATCGAATTCAAGTTTAGTGTTCGAAAATGATAGGGTGATATTACGATGTGCTGCCAGTGAGCGACATATTATAAGTTAATCAAAAATAAGTAAATTTATAATGATTTCATGTAATAATAAGTAAGTGTTGAAATAAGGAATGTTCAATAATAAAAGAAATGCATTTCAGTTAAAGTAATAATAATAATAATAAATTTACATATGTTTGTTTATGTTGGTTCAGTATGGGACTGAACATGTACTATGCAAGTATGTACAAGTAACTACTTCGACGCTTGTTGTTGCTAAGCGGGTTTGCTTGGTGCAGTATGTACTATGTATATGCATATGTATATATGTAACTCTTCCCCCTTTAGTGTGGACTTCGCGAATGTTATTGCTAAGGCCACAAAACTGTTGCATAAGGAAGTTTTAACCAAATATTGATCCTGTAATGATGTGTGCTGATGTTTGAGGTGATGCCTTTGAATGTTAATGAATGGTGTACATGCTTAGCGATTACGATCAATTTATGTAATATTTTATTTCTTCATACTACAAAATTAATATTATACTTATATCTACATTCAACATATTTAATATTATACATATTTATTAGTTGTAACAATGTTTATTTACATACATATACTTCATTTTATATTTTTTATTTGCATGTTTAATTCTGTTTTAATATTCTAGGAAATCGAAAATAATTTATATTATGGGGTTCTGATTACATTTTTTTTTTGTTTTTTTTTTTTTTTTTTTTTTTGAAATAGGTTATTTCTAATTTCTAGGGATTATCCATATATTTAAGTTTGGGGTTTATTGGGTAATACAAACGCGATATATTTAGAGTATGAATTAAATTAAGGAAAAAAAAATACTTACTCGGTTTCATAAGAATCACATAATGAAATCTGAATTCGCTGTTATTTTTTTCTAGTTTTTTTCCTAATCTTTTGCTTATGAATTTTTCTTTTGTTAGTTTCGATGGTAATTTTGTTGTCCTTTTTAACTATAAAATCATTGAACCTAGGTGCTAGCTTATTCCGCCTATCATCGCGTTCGAAAATAACTTCATCCGGGTTATAACTAGGAGCGTCTATACGGGAATGATTCATTTTGTCAATATAATTTTTTTTCTTTTGCAGACTCCTTTCGTGAACAATTCTAACTAGATTTTCATAGTTCTGCTTATGTTTTCGTAGGTATTCTTGCTCACTATTGAAATCAGGGTTAGAAGGGAATGGTTGTCTTGTATGTACGTGTCCTGTAAGGAACTCAAAAGGTGTTAATTTAGTTGTTGAGTGAATGGAATTGTTGTAAGTTAAAACGGCTCTGTCCACGATTTCGCCTATTGGTGTATCCTTTTCTTTGGATTTAATAAGTCGAATAAGTTCCGTAAGCGTAGAGTGGAATCTTTCCACTGGTCAATTTCCATTAGACGTTTTTGCACATATTGTGTGAAAATCAATATTATACAGTTCTAGAAATTCCTTAAATAAAATTGAAATGAACTCGGTACCATTGTCAGACACTATTTTTTGTGGGATCCCGTGATGGGAAAAGAAATTACGCAACGATTTTATTAAATTAAGACTTGTTCTTGCAGACAAAAAGTAAACACTGGCAAATTTACTGAATTTATCCAATATGGTGAGGAAGTGTTCATTGTGGATCGAATAGACATCAATGTGGATTATCTCGAGTGGTTTAAGTGGTGATTCGGTAAGTTCGAATTTGAGTTTTTCCCTATTTCGATCATATTTATACCTCTGGCATGTATCACAGCTACTGATAATTTTTGATACAATATGATTCATCTTAGGAAAATATACATCTCTTTTTAGGTGTTCTACGCTTTCATTTATACCCCTGTGATAAGAATTTTCGTGATAGTGCCTAATTATTCTTTCCTGTTCATCTCGATCCGTGATATCCTTTAATAAAATATTTGAACGTACTAATCTAATTCGCGATCTTTGAAAAAATTTGGAATAGACAGATTGCATTGTCTTGAAAGTATCGTCATCTGCTAGGACAGCGGGTTATGACTTAGAGCTTAAATAGTTCCTGAAAATTTCAATAATAACTATTTCATCTGAAGGATTGGTGTATTCAAAGATGTATCTTCTTTTCTTTTTAAAAAGAATTTGTAACCTAGCCGACAATTTTACTTTAGAGGGGTTTTTTCTTATGATGACTTGATTTAAAAACTCGTTGATGGGCCTTTCTGAGATTGGTATACCGTAATCGAAATTTTCTTGCCCCGAATGAATAGTAGATAGATTTTCCGACATATCACAATTGTTTTGCATAGAAAGTACATCGTTAACATTTTCGGACAATAACTCTACGTCGGATGTAATTGCCTCTTTGCTGTTTATTTCAATACGAGAAAGTGCATCGGCATTCGAATTTTGTTTGCCTTTCTTGTATACGACTTCGTAGTCGTATTCTTCTAATTTTAACCTCCAGCGCACAAGTTTAGAGTTTGGCTCTTTTAATGAAAAGAGCCAAGTTAGGGGTTTATGATCCGTCACAATTTTAAATTTCCTACCGTAGATGTATGGCCGAAAATATTTGGTTGCCCAAACGATGGCTAATAACTCTTTCTCTATAGCACTATAATTTTGCTCACTTTTTGATAAGGTCCGGCTTGCATAACAAACCGGTTTATCTGAGCCCAATTGACCTTGAGACAGCACTGCGCCTATAGCAACATTACTTGCGTCGGTAGTAACGTTGAATGGCTTTTGAAAATCAGGATATTGGAGAATGGGAGCATTGTACAAGAGGTTCTTACAATGTTCAAAACAGTCGATATATTGAGAATCCAGTTTGATTGTTTTACCCTTCCGCAAGCACTCCGTTAAAGGTTTAGTTAGTTTCGCGAAATCCTTAACGAATTTCCTATAGTACCCAAGAAGGCCCAAGAAGGACTTAATTTGTTTTGCTGATTTTGGGATAGGAAACATTTGTACGGCTTGTATTTTGTCAGGGTTTGGTTTTATTCCATGCGGTGTTATAACATGACCCAAGAAGGATACCTCTTTACGCATGAACTCCGATTTATCCATCAGGGTTTTTAGGTTTGCTTCTTTTAATTTTTCGAAGACAGCCTTAAGATTTTCAACATGTTCCTGTAGTGAGGTGGAATACACTATAATATCGTCCATATAAACTAGGCAGATTTTGCCTTGTAGGTCTTTCAAAACTTTGTCCATAACCCGTTGGAAAGTTGATGGCGCGTTGTTAAGACCGAATGGCATCCGGACGAATTCAAAATGCCCATTTTCAACAGAAAACGCTGTCTTAGGAATGTCTTCTACTTTAATCTCGATCTGGTGGAACCCAGAAGCAAGATCCAGAGTGCTGAAGTACATACACCTACCTAACTTGTCCAGGATTTCTGTGATGTTAGGTATGGGGTATCGATCATCGATGGTCTTCTCATTAAGTTTCCGGTAATCGATTACCAATCTCCATTTTTCCTTTCCACTAGCATCTTTCTTTTTCGGAACGATCCAAATGGGAGAAGACCATGGAGAGAAACTTTGGCGAATGATACCCTGGCTAAGCATGTCATTTATTTGCTTATGTACTTCATTCTTATGGACAAAAGGATACCTATAGGACTTGCTGTAAATTGGTATGTCGTCTTTAGTCTTAATCTCATGTTTTATGCTATTACAGAATGTTAAATTCTGCCTTTCCTTAAAAAAGATATTTCTATATCTGTAGCAAATATCTAGTATTGCATTTTGTTCTTCTAGGTTGAGATGGTCAGTTCTAACAATTTGTTTTAGGTGGTCTTTACCGAGAGTTTGATCATTTTGTATTGAAAAACTATGAATTTTTAAATAGTTATCAGCTTTTTCAGCTTTAATCGCTCGACGTTGTTGGACATTCGACTTATTTATTACTTCAATATAAGAGTACCAACCTTTGGAGTCATAAAACCCTTCTGGAATCATCAGTTCCGGTGCTATATGTGTAGGTTTTATGTATATATTTCCGGATTCTACATCAACGGGTAATAAATAAATGGCTTTACATAATGCTGGAATAAGATATGCTTTTGACATGTAGTTCGGTTTGAAATCTAATCTAATTTGGAAGTTTTCAGTTTTCAATACATGGTTTTTTATATCAATAACTATTCCTTATGACTTTATGATATCAATACCGATCAAACCGTCAAAATAGTTGTGGAACTTAAATACAAGGAAATTTAGGTTCTGTTTTGTGTTTAGTTCTTTTAAACCAGGTAAGACTATTTTTCGGTTGACGATTTGGGTATTAAATATGGTTTTAATTTCCATGGGTTTTATTTCTATATTTTCAAAATACTTGGCTATGCGTGGACTTACAAAGGATCGATTGCTTCCAGTATCTATAAGAAATTTTAATTCTGTGTCATATATACTGCAGATATTGAGGTAAGGCAAAATATTGCAGCTAAAATTGTTGATGTCTAAATATCCGATCTGTTTCTGGAGGCAGGCCTGTGAAAATTGGTGTCATTGATTTCGGCTTCATACTGAAAATTCGAAGAGTTGGGTATGACCATGTTTTCATAGTTTTCTTCGTAGTATGAGTCTCTGCGAGGCTCGAAATCTGCGGCTGTATTTTCGTTCGATTCTATGTTAAAAATTTGTTGTTTTCTATTGGGCTGTGAATAGTTTGATGGTTGCCTACGGGTACTACTACTAGAATAATCCATAGGTTCGACCGGTGGTAAGGACCGAAAACCAGAATTGGACCTATTGTTCGGTAAATTTGAATTGATATTTGAATTGGGGTTTAGTCTAAATGGTGTGTATTGCGTACTTGGTGGGTTTTGTCGTGGTGGTGTGTACTGTAAATTTGGTGGGTTTTGTCTAGCAGGTGGATCCTGTATATTTGGTGGGTTAAAATTCATGAAGGGTGGATTAGAATTATTGTAAAAAGAAGAATGGTGGCTATAAGTTTTTTTTTTTTTTTTTTTTTTTTTTATTGTCTTTATTTCATATCAAGAAACTTAAATATAGTACAATTAAATCCAAATCAAATAGTTAATGAGCTTTTAAGTTTTTTGAAAGAAATAGCTTAGTACAATCTATTGTCTTATAAATGACAAGAGGCGAAAGTACCTATCAGTTATATAAATGATGGGGAAAACAAACAATAGAATTTGAAAAAAGGAAAGAAAAGATTCGATTATGTACATCCAGTTTTAAAATATGTATGGGCTAAATCATAGGTGTTAAAAAAGCATCAATCTCAGAATGGTTAAACGAAAAAAGCCATCTTTTAATATCCTTTAAGAATACTGTTTTCACTCTCTCACACCTAAGTTTTACCGGTAATGTATTAAATAAGCGAGGAGCAGTAACATAATAAAAGCGTGAAAAATGTGTTTTGTGGATTGTTGGTATAGTTACGAAGTTTCTGGTGTTGACTCGCAAGTTATGGCTATCGTGAAATCTGGTATCATAAAACCCTGAATTTTCAAAAAATATCTTTAAGACTTTATAACGATATAAGTGCCTTAAAGGAAGAAATTCGAGACCTTTGAATAGCTCAAAAGTAGGGGTTCTGCGACTAACTTTACACATTATTCTAATTGCATGCTTCTGTTTAATCAGCAAAGGTTAAATTTTACTAAAATATGAGCCACCCCAGCTAGAAATACCATACTGCAGTTTCGATTTTAATATACCATTATAAACTAGTTTTAAAATAGGTAGATTGCAGTAGATACTAAGATGGTAAAATTGTCTTATAACACCATTTAGATATTTTTTCAAGTAGAGTGTATGGTCATTCCAGCTAAACTTATGGTCCAATATGATGCCTAGGTATTTAAAGCTGTCAACGCGTTCAATTAGAAAACAACTGTCACTACAATTTACATGACTATCAAATGTGATAAAATCATGATCTTCTATCATACAGAATCGACTACAGCTTGGTGCGTGATAATATAAAGGCAACTCTTCGCATACTGCACCCTTGATATTAAATACCATAAATTTCGTTTTGTTGCTGATGGTCAGTTTATGATACCTGAACCATCGCCTTAGTATATCTAAGTCGTAATTGACAACCGAAAACATATCAAGATAGCTCTTATTAGAATAGGAAAGAGCAGTATCGTCAGCAAATGCCGTGATTTTCCCCTTAAATGGTTGAATAAATAATGAATTTATATATATTAGAAACAAAATCGGGCCCAAGACTGACCGTTGAGGAACACCTATATTTAAATAATTTTGCGAACTAAAAACATTCTTGACTTTTACCACTTGTTTACGATTTGTTAAATAAGAAGCAAACCAGTCGTAAATAAACCCTCTGAAACCCGCGTTAAATAGTTTATTTAATAACAAAGTATGATTCACTATATCAAAAGCCTTAGTTATGTCAATAAATAAAGTGGAAGGAATTTGAGAGGCATTCAGACTGTTATATATTTCCCCAGATAATTTTAGTAAGGCACTTTCAGTTGATCTCCCGCTTCTAAATCCAAACTGAGAATCACTAAAGAAATGAGTCCTATTTAAGAATGATAAAATTCTAGATTTAATACCATTTTCAAAAACTTTAGAAAAAACGGATAAAATGGAAATCGGACGATAATTATTTAATACCATTGTATCACCTTTTTTGTGCAGTGGTAATACTACAGCCGTTTTCAGACACTCAGGAAAAACACCTTTAAGGACACAAAGATTAAAAATGAAACATAAAACATCACAAATATGAAACGCAATATGTTTCAAAATAAAACTTGAAATATTATCTAAAGACGACGAATTAGAAGTTTTCAGTGACATTATAATTTTATAAACTTCGAGAGAGGTAAACTGTTCAAAGAAAAAGCTTTCTGGTTGAAAATTGCTGTCACAATGAAGTGTAGGAAGACTCACATTTGGAAAATCATTACAAGAACCTACATTAGCAAAAAAATTATTAAATAAATTAGAAACTTCTAAAGGATCAGACACAGTTAAATTATTATTGTTAATGCAAAGATCTGTGTAGGATTTATTTTTATTGAGTATTTCATTAACAACTCGGCATTCCTCTTTAGAGTTGCCAAGGTTTCTTGCTAATCTATTGCTAAAATATGTATTTCTACAAAGCGGTATTTCGATCTTGATCTCTTTACATATTTTTTCGTAATACTTCTTTAGCCTGAGATTATTAGGATGTTTCTTAATAATTAAGCAAAGTTTTTTTTTCCTTTTTTATTTTTCTTAATAAAGAGGAAGTCATCCATCTCTTGAGACATACTAATTTTTTTCTTCGTTTACATGTTCTTTGGCTACAATTCAGTATATGAAATTGCAACTTGTTGAGGAATAAATTAAATGCAACGGAAGGGTCGACGGCAGAGTAAACTTCATCCCAAAACTCAAAATTTAAGCAAGATCTTAAAGCTACGAAATCAATTTTTTTAGTTTCAATTTCCTCAAATTGTTTAGCTCGAGAGACCTTGCAACTGAGTTGAATACCAGTTAAACTATGATCAGTTATTTTAAAATCATGTTTTATAATCGACGCAAACGTTTCTATGAAGCCTTATAAAAATATGGTCCAAACAAGAACTTAATCGAGTTGGCAGATTCATCACGGATTCGAAACCAAACGAGGAAAGGACAGTTAAAAAATGATCGACATCAGGTGAATCACACAGGATGTTAATATTAAGATCACCCAACAAAATTATATTTTTACATTTTTGATTAGCCAAAAATCCCGAAAATTCCTCCAAAAAGTCTTTAATTGAACATTTATGCAAACGGTAGATACAGATAAAACAATACCGAGCACCAGAGACTTCGCAATTAACGCTGATTATATCAGCACTTTCCAGTTTATACTTAATAATCTCACATCCTATTATGTTACTTCTATAATATACCGCGACACCGCCAGCGGCATAAGATTCATTACAAGCCGCGTCGAATGTAAAATTTGGAATTATATCATAATCAGACTTTTCTTCTTCAAAGATCCAAATTTCAGAGAGAAAAATTAGATCTGGTAAATGATCCAAAGGTGCGAGGTGAGTGAGAAAAGCATTTACATTTGTTCGCATGCTGCGAATATTTTGGTGGATGACAGAAAAGCCGGAAGATTGCTCATTGTTATTATGGTCTATACAAAAACATTTAACATTTTTAGAATTTAAAGAGAAAAAGCTATCATTATTACTTCTTAAATCATTATTAGCTGTGTTTGACGAATTTGGGGTCTTGATTGGTTAAGTCTATATTGTGGCGTTCTTTGAAAATTTGGCGGACCCCGAAAATAAGACCGATTATATTCTTCCATGCAAAAATTAAGTGCCTGGGCTAACTTAGTGGGTCTCATTGCCCTAACTGTTGAACCTAAACGTTCTTTTAGCCCTGATAAAAATGCATTAACGCACATTTCCTCGTAGAGCACCTTTTTTGCATTTACAACACTATTAACCGTTTCATGAACTCTTACGTGATTCATGATAGCGGAAAAAATATTTATTATTTTTGAATAAAATATCTCGACACTATCATGATTTTGCCTCAACTCGTGCAAGTCCCGGATGAGGCTTGTTTCGTTCCGTTTGTCAGCATAATGGAGTATCAAAGTATTTTTTATTTCATCCCAAAGAATAGGTGTCCCATACATATTTAATACTTCATTAGCCTGACCTACAATTTTATTTCGTACTAGTTGAACCCATGCTCGCCTTGCTTCGCATTCTAAGGACTTTCTTATGCCTGAAAATATGCAATTTCAGTGGGAGCGTAGAAACATCAAAGTATTTGTCTAAGTCCGCAAAAGTGTTTAGTAAATTTTGTTGATTAACTGCGTTTTATCAAAAACGTTTCAATGTGTAACTTTCAGCCCCTAACTGCAGATTTCATAGTTCTCAAAAACCGCACCGCACCGTAGCCCGTCAACACTTCCGCCTCTACCAGATGTCATTGCAAAATTGTAACTCTAGGTCGGGTGCCATTACATTACTTAGGCGGGCTCAAGTTTCTTAGAAGAATAGTAGGTACACCCACTTTTAGTTTTAATTTATGTGATGGCAGCAAAAGCGAGAGTTTAAGAATTCGACCAGATATCTGGTTGTTACTTCTTGGTCCACAACCCGGGTGATTGAAATTCTTCCGGAAGCGTTCCTCCACCAATTTTAAATAACAAATCAGAGAAATGTTGTGCGTTCGGATGTGCCTCGTGGCACTACTGATAACGTTTGCCTAAAGTCTCGGCAAAATAGCACTGTAAACCAAACATCCACATAGCAAATACATACATACAAATACATAATATGAACCAAAATGAACTCTTAAAACAACAGAAGTTCACTTTGGGTAGAATATTTGTTTTTGATGGTTTTTTTTTTTTAATTTATTAATAATATTTATAAATTGAAAATGCAATTCACTGCTCTAGGAAATTCTCTTTCTTTTGACACCTCATTTGTTAAGATTGGTTGAGTGGGAGAGCAGCAAATGGTGATAATGATTGTAGCACATTGAAGTACAAAGCATATGATCATGTTAGAGCGCGCAAACATACTCACACACACACTACTGCAACGATACCCATTGTTGCACGACTGCTGGCGGTGGTCTCCGCTGAAGGAAAATTGTGGGCGATGTTTTGAATAATTGTTTTGAACATTGCTCAGCTTCAGGATAACGCAGGAGGATGTTTTATATCTCAAATGAATCAGCGACAGATTTACTAATTTCAGCTATTTTTTTGATTTTCAATCCGATAAGCCATTATTGAGTAAGGGCTGTATAATGATAATGTTCCTCTCCGATATACAGTTATTTTGACTATTATGTAGGAACCAGTAGGCTGAGCGAAAAATTACATAGCTTGTGATCATCCCGGGTACTTAAGAAGCATTTCAAAAAAAGTTTCATCGTTATCTGTTTAACGGTTTAAACGCCATTAGGTAACCAACAAAAAAACCTCTACAGTTTTATAATATTTATAGATTATAGATTGGCCGTAAAATTATATTCGCGTAACTAGTTCCCGGTATTTGAGACATATGGCCTAGCACCTCTTCAATGTTATTTATGAAGTCATAAAGCAAACATGGATTACCATCGAAGGTAGGTATATCTTTAACGGCATCTGGGATGCGAAGTGAATTAAATACATTTAAAGCGATATTTGGATTCATAATTTCAGATTCTGATTCTTCTTAGGAAAGTAATTTTTTGAAGGGCTACTTAATTTCAAAAAATTTTTCTTCCTTTTAATTGTCTTATGACGAGGAGACATATATAGTTGAAACGAATTTACCCAATAACAAACTTAAATTAGGACTCACCTCGTAGTTTTTAAATGTTTTTTTTTTTTTTTTTTTTTTTTTTTTAACGGAAAATTAAATTAATAGTTACTTTTATTCACATTTATACTTTATACGTTATTCCTAATCACTATAATTACTTATACTTTAACTTTAGTTATTACTGAATCAACACTATTACTAATAAATTCATATGTATATAATATAGTCTCACAATAATTTTATTTAATATATTTTTCTTTTGTTCGATTGTTCGTTTATTGATTTGTTCTTATTTTTGGTTCTTTTTAGCACTAAAAGTTTAAAAACTACTGCTCCGATGTGCCTTCGAAGTATGTGCTATTCCTTTAAACGACTGCGCCAATTATGTTATGTGAAAAAAAAGTCTTTTATTTATTTCTCCTTTGGTCTTTATTTTTTCGTATCCAACTTAAGACTAACTAAATTCTAACAAAAATCAAAAACGAAACTTAAACCTAACTGATCCTATGTACACAATCTTTAGCATAAAAAAAAAGTAGCATTTGACACCATAAAAGCTCTCCCACTCTCTTATGCTAACAGCTTTTGTTCTTCGTAAGCGGTGGCGGCTGCAGTTTCTGGTCTGTGCATTGTGTATTGAATTTGAGTACAAGACGCCGATGTTGTTGCTTTTGTTTTCGATGCTATCTAGTGCATTATCGAAGATTATTGTTGCTAAGCTTTATGCGTTAGCGTTGATGGTAGGGACATACATACATAGCGTTGGTGGTAGGTACATAAGTGTGGCTCGACGCTTGTTGTTGCTAAGCGGGTTCGCTTGTGTATTATGTACTATGCAAGTATGTACAAGTAACTACTTCGACGCTTGTTGTTGCTAAGCGGGTTTGCTTGGTGCAGTATGTACTATGTATATGCATATGTATATATGTAACTCGCGTTATATTCTTGCACGAATGGAAGGGACCTACAGTTTTTTGCCAACTCCGAACGGCGAGTTGAGAAGCTTTTCATTACAAATGATACTCTTGGATGCTTGTCAGGCATTCGGAAGAGGTGGGCACTGTGAAAAACTTTTTAGGTGTTTGCGGCGGGATTCGAACCCAAGACCGCTGGCTTAGTAGTCCGACGCACTAACCACTTGCGCTACGGTGCCCAAATAATAATAATACACCAAATTCAAATAATAATACACAATAATAATGATAACTAGTGCATAGATTTTGTCTTCAGTACTTACAGAAAAATATTAATTAATATTGTGACGTTTTTTCGTTAATCAAACAATACAGAATATGATTAAAAAACATTAAAAAAACAATAAAAAGTATTTTACTATGTATTTTTATGATGACTTCGTATATTAAACGGATGATCTTCGCAGTAATTCAAGTGGGTCAAATTTGTCCCGCCGGCGGTTTACGGGGGGTAGGTATAGAACTTCGGCGGTTCTAGTGTTATCCTGAGGCAAACATGATAATGATTGCACAGCATTTAACCGCTTTATCAAACCGAATTCGATACAAGTCGACAAGCCCAGCAGCGGCTCAAATGCATCATCGACAACAAGAAATTCAGCCGTTTTCCTAGTTTCCCTTTCCACATCAAGACATTCTAGCTTAACTGAACCATGAATGTTTATTTTATTCTCACTATAGTCTGGGACAACAAAATCTGTCTTTTTCTTTTCAAACTTCACATTAAATTTCTTCATTAAATTAATCGGGATACAATTCACGTCGGATCCAGTGTCTATCTTGAATGTGATTGGCAAATTATTAATAGAGTATGTCTTTATCCACTTAATTCTATTTGCTACTCCAGTATTTGAATTTAATCTAAAAGTATTACAATTTCTACTTAATACACTAATATTTCCATCAACTAGTTCAAACTTACTATACTTATCTTCGTCATTCCAGTTGAGACTATTCGCCTGTTTCTTACTGTTGTCGTTGTTGTCCTTCCTTGTGTTGGAATATCGGTATGATTGTTGTCCATCTTTTCCTTTTTGTTTGCAAAATTTTGCAAAATGCCCCTTTTTTCCGCAGTTTGAACACTTAACGTCGTACGTTGCAACCTCGGTGATAAATCATCCAAGCTTTTGGACTGTAATATTTGCAAAAGAGATTTGTGATCCGTTTGTATTTCAAACCGTCGCGTCGGCCAATCAAATAGTTCCTAAGTTTTTCACAGGCCCAAGCTATTGCCAATGCCTCTCTTTCAATGTTCGCGTCATTTTTTTCTGCCGCTGTCAAACTTCTTGAAATATATGCAACTGGATACTTATCTTCCCCATGAGTTTGCAGGAGAACAGCACCTAGTCCCAGTTGAGAAGCGTCACATGGGTCACATGAGAAGCGTTCGATGGGTCATATATTTTTAGATTAGCAGTTGAGGATAGTTGATAAAGAGATAAATCTCTTCGAAGGCATTTTCTTGGGCACAACCCCAGATAAACTCATTTTTCTTGCTTAGTAAGTTAGTAATTGGTTCGTGGATGGATGATTTGTTTGGGATATATTTTCCAATGAAATTCACCATTCCCAAAAATTGCTGAACTTCTTTTACGTTTTCTGGTGCTTTCATTATCCTGATTGCCATTGTTTTCTCTCTGTCCACTCCAATTTCTCCCGCCGAAATAGTATGTCCTAAGTAAGAGATCTTTGTTTTACCGAATTCCGATTTTTTTTTTGTTGAGTTAATACGGCCTCAACACAATCATCATGTTCCTCTCTCGTTTCACCCCAAATGCGAATATCATCCATGTGGGCCACGCAATTTTTAATCCCCGCCAAGATGTTAGACATTTTCTTTTGAAAAGCTTCTGGAGCAGATGTAATTCCGAAGGGCAGTCTCCGACATTTAAATCTGCCAAATGGGGTTAAAAAAGTTGTCACATTTTGCGACGATTCAGCTAAAGGGATCTGCCAAAACCCACTATTTGGATCGAGCTTCGTAAAAAACTTTGCTCCAGTCAATTGCAAAAGTGAATGGTCAACGCCAAATATTGGATGCACTTGTCGTTTTACACATTTGTTGAGCTCGGTGAAATCGACGCAAATCTTAATACTCTCCTTTTTTGGGACAACTATCATGGGAGCACACCAATCCGACGCTTCTTCGATAGGTGCAATCTGTCCCTTTTTTACCATTTTTCCTAATTCCTCCTTATACCTTCGCCATCAAGTGAACGGGCTTACATCTAAGCGTTGAAATCGCAAAGGGCTTCGTGTTTGATTTCAGTTAAATTTTGTACTCCTGTTTAAATGTTCCCAAACCCTCGAACACTTCCTTAAAATCGTCAAACCAGTTTCTTGAATAAATTTTAAATAGATTTTTAATCAGTCCAAGTTTGCTTATTCCCGTTTTTCCCTATAATGGTGTTATTATCTCTTTCGTGATATAGATCACTTCTTCAATAATTTTTCTCCCCATATTTTAAATTTACTTTAGCTTTTCCTATTACATCGATCGCTTGTTTAACACCAAATTTTTTTTACTCCCGTTTTTTCTATACATATTCCCTTGTTATTTTTAATGGCCATCCAATGCACTAACATTACGTCAGCACCTGTATCAACTTTAAAAGCGATATTCTTTCCGTAAAATCACAAATCAATGTACCACTCTTGTAATACCGCACCCACAAACAATTCATCATCATCCTCTCTGACCTCATGAACCTTTTTTGTCTTACACAACCTTGCATAGTGTCCAATTCTTTTACAATTATTACAGCTGATATTTTTAGCCGGACACTTATCGTATTCAGGCCTCTCATATCCACACCGCATGCACTTTTCCCCTGGTATGTATCTTTCCTCTCTCCTATGGTTCGACTGGTGATTTTTTGTTCGTCTATTAAGCCCTACATTATGTTTTCCATTTCTGTTCTTCTTCTCAGTGAAACGCTCAACTCTGTAAAGCCCGTATGACACTACATTTTTTTTCCACTTTTTAATGCACTTTTTAAGTACGTAAATGTCAGCCGCGCGTAAAAGAGACAGAAATATTTTGCACGAAAAAGGCCAATAGAACTTGTAGCAAAAAAATACACTCCTCGAAAAAAAAGAAGACCAATTTAAGATGAGTGATTGTTTTTTTTTAAATAATGAGAGGGCAACCAATTGTATACATAATATCATATATGTAACCAGTTATTGTGTTAAAGAACTTAAAAAAAACTTAATTTAAAAGTTGTTTAAAAAAATGTAGTAAAAGACAACTTTTAAACGAACGAAATAATGATAAGATCCAAGGGCATAATACAATAAAAATATATAAAAAAAAAAAAACAAAATCGATAACTTTGGTAGTATTAAAAGCTCGTAGATGATTACTTGTTTATAATAGTTTACTGCAAATGCATTGACATTGAATTTATAAGGTTTTGGATCTCATTTTGATAGATGTTTTCCCGTAAATCTGGATTGCTTCTTTCAGTTGACGAGCGCTTTCCAACTTTTGATCACTTTGGAAAACCCGCTGTGATAATATAGGTACTAATAAGGTTATAAATAAAAACAAATTATTATGTTTCATTAAACACATGTCTGCTAACAGAAAATTTACGGGCCATTAAAATTATTTTATTTAAAGTGCAAAAAACCACGTGTGGTCCATCAATATTTCGCACAGTGATGCTTTTTCTTTCCTTTTAAAAAAATAATGGAAACAGTAAATAAAATAAACAAATAATCAAATACCATTACATAGTGCCAATAAGACCAAATGATGGAATACAATTTACCACGAGCACTTATTTTTACATTAAAACGCTAAACCATCACAAACGTTTCGGTCCTTTTTTTTTGTTTTGCGGAGTGTAAGCAAAATAACAATCTGTCAACAAAAAAAGGGAAAACGTCAAAAAACAAGCTGCCAGCGGCTGGAAAAAGTGAATTGAAATGTATTTTTTTTTGACAGTTTCATATGTTTTTGATTCTTGTGTACGCACTCACACCTATTGGAGCTTTGTATTGAACATCTTTCTTACTGCTCTAAGTTCATTTTTAATGCATTAAAAAAGGGAAAAAAAGCTAGTGTCATACGGGCTTAAACAACCGACGATATTGTTGAAAGCTCTTTTTTCTGCCTGTAGAGTTCCTCTACTTGTCGAATGGATGTCAGAGCTTTTTCTAACGTAAGACTTTGATCTAACTGTAGCCTGTCACTCTGTATCTTTCATGCCTACAACCAAATTAAGTAAAATCATCTGATCATGCAAATCGCCCCATTCACAGTACTTTGCTAGTGCAAACAATGTTGTAATAAATTCCTCCCCCTTCTCATCACCTTGCTTTCTTTTCAGAAACTTTGCGCGTTCATATATCACGTTTCTTTTTGGTATAAAATATCCCTCGAATTTTGCGATGCATGTCGCATATGTTGTAGGTTTTGGAGTAAATGAAGCATACATCTCTTCGGCTCGTTCTCCCATGCAATAAATAAGAATGTTTACCTGTGATTTGTCATTCGCCTCGTGTAATCCAATCCCAATTCGACACCTTTCAAAACGCTTAAACCACTTCTCCCAGTCTGAAGGTACAAATGAGAACTCTTCTGGCGGACTTAAGGCCATTGGCATATTTAGGCTTCGAAGAGTTGTTGATGAAGTTGTTGCCGAATTACTCGGTTTTTTTTTCGTATTCAAGCATCGTGAATACTGAGAACAACTGAGATTTCCAATATTGGTTAATGTCACTTCAACGCCAACGCTGAAAGACACTTTCCACTTATTAATTTGGTTATTCCAGTTTTTTTTTTAGTTAGGTATTGTTATGACGGCTCGTAGGAGCGTTCGTTCGTATCTAAAAAAAAGTCAAATTTAAGTTCAATTGAATTCTTCGGAGCTTTTGCTTCCTTCCACGTTTATTTCAAAAAGGCAAGTGTGATAATGAACAAAAAATGAGGAAGCCAGTAAATGGCGACTATTGGCATTTATAAAATGTAATTGAATTATAATAATTTGCTTAACAATATTGTGATAGAGATGATAGAGCTGATAGCTATGATAGAGATGATAGAGATGATAGAGATGATGGAGATGATGGAGATCGTAGAATAGATCATAGACATCAATTGGCAGCCACCGCTTACTCCAAGATTTTAATAGGCTGGTATGGTAAATGCTGAAACGAGAGTAAGTGCATAAATTCAAAAGGCGGTTAGTGAGATATGGAATAATGTTGTTGGTGATGAATGTTTGATAAGCTATACGGTCCGCCCTTAGTAATTTGTTTGCACCCACAATCGCAATATGATTGCAAAACCCTCTTCTTCCTATAGATCTCTTAAGCGCTGCAATAAAGGCCTCTGACGATAAATCACTAACTATCTCAAGGTGTATTGCCTTGGTTGCGAGACATATGAATAGGGCGACGTAACCTTTTGTCGACGTTATTCCTCTTCCTTTACTTGGAGTTGTTCGAAAGGGTCCGGCATAGTCGATACCAGTGGACTCGAATGCTCGTGCTGGTCGAATTCGTTGTGGCGGCAAATTCCCGATCATTTGAGATATTAATTTCGGTTTGGATTTGTAGCAGGTCACACATCGATGAAGAATCGTGGTTGTTGCTTTCCGGCCGTGTATTATCCAAAATTTCAAGCAACTTGACTGCTAACACTGCTGCGAGGAGCTCTGCCCGTGGAGTAGTCAAATCGGATCGTAGAGGAATGACCTTTGATCTAGCTAATAATAAATTGGTATGCGTCCCTGGCGAGGAAAGGGGCTGGGGCTAAACCGAACATTACAACATCACAGAAAAGTTCTTTAATTTTATCAAACGGTGAAGACCGCCATAATATACGTTGATATTGTGCGTCGTCGTAATCCACCTTGATGCAGCGAAACATTTTTTCAACATCTGCCATCATAACGATTCTAAAAAAACGCCAACGCAATAAAACACCCACAAGGTCATTTTGTAAATCGAGGGAAGATATCATTTAGTGATGTTCCATTGCCCGTATTAGCAGATGCATCGTAAACAATGCGCACTTTTGTTGATGTGCTTTGTAGCTTAATGACAGGATGGTGAGGGAGATAACAACATGGTGCATTTACTTTCCCATTTAACCTGTTAGAGTGATGCTCTTCACTTGTAACAACCGCGTGCATTTGACGGAGATGCGCATATTGCTCGATGGTACTGGTGTAAGCTAGACGCAATTCTCGATTACCTTGTAACTTATTTTCAATAGATAAAAACCAATAAAGTGCCTGCTGACGGGATGATCCGATTACTTCTCGTGAGTCAAACATATTTGAAAGGGAGACGAACACGATATTGACCATTTTCCAGTCTTTTGTGTGTGTCTTTGAAATGTTGCTGACACCATAAATCAATGTCGGTCGAGGCTGGCATCTCTTTTGGAAAACTTTCAGAATCGTATAGTTCTCTCAACATTTCTTCGGTTTCGGTGGATAGATGTAACGATGAGACAGCTATAGAGGTAGAAGTGGCGATCTTCCCCGACACAATCCAACCCAATGTAGTTAGTTGCGCAATTGGTAACATATCGGAGTGACGGCGTATTTCCGGCAGCATTAATGAATCATAAAGATTGTTACCGATGGGTATATCGACTTGGTTTGGATTGAAAAAGTTTGGATCGGCTAGGTTTATACCCTATATATATGAGGCCAATCTTGAATTGAAAACTTCCGCTGAGGTAAAATTCCAGTAACCCGTTTTAACACGTAGGCATCCACCTTATAGCTACATCGACGATTAAGTTTAGATGTTAATGTTATATTTACGTAATAGCGGACTTCTGTCATTTGACATCCAGCTAAACCACTAATAGTGACGAAAGTGCGACTCCGTGAAAGCTGTGGAAGTTGAACAGCTCTTTCTGAAATGAAGGTTGCTTGTGATCCTTGATCAAGGAACGCACGGAAAGTGAGACGTTGGCCTCCAATATTTGAGATATCAATGTTCGCCGTAGGCAATAGCACTTGACATTCTGGGATTTTTGATTTTATGGTGGTTTTATGAAATTTGAGCGATGAGTGCATAGAATTAGAGTCAGCAGCTGGTAGTGAAGAATAATTAGGTTGTGGCACATGGATAAGTGTGTGATGACGCCCACCACAGACCGAACAGTTTCGTTGACTGCTGCACTTCGATACTCCATGATTGTAACAAAGGCAATTAAAACATACTTTAAGCCTTCCAACTACTATTTTTCTTTCAGTTGTAAAAACGATGGACACTGTCTGAGTGCGTGATTACCATTCCTGCAATGTAAACAGAGGTTGTTAGGATCGCCTTTAGTTTCTACCGCTAACGATCTTACTTCCTTCGTCATAAGCCTGTCATTTTTACGATGTTGTTCGTTCTTCATATGCGAATTATTATTTACACTGATAATGGATGATGACGTAATCATCATCTGATGGTGTTCTTCTAGAATTGTGCACAGGTCTCTGAAGGTAGGAATCGTTTTCTCCTTTCGATTCTCGTGATTAAATTCAGTTCGAATATTGGCTGGTAGTTTCTTCAACATATAAAACACCAACAGACGATTTTCTTCACTGATTGACGGATCTAACTTGTTCATTGCGTTGATGCAGGAACGGCTCGTTTGAATAAAACTACGCAAAGCGGATGAATCATCTTTCGGGACGATTGCTTCGGGACGGGACTGTTCTCATATGTGTCAGTTAATAGCTTCCATGCAACAACAAAGTTGTCGCCAGTAACGCTGATATGTTTTATATCATCCGCTGCAGCTCCGGCTACATGCCCTTTTAGATATTGAAGGCGTTGATGGTCACAAAGCCGTTGGCTGTTATGAATTCGTGACGTAAAGATTTCCTTAAAGGCTGCCCATTCTGTGTACTCGCCATTGAATATGGGTAACTTTACATCGGGGCGGGGAACCTCATGTTGCTGCCGGATTACTGGCTCTGAGTTGTTGAGAGGAACGGTCGGTGTTTCAACATGGGGTATCTCTGGTGTTTCGACATGGGATATCACTGGTGTTTCGACATGGGGTATCGCTGGTGTTTCGATATGGGGTATCGCTGGTGACTTTGGAGGATGGTGTTTATCTCGCGCGTTCTCTATTGAGGCGTAGACATCAACGTGTTAGACAAACTTGAACGCAAGTAGATCTATAGAAAATAAAACAACCCGTTTGTCTATTTACTTCACTTTATTGAGAGATGGTGTCTGCTCGACGGTTAGCAATCGAATGCCCCTTGATCTGACCTAACAAATGTATGTTTCTTCGAATAGATTTTCTATTTGAGCATCATAGTAATGGGATTGAACAAACCTTTGCGTAGCAAATTGACTGAGTTGAAGATGGTTATCGCGGAACTCAGCTCGAATTCCCTGAAGATTTTCTAGACAAACAGCGAAATGGCGGGGAGTGCTGCGAGATGGGCCATCCTTTTGATAGTTGCCCCAGCTCCGTTTTACAGCATCTATCATGCGAGTTTGCTCACCAATTAGCATCTGAGCCCTTTCCGAAGCTGTCGATGTTTCTTCCATGGATGGATTGACAGGCAAATCAGAATCTTTAGGCATTTTCCCTAACCAACCGCAAATTGAAAAATGCACTTACCTCGTGTCTTGATGTTCCAGAAATACAACGATGAAAACACAGCAAAAGTTCTCACAGGAGGCACCAAATGTTATGACGGCTCGTAGGAGCGTTCGTTCGTATCCAAAAAAAAAGTCAAATTTAAGTTCAATTGAATTCTTCGGAGCTTTTGCTTCCTTCCACGTTTATTTCAAAAAGGCAAGTGTGATAATGAACAAAAAATGAGGAAGCCAGAAAATGGCGACCATTGGCATTTATAAAATGTAATAGAATTATAATAATTTGCTTAACAATATTGTGATAGAGATGATAGAGCTGATAGATATGATAGAGATGATAGAGATGATGGAGATGATGGAGATGATGATATGATATCAACAGGTATTTTTAATACTTTCCTTTTCAATTCCCTTCTTTCCATTGTTATGAGGCAGGATAAGGCCACAGGGGCAGCTTGGGTGTAGGTGTGGAGGGCGGCGGCACGCTCGCGGTTGCTCGGCTAAAGCTCGTCGGATGGGGGTGGTTCTTGCCAACCCCACCATACACCACCTGGTCATACACAAATATCTCGTGCCATTATACAAATAAAAGAGAGAGAGAGAAAGCTACGTTAATCAGACCACGGACGGACCCTAAAAATAGGATAGAAGAGAGAAGAAAATACAAGAACCTATGCCAATACCAAAGAGAAAGAGAGGAAAGGAGCCGCGAAACTAAACCTAGCTAGTCTAACTTAATCTAATCTAAACCTAAATCTTATGAATAAACCCTATGCTAAACCTATACTAATTTAATTCTACCTATGACTATCCCTAGGTCGAATCTCCTCCTTTCCTTTATCTCTCTAAGGTAAAGGTTCGTCAAGAACCCGAGACATGCCTGGTATCATTGGCACAGGTCTGGCCAACCCACCCTTAATGTCCGAAGACAACCATGGCTACCTCTTTGGCCGATGTAATAGAGGTAGCCCCTTTACTTGACCCCCAGTCACAACCTAAGTCAGGTTCGGTAGAGAACGTAGAGTACTGTCGTCACTTCATGTCGTTATCGTTCGTATCTCGTCCTGTCATGTCATCGTTGTTCTACTGGAGGACGGCCTGTCCCATTTCTCCACACACCAAAACAAAATTTGTACCTGTGTAGGAGTAGGTATGTTTTATTTATGTATAATTTTATGAGGTTAAATTTTTTCCCGCTGCCACCATGTTTAAGGTATAGATCATGGGTGGCCAAACCGAGGCAAAGTTAAATGAACATAACTGTTAGCTTCATTGTACATTTCACCAAAAGGACATTACATCATGAGTCATTTGTATCATATATTTTTGAATTATAGCTAACAAATTTTGGAATATCTTGCATTCTTGGAAAAATGCATTGGTTTGAACTATTTTAAAACATACTGCATTTTCAGAAAAATTCATCGATTTTAACTATTACAAATACAGTCAACCCTCGTATAACGCGGTAGTTAGGTTCCCGAGAAACAGCGCGTTATACAAAATCGCATAATACCGATACTTGGGCCACATATTAAAGTTGGTGTTACGTTTTCCACAGAAAAAAAATCATCTAAATTTGTTACATCGTTTTTAAAAAAACTAGCCGAACTATAGTTAATATAAAAAAAAACTACACAAATGATAAAAACAATTATGTTAAGAATTAAAAAAGAAGAATGTAATCTTTATTGCAAATTTAAATTCATGTTTCATATATAGTGCATATGCGTTTTAATTAAAAAAAAAGTCTATTTTACTAGTTTGCTGAGCTGAGTACTTCTCTTCATTCTGCAACTCCTTTCGGAAGGATATGAAGCTAAAGAACGTTGCAAGTGCCTTTTGAAATTGTTGAAGCGTTCCACAGAGGGATTAACATCTGCGAAGTGATTCTCGAAATAAGCAGCCAATCCAATCCTTGGTTTATGTTTTATGTTAATATGTATGAATCTACCAGACACGTGAATATGTTAAAAGGGAATTCCCCAAAATACAGGAATGCTACACACATATTTCGCGTGAGAAAAGACTGAGAATCGCGTTATAGCGAATCCGCGTTGTTAAAGTACCGCGTTATAAGAGGGTTGACTGTATCTCGCTTTTTGACACTCAAGATTACTAAGTTTTTTTCCGACGCTATTTTTTCTGAAATTTGGCCCGCCTGCTGAAAAGGCTGGCCACCCCTGGTCTAGATCAAAAGTGTGCTTTTATTAATCTGACATTTGGTTACAATAATCACGACAGTAGTACCAAAGTATAATATTAGGAATGCTGCCATTGTAACATAGACAAACAAATAGATAGACAGACAGGCAGACAGACAGATAGATAGATAGATAGATAGGCAGACACATAGACAGACAGACAGACAGACATCAGACAGATAGATAGATATACAGATAGACCGATGGACAGACAGACAGAGAGATAGATATATAGACAAACAAATCGATAGACAGACAGACAGACAGACAGATAGATAGATAGATAGGCAGACACATAGACAGACAGACAGACAGACAGACAGACGGACAGACAGACAGACAGACAGACAGACAGACAGACAGACAGACAGACAGACAGACAGACAGACAGACAGACAGACAGACAGACAGACAGACAGACAGACAGATAGACAGACAGACAGACAGACAGACAGACAGACAGACAGACAGATAGACAGACAGAGAGATAGACAAACGGATAGATAGACAGACAGACATACAGACAGAAAGATAGACAGACAGAAAGACAGACAGATATACGGACAGACAGATACCCACATTGACGGATAGACAGATAGAAAGACAGACAGATATATAGTTAGATAGGCGAACAGATAGACAGACAGAGAGACAGGCAGATAGGATTACCAAATTGAAAATGAAGAAAAGGGGGATATTGTGAGATAAAATATGCTTTTGAAAAATATAACAACAGCGTAAAAAAAGTGAAGTAAAAAAGTTAAAGCAAATTAAACATGTCGCATATTCAGGACCTTCTTTGCTTTTTGTTAACCACTCGAAACGGGTTGGGTACGAAATCCCGAACTACGAAATCCCGAAAACAAAATCCCGAAAACAAAATCCCGAAACACGAAATCCCGAAACACGAAATCCCGAAACACAAAATCCCGAACTACGAAATCCCGAAACACGAAATCCCGAATTTGGAGAAAATAATAGTTTAAGATTCGCGCGCGCGAATTCGGGATATGGTGATTCCTGAATAGGCGGCTATTTTTTTTTTTCGTTTGAATGAAATATCATATTATCTCTTCGCGGAATTTTTTTCTCATTCTTAAAAGAACGATTTCCCCTCTCACCTCGCACAAAAAAAAATTAAATTAAGAACAACAAAACACTATAAACCAGACACAGAAATCGTTTGCTTAAGTGCACATGATGAGAATCGAAAAGAGCTGTTCTTCGTGATTCTCATGATATCATATACCTTTTCGAACTGCATGTTTTGTATATGGTGATGAAATATTGATTTCTTAGAACTTGAAATTATACTTCTTAGAATTTGGCAGTTGGAGTTCTTTTGATTCTCAGATGATGCAGCTAAGAAATATCTAAATCAAAGATTTTCATAGTTTTGTGTGATCTTTTTATATGTGTTTTAAAAGTGAAAAGTTGTGCGAAGTGAAATGGAAGTGCAAATAGTAAAATCAAATAAAGGAAAGGCAAATATAGTGCTGAATGGTTACGCGTACCACCTTGAAAAACAATTTCAAAGCTCAAGTTATTGGTGCTGCAGTAAAAGGAAAAGCCATATGTGCAAGGCTCGCTTGACGACCACCGAAAAAGATGGGAGAACGTCTGTTGTAAAACAGCCCACGAAGCATAGCCACGATCCGCTGGCTTTCGAGAAGCATGTGAGTATTGCCAACAATGCGATAAAAGAAAAGGCTATGGAAAAATCTGAGCCACCTTCGAGAATTATTCGGGAAATAACCTACGCAACTGAAAAGAATTGCAGAGTGTATTTACCATCGAAGAGTGCGCAAAAGATGAGAATCGCCCGAGTTCGGTCCACCATTATAAAAGAACCAGCCTCTGTGGAAGAAATCTGCATCCCAAATAATCTGCGGTACCTAGAGGGTGAGTTATTTGTTCTAAATGAAAGCAGCTTTAATGGGGAAAAGAATATCATCCTGGGAACTCGAGGCAGTTTAAAGCTCCTTTCAGAAGCTAAATGCTGGTTAATGGATGGCACCTTCTACGTCGTGCCATCTATAATGAAACAGCTATTTTCAATTCACGGCTGCATAGAAGGAACGGTAGTTCCGCTGTTATTTTGCCTAATGAGCCGCAAGACCAAGGGGTCGTACTGTCAATTTTTTTACGACTTATTCAAAATTGCGTGCGATGCAAATATACATTTAAATCCTGAAGTCATTGTCACCGACTTTGAAAAGGCAATATCGACAGCAGCCCAAGAATTTATGCCTTCAGCTGAATATAAAGGCTGCTTTTTCCACTTTGGGCAAATAATTTGGCGTAGGGTGCAAAATAAAGGCCTAAGGACAAAGTATGGGAACTGCGAGGAGTTCAGCCTCCAAATAAGAATGCTGAAAAGTTTAGCCTATGTGCCACCAAGTGAAGTTCAGGCATATTACAACGCTCTGTATGCCAAGATGGTAGACGAAGATGCCAAAAATATTGCTAAGTGGTTAAAGGAACATTATATTTCCGGTAAGTCCTCCAGAAGCAAACCCCAATACAGTCCCGAATTTTGGTCTGTGGCAACTTATATGGCCGATCCTAACAAGCCAACTACACAGAACAGCGTGGAAGCGTGGCACCGACGTTTGAAGGTGATTGTCGGTAGACAACATGCCGGTCTCTACAAATTAATCGAGGACCTGTCGAAAGAGTTGGTAATGGCCGTAACCACAATCGACAAAGTGAAGAGCGGGATTGTACACAATAAAACCAAGACTGCTGCAAGAGCCAACCGGATTCAATCCATTTTGCAAAGAAAAGAATTAATGGATAAAGAAGAATTCTTAAAGTGCATAGCGCATAATATTGGTCTATGTTAATAGAAATATGAGTTTAATTTTTTTGAGTTCCTCGATTTAAGTTTCTTTTTTTTATTTTATTTGCAATGAATTCCAAAGTTTTTAGTTTAACTTAATTTTAATACACACATATAAACAAACATTATTTCAAAGGTCCTTTTCAGGACCACAAAACGACAAAGAGATTAAATAGCATTGAAATTTAATTAATTAAAATGTTTTTTGTAGACACATACAAATACATATGAGTAAATTACTTGGCTAGAGGAATTAGTTCCGAGGTATACGGTTCCATGAGAATCAAGAAGAACAGCGCTTTTCGATTCTCATCACATGCACTTAAGCAAACGATTTTGCTCGCAAATTCATAGTGTGTTCTGGTAAGTTTCTTGGTTTTTTCTGGTAGTGTCATGGAGGGGTAGTGGAAAAAAACGTTCTTTTGAGAATGTGGAAAAAAATTATTAAGAGTTATGAAATATTCAATTTTTTTGTTCGCAAAAATCCACCGCGAATCGAAAATCCCGAAAAATTCGGGATTTTTCACTAAAGTTCATTTTTCGGGATTTTGTAATTCGGGATTTTGTGTTTCGGGATTTCTAGAAATGCGTGAATTTTTCTTTCGGGATTTTGTTATTTCGGGATTTCGTAATTCGGGATTTTGTGACGTTCCCCTCGAAACACTTTTCCCAGCACTGAATATACGCACACTTTTTTTATTCACTTTTTCAGACATTTTAGGTATTACTAAACGTAAACGAAAATAATTTGTAAATAATTTGTAAACAAAAACTGACAAAGGACAGATAGCAGCACAAATTATAAACTATCAGATGAAGGAAAACTTTTGCGGTAGGTCATTGAGTGGATGCGTTCAGCTTTGAAAGGGTTTTGAACTTCAAATGGATGTGTTTGCAGAGAATCTTTTTAAAAATATTTAATGAAAATATTTTAATAGTTTTAAATTGAATGTTTTTCCCTTTATGAATTTTACTTTATAAGGGAGACAGAGGTTTGTATAGGGGGGACAAACAGCATTTTGGTATGAAAAAGGGGGACGTATGGTAACCCTAGTCGTGTACCTCGACGATATATTAATATTTGCCACTTCATTACAGGAAATGGAAGTGAATATAAAATTAATCTTTCAAGAACTTAGAAAACATAATCTTAAAATACAAATTGACAAGTGTAAATTCTTTTCAAAAAATACTGAATACTTAGGACACATATTGACTGACAAAGGAATAAAACCAAACCCAACTAAAATAGAAGCGATAGAAAAATTATGTGTACGCAGAACGGTTAAACAAATAAAATCCTTTTTGGGAATAACTGGCTACTACAGGAAATTCATAGAGAATTATTCCAAGATTGCTATCCCATTAACGGAATGTTTAAAAAAAAGGTAGTAAGATTAATGTAAATAATCCAAAATATATAAATGCCTTTGAGAAATTAAAACACTTGATTACGAGTCACCCGGTATTGAGATATCCTGACTTCAAGAAAAGTTTCACTCTCACAACCGATGCTTCAGACAAAGCCATCGGAGCCGTTCTATCACAGGATAACCATCCAATCTCATTTGCATCTAGAACCCTCAATGAACATGAGACAAATTATGCAACGATCGAGAAAGAGTTATTATCCATAGTTTGGGCAACGAAATACTTCTGTCCATATCTTTATGGCGTCAAATTTATTATTAAAACTGATCATAGGCCACTAGTTTGGTTAAATAATCTCAAAGACCCAGGCTCCAAAATGATTAGATGGAAAACCAAATTAAACGAATACAATTACGATATAGAATACGTTAAGGGCAAAGAAAATAAGGTGGCAGATTTCCTGTCAAGAATAAACATAAATGAAAATGAAATAAATATTAACGAAGTTAATGTAAGTGAAGGAAACAAAATAATAGAAAATGAAGGAATAGTGAACAAATATAAAACACAAATTATTTTATTAAAAGAAAAAGAACAAGTGTACAAAAAAGTGCATAGTAAGAAAAAGATTTTTATTACAGAAGCTGAAACTAATAACAACGAAATGACCAATATATTAAAAGAGTATTTACCAGAAAAAGGAGTTATAGGAATTTATTCAGAACTAGAAAAGGATACATTTAATCAATTTAAAAATAAATTTTTCGAACATTTCACAATCACAAACCATAAGCTAATAAAATGTGCATATTTAGCAGAAGATCTAATGAGCAAGGACTTATGCCTAGAAAAAGTAAAAGAAATTCATGAAAAAACCAATCATAGAGGAATTCATGCAAATTATGCTGAAATAAAATTAAAATATTACTTTGTAAAACTTCAAGAATTATAGTGGAATACATAAACAATTGCGAGGTTTGCAATTTAGCAAAGTATGATAGGAAACCTCCTAAACCCGAATTTAAACATAAACTAACGCAGAAGAATAAAAATGAAATAATTCATCTAGACATTTGTTATATCGAAAATAAATATTATTTTACAGTTATTGATAAATTTTCAAAACATTTATACGTAAAAGAAACCACAGACAAAAATTCAACTACTTTAGTCGACCTATTGCAAGAATATATCCTTATTTTTGATAAACTTAAATTGATAGTAGCACACAACGAGTTCAATACAACAAACGTCTTAGAATTTGTAGAACAAATGGATTTATCAATTCACTTCAATTCACCCAATAGTCATACAGGAAATTCGGACATGAGTAGATGTCATTCTTCATTACTTGAACACATTAGAATACTCACAATTACAGAACCCAACCTTAATATTACAGAGAAAGTCCTTAAAGCTGCTAATTATTATAATAATACAATACATTCAACGATAGAAAGTAAACCAATAGACATACAATTCGGTAGTGCAGATATGAATAAAATATTTAAATTATTAGAGTCCAAGAAAAATCTATGGCTAAGTTATCATACTAGAAATAGGGAACTAAATAAACCATACCCTCACGAAAAAGCTTATATTATGAATTATGCTCAAAAACGGCACAAAGAAAAACCCAAATTTCGAAAAGTTGAAGTAAAATTGGATGATAAAGGTAATATTATAAATAAGAAAAGCAAAAGAGGTTCAAAAATCCATCCTACACGGATGAAATGACAGAAAAGATATTTTAAAGGGCCAAGTAAAAATAAAAAAGCTACAAGTATAGGTCAACAAAATCAAAATCAATGAAATCCTGTTCTTTTTACAGATTTCACCGCATCTCAACATTAAAGAAATCCTTCTAATTGTAACAGTAATACTAAGCCTTTTTGCAAATTCAAATGCCGATATTCAAATAGAAAATATAGATGATCAAGGAATCATTTTAATTAAAGATAACAATATACCAATTGTAAGTGATTATTACCGAATTTATCACAAAGTTAACCTACAAGAATACTTAGATATACTGAACAATTTAACGACATACAAATATCAAAACGCTGAAATTATTAGAATGATACAAAACGATTCCGGCTTGTCTCAAAAAATCTTAAAAATTAAAATTAATCTAAAAATGCTTTTAAGTTCAAACGAACACTCTATCAAAAACAATATTAAATTACACACTAATAGAATTAAAAGAGGTCCGATGAATCCAATAGGATCAATTTTCAAACTACTTTATGGAACAATGGATAACGAAGATAGAGAAGAAATTACAGAACATTTAGACGTAATAGATCAAAATAATAAAAACCTCGCAGAAGCTTATATCAAACAAATTGAAATAAATTATGTTTTTCAAAATAATTTCAAAAACATAAAGAATAACATAGAAGAAACCAATACCCAGTTCTTTAAACTTACTGGAAATAACAGAGATGATATTAACTCTATTAAAAATGAAATTTCATTATTGAAACTCTTTAATTATATTTCGGAATTAGATCAAGAAATAGAAAAACTGATAGATAACGTAAACGCGGCTAAAGAAGGAATAATGTCAAGATCGATTCTGGATATTGACGAAATAAATGAAAATTTTATAGATTTAAATGAACTTCAGGAAATAAAAATAAATATTTTCGGAAAAGATAATTCTAATATTTTTATAATAATCATAAGCATTCCTGTATTTCTAGATAAGGAATTTCCAACTTATTACTTAAGATTTATACCATTTTTAAACAATACGATTATAACAAATATACCAGAACAAGAAGTTGTAAAATATCAAGATAAAATATATCCTATCAATAAATACTTTAAAAATTTGAAAAATTCAATTGAATGTTCTCCATGTATAACTATGGAATACAAACAAAAAAATTATATAGAAGAAATAAATACAGGACTTTTAATATTGAACACAATTGTAATGAAAAAACATACCATTTTTATAAAAACTTGATTGTAAACTTTAATAAATGCATTGTCACTTTGAATAATAAAACCTACAATAATAAAATTAAAATGTTTGACCATAGAATTGTGATTAAACCAAACTTAAATATGTCAACAATAGATTCTGATATTATAATTAAAGATTTGGTGATACAAGATATAGAAAACCCAAAACAAAATAGAATTAATAGAATACAAGAATAATCAAAATACGATTGCTTTTTCAACTATAATCATTATATGTATTGTAATAATTGTTTGCTATAAATAAGTGCTGAAGATAAAAATAAAGAAAACTCAGATATACCTCTTAATAAAATTAAAAACATAAAGCCTCAGGAGAGGTTCCAAACTAAGGCGGGGGAGTTACAAAGGTACTTCATCCCCAAACCATAACAATAGAGATGCCAGCATCGGCATCGTCATTAGCATTCCATAAGCAACAATGAAACCGTCAGCAACAATGAAGACCCCATCAAAATATGCCACATCAGCATCTCAGCCACCCAGCGAGATTTCATCATATTTCATCAGACAAACAATCGTCTACATTGTCATACATTGTCACCGAAAACAACACCGTCAGCAGCATCATCATCAGTAGTATCTTCTAGCACCGAAGCATAGAGTTAAGAAATGTAATTATGATAAGTAAGTTCTAAGTTTGATCCCGCAGAATAAAGTTCTCTTCCGTTCATTTGCTTGAGTTTTTATTTCCTCCATGTAGGAGAAGAAAATATATTTTTTTGTTTACCACGAGTATTTCCAACCTAACTCGCGCGCATGGCGGCAATTACGGACCGATTGACTTGTTCTGACGAATTAGACTGTGGAGAGTATACTGCAGTAACCATGTGGCTTACCCCGTAGTTCTTGAGGATGTTCTCGAACTCAGATGACTTGAATAGGACCCGTAGTCCTAAGGTCTCACATGCCAAAACAAAACTTCGGATATCCCTTACCAAAGAGGGCCAGAAGAGATATCGCCTTAACTTTTCAAGCACTTTCCCGATTCCGCAATGTGCCGAAGTGGGAGGATGGTGTGCGTTATGTAGAATTTCAGATGTTACCCCTTGCGGGACCCATAGCTTCCACGATTCCTCTTCCGATAAAGGAGAACCGGTGGAATGCATAGTACGCTTGTACACTAACCCGTCCACAACTTTTACATCGGGGAGCCTGTCTTGGTTAGACAAAATTTCAGATTTCAAGGCGCTATACTCTTCTGAGGTGAATTGTGGAGATTGTAAGTTCACTAATGGGGCTATCTCTTCCAAAGCACTCAAGTGTACGGTGTCCCGACTGGACAAGAAATCCGGTACTACGTTACTGGAGCCCTTACGATGTTTTATGCAAAAATCGAAACCCTGTAACTTCAGAGCCCACCTCGCCAATCTACCAGAAAGGTCCTTCTGCTTCATCAACCATTGAAGACTCGCGTGATCGGTTATAACAGTGAACTCATGTCCCTCAATATACAGCCGAAATTTCTTGACCGACAGCACCGCTGCTAGGCATTCTTGCTCGGTTACCGAATAGTTATTTTGGGCTTTGTCTAATTTTTGGCTCATGTAGGCAATCGGGTGCTCTACTCCTTCTTCGTCTAACTGTGCAAATACGCTCCCCACGCCGTACTGACTAGCATCGCATTGTATAACGAAGGGTCGCCTAAAGTCGGGCATGTTTAATACCGGAGCGGAAGTGAGTTTTACTTTGAACAGCTCGAAGGCTTCCTGAACATCTAAATTCCAATCGAACGACCGGCTTTTCTTCAAGAGGTTGGTTAGAGGGGTCGTTAGGGATGCAAAGTTTAGGATGAATTTTCTGTACCATCCAGCCATGCCCAGAAATCGACGTAGCTGGCGGACAGATTTAGGTGGAGGGAAACTGACGATGGCCGCGATTTTATCCGGATCAATTTGAATGGATCCGTAGCCCACGATGTGACCGAGATACTTTACCGCCTTTAGGCAAAATTTACTCTTCGGGATGTTGATCGTCAGGCCCGCCTGTCGGATGTGCAACGCGACTTCCTGCAAAGTACATATATGCGATTCGAAATCCTTCGATATCACAAGTAGGTAGTCGAGATAGACGAATACCATTTCGCGGAGGTGACTTGGTATGACCCTATCCATCAGCCGACACATTGTTTGCGGAGCGTTACACAGTCCGAATGGCATAACTGTGAATTGATATAAGGGCCGATTCGGGACCGTGAATGCTGTTTTCTCGCGTGAATTTATTTCTAACGGTATTTGCCAAAAGGCGTCTTTCAAATCGATGCTAGAGATAAATTCCGCTCGAGGTAAGCTACTTAGGATGCCGTCAATGTGCGGCACAGGATAGGCGTCTTTTACCGAAAGTGCACTGACCTTGCGAAAGTCTATGCAGAATCGTACCTTTCCCGGTTTGCGAATAAGCACAACCGGCGAACTCCATGAGCTGGTGGATTCCTCTATCACTCCCATTGCGAGCATCCGATCTTTTTCGGCGAACATTAGTGATTCTATGGCGGGTGATACGGGGTAGTGGCGTTGCTTTACCGCTTTTTCCGTTCCGACGTCGATAAGGTGTTCCAAGAGCGAAGTTTTACTTAAACCCTGCCTCTCAAATGACGGAAAAAGGGCCTTAGTGCTCTGTAATTGCCGTTGCTGATAGGGAGAAAGATCGTGCATCGGGGCGTCGGACGGGACTGGGGTGTCAACCTCAGATATTATGTCTGGCGCGAACTTAAAGCTTCTCCAGAAATCAACCCCGAGGTACAGGAGAACACTTAGGACATTTTGGCTTGTATACGTTTTGGGCCCCACATCGGTAACAGAAAACTCGTCTTGGCTCTTCGCAGTCGTGATAGCTATGACCTAGCGAACCGCAATTCCAACAGGACAACACTTTCCTGGGAGGAGCTATCTCGGCGATCTCTTCTTCTGATGGCAGGGCAAATGATACTTCTGACACGAACCGTCTGGTGGGGTTAGGCCGAGGTGCGTTTCCTCTGTGAAGCTCCTGTACGAAATTCTAATGCCGGTGACAGGCCGTTCGAAGTTCGCCCATAGTGCTCACTTGAAGATGTAGTAACTCGTATCTCAGATCCGGTTTGAGATTGCGAATTAGAACTTCCAAAAACTGTCCATCTGGCAAGGGTTCCATCAGCCGATCTATTATGGAGACCATTGCATCTAGGTAGTCATCGAAAGATTCACGTTCGCGTTGTTTTCGGCTTAGAACTAGTTCGATAATTTCGAAATCAGATCGAGAGTCCGAGTACTTAAACCGTAAGGCTTCACAGAGAGCACCCCACTCGATGGAGGGTACACGCTTGTGGTACCGCCAGTACCAATCTTTGGCTTTGCCGGAGAAGAGGATGTGGATGTTGCTACAGAGAGCCGAGAAGTCGCCGTTTAACGTGTGTAACGTGGGCGCCTGAATTCTATAAAGAAATTCTTCTGCCCGGATACCGTCTTTCGAGCCGTCGAATTTTACGTTCCAATTCATCAAGATACCAGAGACCTTTCTATTGCTAGAGGTCTCCATGTGAGCAGCTGGATAACCACTCGGCCGAATTGAAGGAGGTTGCACAGGTTGAGGTGGGGGCAAGTAATTCTGTTGCTCCCAACCAGTGTTATCAGTCATGGGGGTGTTAACGGGGGCTCAGTTTAGGGGCGGGACGTACAGGTTGAAACAACGTTGAAACATGGACTCGATTATCTGGGTGATCCCTTCTCGAATTCGGCTCCTCTCTATCTCCATTTTCTCTCTTACGTCTTGCCGGATACTATTTTCGTACTGAAACGAGGCATGGTCTATCGGGAGATTTAAGCTGGCGCGAGATCTTGAGGGAGGCGGATTGGGCATGTGAGACGCTAACGAGTGCGGACACTTAGGCTCGGAGTGATGACCGGACGAAAGTCTGCTCTCCATAATGCTGGGGTCTTGGGTTCGCCAATTATCGGAATTGTGCGATGTGGTCGAACGTGTCACCGAGCGTCGTCCTTTTGGGACCGCTCCCTTGCTTCATTAATTGGGAGCCGCTGGGGGCTCGACTTGGGTTCTTAGCGGGTTGGAAGAGCTAAGATCCTTTCGACAGACCGGACACGAGTGCGAGGTGTTCAGCCAATGACTCAAACAGGCTTTATGGAATATGTGCCGACAATCGGTGGTCTCTGTCTCAGCTCCATGAGCGAACGCCTCTTGGCAGATAGCGCAAGTCGGAGTAATGGGCTCAAACCCTAATTGGTCGAGATTGTCCGTACTATGTCTTACCGCCATCGCGGATCGACAGAAGAAAGTCAGGGTAAAAAGCGAGAGAAAGATCACTCCCACAAGAATAATCATAGGATTGGGTTCTTAGGCGAAAACAATGTTAGGGAGGGAATTTGTAGACTCCTTTTATAAGATTAAAGAGAAAAATTCAAGGAAGGACAAAATTGAATTGCGAAATTATTAAACTGATTTAAAAAAAAGGGTGTGCTTGTAACAAATAGATACTAGTATACGGTTTTATAGGTAATTTTCTATAAACCGAGTTTCCTTGTGAAGGTGGGTTTATAATGCTAAGGGAAAATTGATAATACAAAAAAAATGTCATGGGTAAAGTGGTCTCATTTCATTGGTTCGGTCGTTGGAGTCCCCAAAGGGGTGAGGTAATGGTAGCAAAAGAAGAACTATGGCAAAATTAAGGATCGTTTGGCTAAAATGCATGGCTCTTGGATGTCTAGGTCATACTTTCGAGAAAACAGTTCTCAGTGTATCGCCATTCCTAGACATCCATCCAAACTTGAAGCTAGAATTAAATTTAAATGCGGCTAGGATGATTGCGTCAGCGATCCTGGGTTGTTTTGAAAACCATTCCAGAATCTGTCAGGAAACGCAGTTCCTAAGGAAGTATCCTTCGTCGTTTCTGACTAACTAGAGTATAGGTGCGGACGCGGTTCCGAATGGCATAACCCTGGTCGTCTCGGACCCCGTTTGGGTTTGGACTGATAATGCAATTCCGACGGGTAGCCACTGGTCGTCCGCAACCCTCCTCTGGTTATATTATAAACGCATTTCCTCGGGACCTGACTCAATCGTCCTGCCGCCTGTAAGTTGGGTACTGAATCTACTAAAATTTTGAACAAGGTTTGTGTTATATATGTATATTACTATTGTGAACTATTATACCTATATAGAAAGATAACTATTAATATTGTGAACAATTATTATAAACCATGAATTGTGAATTGACTCTTAATGAATTGTCAAATAAAACGTTCTCTTGATTGTCAGGCTTGAACAAAGGAACACGCGTTTGCTCTGAACATCTTTCTTCCCTAGGTTAGGAATTTGCGATACAACATTGGCGACGAGGGCTAACCATGGCGCAACCGGACCCACAGCAGCAGCAGCAGCGAGACCTTATTCAAGCACTAACGACAGCAATTCAGCGCCTACAACCGGCTACAAATACGCCAAATATACATTTAGAACCATTTGTCGAAACGGAGGAAATATTCCCCAACTACATTAAACGACTGGAAAACTATCTGGCGCTTCGTAATGTCACCGACGTTACAACGAAAAGGCAAGTGCTAATAAATTGCATAGGTGCGAAATACTACCAACTCTCATCGAACCTTACAGCGCCAGAAGAACCAGAAGCCAAACCATACGACTTATTGATAGAAATTCTCAAGAAACACCTCAGCCCAAAGCCGAATGAAATTACGGAACAACATAAATTTCTTCTTCGTTTACAACACGAATGCGAATCAATAGCGAATTATCTCGCAGAGTTGAGAAAACTCAGCGCGTACTGCAATTTCTCTTGTGAATCTTGCAAGAAATCAACACTGGATACCCATCTACGATCGCAATTTATCAGGGGGCTGAGGGACTTCGATGTTAAAGAGAGGCTTCTGAGAGAGGTTAACATAAAACTAGACAAAACGGTGGAGATAGCGCTCGCCATGGAGTCTTCCAAAGTTGAAAGCCGCAACATGCAGAGTGTACATCAGATCAAGGGCACTACAGGTATACAAAATAAGAAAGACACTCCATTCGTACATAAAAAGAAATCGTGGCCGTCAAAATCTTCAACGTCCAGGAACAGAGCGACAAGCAACTCCTCTACAAAGGACAGAAAATTTGCGTGTTACAGGTGCGGTGACAGTAGCTATATGGCAAACATGTGCCGCGCAAAGAATCTGTTCTGCAAGTTCTGTCGGATGAAGGGGCACGTGGCGGCGGTATGCATGAAATCGTCGAAAGAGACGAATACATTAGACATAGTGGAAACATCAGAAGAGGCTTTTTACGAAATAAACACTTTAAGTTCAGCTTCGACAACGCATCAAGAAGGCAAGTATTACATTGAGGTTAGAATCGACGGCCAGCCGACCAAAATGGAACTGGATACTAGAGCGGCGGTTTCGGTGATGAACATTAATACATTTACAAAGACCTGGCCACATGCAAAACTGATTCCTACGACGGTAATGTTAAAAACGTACAACAACAATGTTCTCCCGGTGGTCAGCAAGTCCGAAGTCGAAGTTGAGTACGGTAAGCTGAAAGCGAATTGCTACATATATCTGGTAAGAGGAAATTTTGATACACTGATGGGACGTGAATGGGTAAAGACATTAAATCTACTTCGAATCAATTCGATTAATACAATTATTACAGAGGATAAAGTTGAAGGTATTAAACAAACATTTTTTAGGGATTATGCGGATGTCTTTCAGACGAAGATCGGGACTATTCCTGACGTAAAAGGCATTTTAAGGCTCCGTGAAAAGGTTACTCCAATTTTTATCAAAGCACGAGCCATACCGTACGCGATCCGTCCGCTGGTAGACGAAGAGATTGATCGGCTAGAAAAGGATGGCATCATAGAGAAAACTTTGCATTCGGATTGGGGAATACCCGTTGTGCCGGTCACGAAACGTGACAAAACAATTCGCCTCTGCGCCGACTACAAGGTTACGTTGAACAACTGCATCGTCAACGATAAATATCCAATACCAAGGGTTGAAGATCTTTATCAGAAGCTGAAAGGTGGTAAGGTTTATTGTGTTTTCGATATATATAAAGCCTATTTACACTTGACCATGACGGAAGAAAGCGCCCGCCTACAGACAATAAGTACTACAGGGTAAATAGATTGATGTTCGGTGTCAAAACTGCGCCTAATATATGGCAAAGGTTTATGGACCAACACATAACGAATGATCTTGAGGGTACTGCATGCTTTTTTGACGATATTATTGTAGCAGGTTCAACTTTAAATGAAGCTTTCAAACGATGTACACTCTTGCTTGATAAGTTGCGCAAATTTAATCTTCATCTAAACAAAATCAAGTGTAAGTTGTTTGAAAAAAGTGTGACATACTTAGGACACCGAATCGATCAAGAAGGGTTACACAAGACTCGTGAAAAGATTGAAGCAATCAATTACTATCATAAATTTATTCCGGACGTTGCTGCAAAACTACATCATCTCAACAAATTATTAAAGAAAGACACTGAATTTATATGGACATCTGACTGTCAGAAATCATTCGAACTGCTGAAAGAAGAAATTGCAAGTGAAAACGTGCTCATACCATTTGACGATAAACTTCCTTTAAGCAACGGATGCTTCACCTTTTGGACTTTCTGCAGTGTTGTCGCATGTAACAAACAACGGAGAACGACCTATAGCCTTTGCATCACGCAGCTTGTCCAAAGCAGAATCAAACTACAGTCAACTTGACAAAGAAGCAACAGCTATATTTTGGGGGCTGCATAAGTTTTTCAATTATTGTTATGGCAGAGAATTTACGCTGATTACAGACAACAAGCCACTTACATCAATACTTAACCCTCAGAAAAATTTGCCACTACTTACCGCTCAACGTTTATTGCATTATGCCCATTTCCTAAGCGGATTCAAATACACCATCAAGTATAGAAATTCAAAGGATCATACTAACGCAGATTTCTTTTCCAGGCACCCAACAAATAAAGAAGTTGAAGTTAGTTCACTCAAAACCCACCAAATCTGGAGCGACGCCTTGCCCGTCACATTTGAGCAGATACGGAAGGAACTCAAGCGGGATAAGCAACTGTCATCTTTAGTTATTCAACTGCAGATTGGAGGAAGTCTGAAAAATACACCGTACGCTATGATGGAGAGTGAACTCATGTTGCAGGATGGATGTGTTTACCGCGGAATCCAAATCATCGTACCACATTCACTTCGACGACGGGTACTAAGTGAGTTACACTCTGCGCATGTAGGTATTACCAAGATGAAATCGTTAGCCAGAAGTTATTGTTATTGGCCTGGGATCGATCGTGACATCGAAGATTTGGCAAACAGCTGTGTGGGGTGCGCCAAGGTTCTTAAAGATCCAAATAAGGTAGTTGTACATCCTTGGGAAATTCCAGCTCAACCATGGCAAAGGATACATGTGGATTTTGCCGGACCTTTTATGAATAGCTTCTTTTTGATCATTGTCGATGCAAAAACCAAATGGTTGGAAGTTTTTCCTATGAAAAAAATCACCAGTTTCTACACCATACGTGCCTTGAGAGAGGTATTTTCAAGGTTTGGGCTTCCTTTAACTATCGTTTCAGATAACGGTACGAGCTTTACATCCAAGGAATTTCAGGACTTTTTGAAGTCTAACAATATTCGCCATAAACTTACATCACCCGCGCATCCCTCTACAAACGGACAAGCAGAGCGATTTGTGCAGGTTCTGAAGAATGGTCTTCGCTCATCTTCAAACGACTCAGGAGATTTTCAAACCAAACTACACAGACTGCTATTACAGTACAGGAAGACACAATCATCATCGACTGGGAGGAGTCCAGCTGAAATGATATTCAGGTTTAATCTTCGGACCTGACTGGATCTCATGAAAGGCCAACAGGAAGATTGCAGCTTCAAACAGGAATGTAGCCAGAAGTTTGTGGCAGGAGACACAGTTCAGATACGATTTTATCAGAACAAAGACAAAAAGTGGAAATTTGGTAAAATCATTCGGCGTGACGGTCATTTACACTACATCGTGGATGTGGATGGAAGATCATGTCGAAGACACGTCGACCAAATGAGACGTATACTGGTCGAGAGCAATCCCCCTGACAACATTTATTTACATCAACCTATTGGAGACACGACGACTGGAGACGTAGAGGTGCTTGCTGATACTGGGGCTGCTGATGTTGCTAGACCGACTGTTGATGCTAATGTTGCGAAAAATGCTGAAAAGTCTGAAGCTCCAGGTGCTACTGATGTTGTCAACAAACATGAATCACCAAACCCTTGCGACCATGAAGGAGGGAGGATGGAACCAAGACGTTCTGGTAGAATTCGTCGTCCGGTTGTTCCATACCAAGCTTAAAGTCGGTGGGGAGGACTGTTATATATGTATATTACTATTGTGAACTATTATACCTAAATAGAAAGATAACTATTAATATTGTGAACAATTATTATAAACCATGAATTGTGAATTGACTCTTAATGAATTGTCAAATAAAACGTTCTCTTGATTGTCAGGCTTGAACAAAGGAACACGCGTTTGCTCTGAACATCTTTCTTCCCTAGGTTAGGAATTTGCGATACAACAGTTTGAAAGGTATGAGAAAAAAAAATCTCAATACTTGAATTCCAAAAAAAACTTTACTTCAAAAAAAAATTAGCGTTCTTAAATTTTTGGAACCCGAAAGAAAATCTTTCGGGCCCCACGTTGGGTGCCATTTATGTAATGGAGGTGGTCGTTGAGAATGAAAAAAACTAGGGGGAGGGGAATGGGAGTCATCTACAAGGAGATGGGCTTACAATTTGGGGGATAGGGGGACATGAGGGTTTGGAGTATAGGAAAAGGAGAACTTACTTACTTAGTTGGCGCTACAGCTCGAGGTGAACCTGGGCCTGCTTCTCGCAACCATTTGTGTGTGCGTGTTATATTTTTGCACGAATGGAAGGGACCTACAGTTTTTTGCCGACTCCGAACGGCGAGTTGAGAAGCTCAATCGTGACAAATGATACTCTTTGATGCTTGTCAGACATTCGAAAGAGGTGGGCACTGTGAAAAACTTTTTAGGTGTTTGCGGCGGGAGAAAGGAGAAAGGACCGAAAAATGTTTGGTCAATCGGACGCGGGTTGCATGCCTTGTTTGTCTTCGACCTAAGCTCGTCGGATCGGGGTGGGTTCTTGCGACCGTGGTCCCAAACTGTCACCACTACAATAAAGTATTGCACGCGAAATCGAAATACTTACTACGAAATCCATATATATAAAACCTGTTGCGGTAAATTTTACTGCAACAAGAAGCATCCTCTGCTTTCTCTCCTCCCCTGCTAACTTTTGTACTTCTCCGTGCCTCTTCAATATTCTGGGAAAGTGGAGGGCAGCCGTGGTCCCATCAGCCATAGGTCCACTGGCCTAGCATATTGAACTGGCACCAAAACAGGTTTCATCAAGAAGAGACAGAAGGTCTCAATTACCAAAAGACTGATTGTCTAAGAAGAGGAGACGGGCGGTCTCAGAAGTGACGGGTGGTCCCTCACAACACAACATTAAACGAGCCGAGACAGACAAAAGTAGTCAGTCGACAAAACAGTACGAGACAGATGAGTCTCCACCTCCAACAAAAATACATCACCAAGAATGAGACGAGTAGACAACAAGCAAACGAAACCAGAAGACTAGATAACGGGACGGAGGGTCCCCAACGCTCAACAATGGCCGAGGCCCAACCTAACTGAAACTATTTTGTATAAAATGGCACGCTAGGTGTAGGTCCCCCCACCCCCAAATCTGCACGAAAGTCCACCGGAGTAGTTCGCGTGGTAATTTAAAATTAAAAGTACTGATTCCTTTTTCCTCGGGGGTAGTGAACTTCTTCTGCGATCGGTCCAAAAAGTAAATTAAAAATAAGTCAGTAAAATCAAAGTAATTGGGAGAAAGCCCAAAATGCTTTTCTTTTTTTGTTGAGCGCTTTTTTTTTTACTCCGAAAAGTCAGCGAAATAAAATCGCTGAACTCAATCATAGAATTCTCAGGCACTGGAAATGTCCCAATGTGCTGCGAATTCCAGTATGGATGTAATGCGTGAGAGAGCACAGTGGGGAACGAAAAACGGTGGCGTATTCTAGCCAAAGAGCAGAATACCGCTTGATAAGCCGCAAATGGATCCCACTGTGGCTGAATGTGTGAATGTGTGAGTGCAAGTGGGTGGGATTCTTTGTGTCCGAGGTGGACAAAGAAACCCACTGGAATGGCCACGACACTTCTTGGTTGACCGAGGTGCTGTAAGGAAGTTTTGTGGAGGAACGAAAAGCGTTCAGGAAGAAAGAGGAAGAAAAGAAAGTTAGACAACGAGCTTAAAGAAAAACAGAAGAGGAAACCAAAAAGAAAGAAGAAAGAAAACGAGAAATAGTGAGGAAAAGATCGCAGGAGAAGAAGATCGAAGGAGAAAAAAAAAAAGGAATCGAAAAATACAAAGAAAAAAAAAGGAAGCCAGTGAACGAGAAGCCAGCTGGTCTGATGACGGAGAGAGTAGGAACTTCTAGGCCCTGGGAAATGGTTTGTGTAGATCTGGTCGGTCCACTCCCGAAGTCCACCAAGGGGTTCGTGTATATTCTGACGGTCGTTGATTATTTTACCAAATTTCCATTACTTTTCTCTTTGAGGTCGGCTACTGCTAAAACTGTTTGTAAGGAACTAGAGGATAATGTTTTTCTTCTGTTGGGGGTACCCAAATTTGTAGTGTGTGACAACGGGCCACAATTTAAGAGTAGGGAGTTAAAAACTCTGTGCGAGGGTTATGGTTCTACGCTGCGATACACAGCGCATTACCACCCGCAAGCAAATACGGCGGAACGTATAAATCATATAATTAAAACTACGTTGAGGGCTTATGTCTCAGAGAACCACCGGGGTTGGGATTCGCAGTTGGCGAAAGTAGCGTGTGCCATCCGCACAGCCCAACACGAGGCGTTAGGAATTTCGCCGTATTACGCGAACTTTGGTAGGGAAATGATTACTCACGCAACCAGTCAGGTGACGTTGAGTGAGCAATCATCCGAGAGGGACCAGGATTTTGTAGGAGTAGGAGAACAGTTTAGGAAGCTTAGGGAAGAAATAGCTAGGAAGCTAGAAGCGGCAACCAAGAGGTCCGCGAAAGCCTACAACCTCCGACGGAGAGATGTTCAATATCTCCCGAACGAGTTAGTATGGCGTAGAAATTTCGCGTTGTCAGATGCAGCTAATTTCTATGCAGCTAAACTGGCTCCTAAGTTTGTTGGTCCCTTCCGTATTCGTAAACGAGTGTCCCCTTGGACGTATGTTCTCGAAGATGAGAACGGTAAAGAGCGCGGTACGTGGCACGCGAAGGACCTGAAGTCGCACAACGACGAATGTTGAGTCTATAAGTCCCATTAACGAAATATTTTGTTCTTCTTTTTTTAATTTCTTTGCAAAATAGACTGGCAGGTTGGCCTTAATGGAAAATCTCTCCCACTGTGGTATTGTAACCCTAGCAGAGCCTTGGAAATGGCTTACGGTTTTTTCATAACCGCAAGTTCATTTCCCTTCGAGGTAAGGGTGGGGTTTGTTGCGGTAAATTTTACTGCAACAAGAAGCATCCTCTGCTTTCTCTCCTCCCCCGCTAACTTTTGTACTTCTCCGTGCCTCTTCAATATTCTGGGAAAGTGGAGGGCAGCCGTGGTCCCATCAGCCATAGGTCCACTGGCCTAGCATATTGAACTGGCACCAAAACAGGTTTCTTCAAGAAGAGACAGAAGGTCTCAATTACCAAAAGACTGATTGTCTAAGAAGAGGAGACGGGCGGTCTCAGAAGTGACGGGTGGTCCCTCACAACACAACATTAAACGAGCCGAGACAGACAAAAGTAATCAGTTGACAAAACAGTACGAGACAGATGAGTCTCCACCTCCAACAAAAATACATCACCAAGAATGAGACGAGTAGACAACAAGCCAACGAAACCAGAAGACTAGATAACGGGACGGATGGTCCCCAACTGTTATGAGGCAGGATTAGGCCACAGGGGCAGCTTAGGTGTAGGTGTGGAGGGTGGCGGCACGCTCGCGGTTGCTCGGCTAAAGCTCGTTGGACGGGGGTAGTTCTTGCCAACCCCACCATACACCACCTGGTCATACACAAAAATCTCGTGCCATTATACAAATAAAAGAGAGAGAGAGAAAGCTACGTTAATCAGACCACGGACGGACCCTAATGATAGGATAGAAGAGAGAAAAAAATCCAAGAACCTATGCCAATACCAAAGAGAAAGAGAGAAAAGGAGCCGCGAGCGTGCCGCCGCCCTCCACACCTACACCTAAGCTGCCCCTGTGGCCTAATCCTGCCTCATAACAATGGCGCCCAACGGTACTTTTACCATTTAACCGGCTAGAGGCCTAATTGCGACTCCAAGGGGGCGATTTTCAATTTTCGAAAGTCGTTGCCTTGGACTTGTAATAGCCTCAATTCGCAAATTTTTTTGTTTTTTTTTCACAAGAACTGGTCAGGCTCTGTGTCTTGATTTAGATTGGAGACGGCTGTCCAATCCGAAGACCAAGTGCCAAAGGATCTCGTGAGGTAGTCAAAGGTCTTTATTAATGCACAGAGCGGGCCGGGGTGGAAAAACTAATCTGCTGACCGCTGCCTAAGAATCCAGGTAACCTGGCCCGATTCTTTGTGAGGCGTGAGCGTAAGTTTCGAAGCCCTGGCCGTGTTAGAATATGTCCTGGAAGTTCCGGCCAGCCTTTCATTAGGTGTTACCTGATGAAAAGAAGTGGTAAGAACCGAAGGGATAGGCTACAGCACTGGTCAAGTATCCGAGACACCAGTCGCAATCGGACAAAGACTGATGACGAACTCTACACTAGACAAGAACAAAAAAGGACAGACAAAACCTACTGAATGGTTGCTGGATAGCCGGCCTCAGTATCCACTCACCAAACGTTTGTAAATTATTCATTTCTTTTCTTATACTGTTGCATTTGCCAAAAAGTTTTTTTACTTTGACGTTTTTTTGTCTTTATACTATACTTTGAAGCTTTTATCACTTTTATTCTAATTCTTTTATCAACAATTTTGATTTTTTTTACTATATTTTGAAATCTTCTATCAACAATTTCGAGTTTTTATTCTATACTCTGAATTCTTTTATCAACAATTTTGAATTTTTTTACCTATTTCATTACTTTTGCAATTTCATTTGTTTACCTTTTTTTCTGAATTATTTCACCTTGTCACTTAATTCATTTTGAACCCCTTTGCCCTTTTATTATCTTTTCGTTCATATCTCCTTTTGAATTCCTTCTTCATTCAAAAAAAAAAAAATTTCATTCTATGCCTTTCGGCCCTTTTACTTTTAGTTCCCTCATTCGTTTTTTTGAATTTTCTTGAATTTTGAGTGTTGGGTTCAACTTTTACCTTCTTGAACGGAAATTTGCGGAACTTTACGAATTTTGGAATTTTCATTTGTTTCTGAGTTGAATTAAAATTTTTATGAAACATGAATATCGAGGACGACGAAAACAGAAATCTAGGCGCGGTCCCTAAGAGCACCCAGCCTGTTCCCGAAGACACATCGACAGTACGGATGACTAGGAACGCGACTAGACAGATGGGACTAGCAGTAGGACAAACAGACAAGACAAAGACCACAACAAGGAACGTAGAAGACCAGACTCAAACGACAAACGAAACCCTTCTCAATGATAGAGAACAAATACTACAGACGACTAGAGAATTAGAACAGGAAATACAAAACGTTTACTTTCAGACGACGACGAAAACGAGGTACTTACATTACGTAAGGAAATAATGGAGACGAACATAACCCGACACGTAAACTCGGTGGTCTCACATGCTATCCGAGAGAACCAGGGTACAATGATGACTATGTTCACGGACTCAATGAAAGAGATGTTGGTGACCTTCCATGAGAACATCAGGGTCATCAACGAGAAAGTCTCAGGGTTGGAGATCTCGGTAGCAGGTTGTGGGGAACCACCACGACAAGACAGGACCCAACGAAAGAGAGACTCCTCAACCACGCAAAAACGCCACGACCACAACTCAACGCTACAGGACCAACAAGAACGAATCCCTCCACAAGAGACGCATAGACGGGTGGATGTACATAAGTGGGGAATCAAGTTTGACGGGTCACCAAAGTCTATGTCGGTAGAAAGTTTCATTTTCAGAATAGAAACACTACAGAAAAAGAGTGGGTTAACTGACGAGCAGCTTTTTGCGAACTTTCATCACCTAGTGTCAGGGCCAGCAGAGAGATGGTACTGGCAATACTTAGAAGAGAACCAGGCGGACGAATACTTAAATTATTTTGGTCTGAAATCCGAGTTATTGACGCAATTCAAAAATAGTAAAGGTGACCATGAAATCTTAAGGACAATTATGGATAGGAGACAGCTACCTCATGAGAACTTCGACGAATTTTACGAGGACATTAGGGAATTAACATTGCAAATGCGGACGAGACCAACGGAAAGAGATTTAGTGTCGATTTTAAGACCGAATATTAAAGATAGGGTAGCGACGCTGATCTTCGGATGTTCAATTAAGGACATCCGAGATCTAAGAGAAGAATGCAGACGCGCTGAGAAACACTTAGCAACTAGAGAGGCAAAATTTAGGAGAAACGTTAGCGAAGTAGAAGGTCAGGAGAGTTCCCGGATGAGAGACTCTGAAAGAGACGTAGAAGACGAAGAACTGGAAGTAGCAGCGCTTCAACAAAGACGACCTAACAGACCGACGACATACTCACATACGGACAGACAAACTAATACTAATAAACAAAAGGGTACTCATAAAACTGAACATACCGAACATACCAGGACTGAAGAAGCGCTTCCAACATGCTGTCCATCGAACATTTCCTTCAAATGCGCGGCCTATCAGGGAAACTTGAAGGTCAGCGGTGCTTCCGGGAACAACTCGCTGACGACGAAGACTCTCCCGGGATCTCCAAACCTAGAAAAATAAAAATATTAGAACGTGACAATTCGAGAGAAGATACTTACATCAAGAAAGATTTGACCCCACGCAAGAGCTTACATCAAAGACTGCTAGAATATGACGCAATCAGAAAGCGAATTTTTGGTGAAGAACTGACGACTAGAGAGAAGAAGAAGCGAAACTATTTAAAAATACTTAGGATTAGGAAAAAGATAGCCTTGACTAGACGACGAAAGAGTAGGATAGAAGCATCGGTGATAACTACATCTGACGATAATAGGCCCTATACAAAAGTGATCATCGAAAATGAAGAGATCGTGGGTCTATTAGATAGTGGAGCTTCAGTTAGCTGCTTAGGGAAAGGTGCAATAGATTTTATGACTAGGAAAAATATTAAGATGACAGAGATGAAAACAGAGATTAGGACAGCTGACGGTAACCAACAACGAATATTAGGACGATTTAAGACAACTATCTCATGGGGTAGCAAAACCCAAGAAATAGAGTTGTATGTTGTTCCCAATTTACAACAGCGACTTTATTTAGGGGTAGATTTTTGGACGGCATTTAAGGTCGCACCCAATATTATTGACGAGTTAGACGTACCATTACCGACGGTAGACCTTTCTCCTGTCCAGGCACTTTCGCCACCACAGTTTCAACAGCTGGAGGGCATCAAGCAGTTGTTCCCCTCGTTTGCGATGAAGGGATTGGGTAAGACCAGCCTAGAAGAACATGTAATAGAAGTGGAAGACGAAAAGATACCCATAAAACAAAGGCACTACCCAATCTCGCCCGCCATACAAAAGCTCATGTACGAAGAACTCGACAGGATGCTTTCGTTAGGTGTGATAGAGGAGAGCAACAGCCCATGGAGTTCTCCGGTTGTTTTGGTGAGGAAACCGGGAAAAAACAGATTGTGCCTGGACTTAAGAAAGGTAAACGCGGCTACTAAAAAGGATGCATACCCGCTTCCACACATTGAAGGTTTACTCAGCCGGCTACAAGATACCAGATTCATCTCTGGTATCGATCTCAAAGACGCATTCTGGCAGATTCCTTTGGAGCCCAAATCAAGAGATAAAACAGCCTTCACAGTCCCTGGGCAACCGTTATACCAGTTCACGGTGATGCCGTTCGGATTATGTAACGCCGCTCAGAGAATGTGTCGGCTGATGGACAAAGCCATTCCCTCTCGGTTGAAGGAAAATGTCTTTGTCTATCTTGATGATCTCTTGGTTTGCTCTCCAGATTTCGAGTCGCATTGTAGATTGCTAAGAGAAGTAGCTAAGTGTCTCATGGATGCGGGTCTGACCATCAACGTCGAAAAGAGTAAATTTTGCTATAAAGAGATAAAGTATCTAGGGTATATCGTCGGTGATGGTTGTCTACGAACCGTCAAGGACAAGGTATCGGCGGTCGAGAATTTCCCAGTCCCTGGGACCCCCAAGCAACTCCGTAGGTTCCTAGGCATGACAGGCTGGTATAGGCGTTTTATTCCCAATTTTGCGTCTATGGCAGCACCCATGATTGACTGTCTTCGTAAAGGACAAACTTTTCAAATGACAGATGAAGCGCTCTCCTCATTCGACAAACTCAAAATGAGTTTGGTGACAGCACCGATACTAACGAACCCCGACTTCACGAAACACTTTTACATACAGTGCGACGCTTCAACTTCAGGTGTAGGGAGTGTTCTCTTTCAGATGGATGCAGAGAAAAACGAACGGCCGATAGCATTCATGTCCCAGAAGCTAAACTCCGCTCAACGGAACTATAGCGTTACGGAACTTGAGTGCTATGCGGCGGTTTTGTCAGTAAAGAAGTTCAGAGCCTATGTGGAAGGGCTACCTTTCACTATAATAACCGATCACGCAAGTTTGAAGTGGCTGATGACCCAAAAGGATCTATCAGGCCGATTGGCGAGATGGAGCCTAAAACTTCAAGGGTTTGACTTCGTGATCGAACATAGGAAAGGTGTCCAAAACGTAGTCCCTGATACTCTCTCACGTGTCCATATGGATGAGCTCACGACCGATAGTAAAATGCTAGAGGTTGATCTTAAATCACCATACTTTTCCTCGGAGGAGTATGATGCGTTAAAGAAGACCATAGACAACAACCAGAACAAACTACCTGACATCTGTGTTTCAGACGGCTACGTATATAAACGAACTGACATACGAACTGGAGACGCGCTTCAAGAAGACAGAGCATGGAAGCTTTGGGTCCCTGAGGAGTTGCGTGAGGGTCTTATAGGCGCTGCACACAACTCCACTGCGGCAGGCCATGGCGGTATAAATAAGACGTTGTCCAAATTAAGACAGAAATATTATTGGCCAGGAATGACCGCTGAAGTCCAAAAATGGGTTAATTCGTGCGAAGCCTGCAAATGCAGCAAACCTCTCAATCAGATATCCCGACCGCCGATGGGGCAACAGACGATCACAGAAAGACCATTTCAAAGACTATATATTGACTTCTTAGGACCATACCCACGAACGAAAAACGGTAACACACACATATTTATAGTATTAGATCATTTTTCTAAGTTCGTATTTTTAAAACCTATTAGAAAAGCAACGGCAGCTGAGGTAGTAAAATACTTAGAAGAAAATATTTTTCATATCTTTGGTGTACCTGAATTCGTCCATTCTGACAACGGCAGACAGTTCATCTCTGAACTGTTTGCCAGCTTCTTAGCTAAATACGGGGTAAGACATGTTCGTACCGCGATCTACTCTCCTCAAGCGAACGCTTCAGAAAGAGTCAACCGATCAGTACTGTCCAAGATCCGATCATATCTTAAAGATGACCAGAAGACATGGGATCAACATGTCAGTGGTGCGGCGTTCTCATTGAGGAGTGTAGTGCATGATGCGACTACGTTCGAACCCTATTACTTCGTCTTCGGTATCCACATGATTCAACGTGCAGGAGCGTACGAAGTACTGCGCAAATTAGACGCAGTAAAAGATATGACCACAGAAGTCATACACCAAAAAGACAAATTAGAGTTGATCAGGAGTAAAATCTTTGACAACCTAAGGCTAGCTCATCAAAAAGCAACAAAAATATACAACACTAGGAGCAGGGACATTAAGTACAAAACAGGACAAATAGTATACAGACGAAACTTTAAACAAAGTAATCAACCGGACAATTACAACGCTAAACTAGGACCAAAATTTATAAAATCCATCGTCCTTAAGACGGTAGGAAATTCCCTATACGAGATAGGCAATTTAAGAGGCGACAAAGTCGGAGTTTTCCACGCAAAGGACCTCCACACTTAACACAGGAATAGCTTTAGTTAATGCCTTCAGGCTGTCGTTGCTGTTTAAGTACGTATGTGATATGATATGACGTGTAGTCAAGTGCAACTACGAGATAGTCTATGTATCTTTATGTTTATTTAGATATTTACTTATTTATTTATTTATTTATCCATATATATATGTATTTCTTGTCCGTATTTCTAAGTATATTAGTGACTGTTCCATTTATATAGATTAATTATTCGTAGTTTATTCATTCATAGCTTATCTATTTATTCGTAGTTTATTTATTTATGGTTTATTAATGCATAGAATCTATTTATCTATTCATAGTTTATTCATGCAGATTACGCAATAATGCAACAAAAACTCACCCAAATTGCGAATCACCCATATCCAATTGAACAAATAATGCCTTAACCTCACCTGTGATAAAAATCATAATGGGAAATAGCCCAGCGGATAAGGAGCGTAACTCAGGGAGTGGGCCCTTGCCACACGATAACTCCACGAGTTAAGATTCGACCCAAAGGCCACAGGGAATTAATCAAATATTCCTCTGAACGAGCGCATTCCCTTTTTACGAGGGCGTTCTGCTCATGACCACTCGCCGAACGACGTCGATCCTGTTGCGGGTCAATGCACCCGAGTTGAAAAAAGAAAAAAAAAAACAAAAAAAAAACAAAAATTAGAAACCACTGAGAAAGACATATACAAACATTCCCAGGAGGCAACCTCCATTACCATTACCTGCACTAAAGTCCAGCCAGTGTATTGTTGTACCTGGAAAAGAAAAAGAAACAAGGAAATACCTAAAAATAATAGTGTAAAAGATTGAAACAAGTCATACCTGGTACGGGCAGCAAAATTTCCACTTATTTACATTAAAGTTTTTTTGTGCGTCTGACATTTCAGCTGTCAGTATGGCTGCGTATATGAGTTGGGATGGGCATGAATTAGATCAGTTATCCAATATCACACCCTCGGTACGGTAAGGTAGGTTCGATAAGGTTCTGATCCCAGATACACTCTTCGGAGTTATTTCAAACTTCGATTATCGATGTTATTAATGTTAGTGAAAGCTATTTATTAAGTATTTATGTTAGGTGTATTAGATGAAGTATATGTATTGTAGTAGAATAAGAAATGTATTAGTATAAGAATATGTTAGAGTATTAATGACAGAGACAAAGACTGGAAATACCCTTGGTCAAAGACAACGACTGCAATAGCGAAAATAGTTTCAAACTCTGTGGTAGACTAATTCGAATTAGACGTTGGACGTTTTTATCCGAAGAAGATTTTTAAAGTGCACTATCTAAATAATATAAAAGCTATTATTATTAAAGAAAGTGAAAGCCTATTTGAATAAAAGAAAAAAAAAAATAAAAAAAAAAAAATTATTAAGAAAGGAAATTGGAACTAGAGACGGGTAAGAACGAATGATAAATTCTTTCATATAGTGAAGTGATTGATAAATTGTTACAGGTGAAGTGGAAATAGAAGATAGTGGCAGGAGCTGTTATTAAAGTTAATAGATACAGTGGACATCAGCAGAGGTAGGTTATAACTTAAGTACAGAATAGACGGTAAAATAAACTCTAACTCTACTGATATAGGTTCTGGGTCCAAAGTTCAGTTACACTCTGACTCAGGCCTCTGCCCGATTTGTGGGGTTTGGTGGGGACAACACGGCATAGCCGCGGGCCATTAAGTTCAAACTCCAACAAGGACCGATACCTAAGCACAATCACAACACCGACATCCACTCCCACTACTTCAAGTTCAACCCCTTCGACAAAAGTACAACAACATTACGAACAGATCCGGGTGCTACGCCACCCACAACGACGGCATTGACAGGGTGTTCCGGGGGACAGTGTTTCGCTTTCGTATAGTTAATATTTGCTGGAAATATATTTTTTTTTCCGAGGGTAGGTGAAAATCTTCCATAGACACTATGAGAATAGCAAGCGCGTGCTCATAGTAGTGTCAGATTCTTACTGACCAAAAACACCACCCTTCGATATAAATATGTTAGATACTGCAACTAAGTTATACTACTTATCAAGCAATTTTTCTATCACGAAATATAAACGTTTGGCAGGTTACTTTCCAATGAAAGATCCTGCATGTTCCGCAATTTAGACGCGGTTAATCCTTATCTCGCCAAGTCGAAAGGGTTTGTTCTTTGTAGTCGGCGCAATAAATTGCTCTCATCCAAAATAAGTAGGACTGTATTATTAACATGTCCGATTAGTCGGTTTCTATGTTTTCGCGCGAAGCTTCTAGTTTCAGCTTCGATTGTCGGAATTCCGAGATCCCTGTGGATATCGTCGTTTCTAGCATACCACGGTGCTTGGACAATTTCTCTTAGCACTTTATTTTGAAAGGTCTGTAAAATATTGGCATTTGTTTTCTTGGTACAACCCCAAAGTTGTATACCGTAGGTCCACACCGGCTTTAGCACTTGCTTGTATAAAAGCAGTTTGTTCTCGGTACTGAGGTGGGAATGTTTCCCGATTAACCAGTACATTTCTCTATATTTGATTTCTAATTCTTTACGTTTCATTTTCACGTGCGAATTCCACTTCAGCTTTGCGTCAAGTGTCATTCCCAGGTATTTGGCTTCATTTGCAATGGGAATTCGGGCCAAATTTATAAAAATTGGCAAGTCATTAATTTTTCTATAAGTGAAATTCACGTGAACAGATTTAGTTCCGTTAAGGGCGATCCGCCAGTCCCTCGTCCATTCATTTACTTTATTCAATGCGTTTTGCAGTTTGGCAGTCGTTCCCTCGATTGTTTTACCTACCGCTAGGATAGCGGTGTCGTCGGCAAACGTAGCAAGGATAGTGCCATCTTCTTTCGGTATATCACGAGTATATAACAGATAGAGAAGCGGCCCCAGAACGCTTCCTTGCGGCACGCCGGCCGAAATTTCTTTGAGCTCTGAGTATTCGTTTCCATTTCTAACACGGAAGAGTCTATTCCCGAGATATGAATTCAAAATCTCGTATAGGTTTGCGGGAAGTACTTGTCGTAGTTTGCATTTCAAGCCATCGTGCCACACCTTATCAAAGGCTTGCGAGACGTCAAGAAATACGGTTGAGCATATCTTTTTTCCTTCTAGTGCTTTTTCGATTACGTTAGTAATTCTATGCACCTGGTCAATCGTCGAATGCTTACTTCTGAACCCAAACTGGTGGTCAGGTATTAGATTATTTTCTTCTATAACCGGTTGGAGACGCCTTAGCAATATCCTCTCGAAAATTTTGGATATGGCGGGAAGAAGCGATATTGGTCTGTATGATTTTACTTCATATGACGGTTTTCCTGGTTTTAAAACCATTATGACTTCCGCAACTTTCCATTGGCTCGGTACGTGTTTTAATCTGAGTGCAGCATTTATAATATGGAGAAGCTTAATTAATGCTTTTCTAGGTAAGGCTTTGAGAATTTCTCCGGTGATATCATAACCAGGAGCTTTCTTAGGTTTTAGTTTCGCGATCTCACGTTCGAGTTCTCTAAGCGTCGCAGATCTGCGCGTTCAATCGTCAGATGGTGGAACTACCATCCTTGTGATGTTGATGTTGTCATGAACCACTTGACCAACGTTCGGTTTAAAGGTTTCTTCCAAATGGCCGGCAAAAATATCCGCTTTTTCTTTATCTTCCCTTGCCCATTCATTTTGATTTATTTTAAGTGGCGGCGCAGTGATTTTGGGCCTTTTGGTGCCTTTTACGGCTTTCCAAAGGGAATAATTGGAATTTTTTTTTGCTGTTAACCTTTCAAGGTAAGAGCCTATCGCACGATTTTTAAAATCCTTAATGCTATTCTTTAACAAATTGCAAAGACGATTCAGATATGTTTTATGCTGTGGAGCACGACTCTGTTGCCATCTTTTACGCGCTTTTCTTTTTTCCCTGATTAATTCTTTTATTTCAGAAGGATATCGTAGACCGTATTTGTCCGGCGTTTTTCTTGGATTGGGCGTATTATTCCAAGAGGCGAGCTGTACTATCTCAACGAAGCGATCGACTTCAACCTCAAGTTCATAGGGTGTCGTAAGCGGTACGCTCAGTTCAACATTTACTTCGATTTCGTTCCTAAAGCCTTCCCAGTTAGTTGTTCTACCACTTAATTTCGCCGGCTCTCGGTTATATAATAGTTTTTCGCTCAATGTCAAAATAATTGGGGAATGATCAGATGACAGATCAAAGCTTTCTTCAACTTTTATGTGGTTGTTAGATATTCCTTTCACCACGAAGAAATCGATCAGGTCAGGTATTTTCAAAGTATCAGCTGGCCAGTAAGTCGGTTTGCCCGTCGAATGGAAATCACAACTGTACTCCATACCTGCCCCATAGAGCATCCTACCTTTTTGCGAGATGTATCTAGAGCCCCAGAACGTATGTTTCGCGTTAAAATCGCCGCCAATAATGAAATTAGGTTTCAGCGATTTAAATAAGTTAGTAAAATCACTTTTTTCAAGCGCGGAACGCGGTGGACAGTAGATAGATGAGATTTTAATAGTACGCTGACTATTTTTAACTCGAATTGTGCACAGTTGCAGAGTTTCAAGCTCTATCTTTAGGTCTTCGCATTGTTCAATGCAGTCTTTAATAAACAAGGAAGATCCGCCTCTCGCTTTGCCCGAAGGGTGACAAGCGTGGTAATCAGTATAGCCTTTTATTTTTAAATGCGATTCCTTTTTCACGTGAGTTTCAGAAATCAAGCAAATGTCAATATCTTTTTCTCGCATGAATATTTCCAATTCGTCAAGTTTTTGCAAAAGTCCGTTTGCATTCCAAGTACATATTTTTAAAATTCTTTTTTCATTCATATTCTAGGTGAAGTACGCGTTTTCCGTGAATAACTCTCGAGCTTAACCAACCTATCGAGAATAATTTTATTTATTTTGCTTTGCTCTTCAAGTTTTGCGAGAATAATTGAGAAAACTTGAGAAGCAGGGTCCGTCGGGATTTCGAGTTTTTTTGATTTTTCGGATGCTGCAGCCTGGGCGTAGGTCTGCACTCCTGCTGTCCGAGGGCTATTACCCGATGTCTTTTCTAATGGCTTTTCATTACCATTTATTTTAAGACCAGAAGTCGAGGGCTTTTCTGCTATCACCGCCTTCTTCCGCTCTGTACCCGGTGGTTTTTGTTTGTTGACGTTCTCCTGACCGATCTTACCATTTGCCTTAGTTAGCGGTTTTATTATTTTATTTTGAGGCTTATGGAGTATATCTCTTCGTTTTTGCAACTCCTTGGCTACTTCACAGCCTCTATAATTTGCCGGGTGCTTTCCCTTACAATTAGCACAGATTGCAGAGGCTTGCTTGTTTACTCGACAGTCTTGGGAGAGGTGATTTCCGGCGCATTTCACACACTGTGGTTCTTTTTTGCAATACGTTTGCGTATGATTGAATCCTTGGCAACGTTTGCACTGCGGAATTATTTTTAAATTTCTACGCATGGGCTCGATTTTGACCACGATATTCAATATGGTTTTAATTCGATAAATATCGTCGATACTATCAGCTTTATCGAATGTTAGCATAAAAAGCGGAAGTCCACGCCTTACCAAGATGTCCTTATCTATTTCGGATTGTTGCTTCTCCTTCTTGATGATATTAACGGCATCAAGAATTTTAAAGCCCTTGTCTTGAAGGTCGCTCATAATCTCTTCTTTTGTGCACGAGGGGTGAAGTCCCCTTGCTATAACACGATGTGGCCTTTCTGACTTGATTTCGAAAGTATACCACTGAATCTTATCGATATTAAGTTTCTGGGACAGTGCGCGATAGTCGTCATGGTCATCGACGTTAATCTTCCACGCATTATTCCTCAAAGATGTGACCTTAAATTTCGATGTTATCGTTCCTTTAAGGAGGCTATGCAACTTATTATATTCCGTTATCCCGACGATGTTTATTGGTGGCGGTAAACGAAATTGCGTTTTACGTTGATTTTCTTGCAGTTCTTTACGCTTTTCTTCGTTTAAGGGCACGACTTCGGGCGAAGAACCGGCTCTCCGTTTTTTAGTAGGTCTTTTCTTAGGGACCCGATTCGTTTCGCGTGCTAGCTCTTCTTCATCGGTGTGGTACTCCCGACTATCTAATAGTGCTGGAGCACATTCCCGCTCTTTCTGCGAGTGTGTGTTCTTTAGAACCTTATTCTCTTCTTTTAATAGATCTATCTCTTTCTTAAGATCTTGATAGAGTAGATCCATTTCGTTAAGCTTTATTCGGAGTACTTTATTTTCTTCCTCAAAGCTTTTATATTTCGCTAAGTCCCGATTTTCGCGCTGCGGAACTACCGGCGGACTTTTTTCCCCGGAGTTATTCGATCTTGATGGAGGAGATCGAGATACCCTTGCACTTCTTGTGAAAGGGTCATTGGATTGCAATAAATGGCTCTCCCCAGAATCCGTAGAGCCGACCTCCGAAGAGGGTGGATTTTCCAGTAAAGCTGGACTGCCACCTGGGGTAATTAATCTTTTTGTTTTGTCCATTGCATTTTTGTATACACTATATACTCGGTATACGGAGATTGGATTTTAGTCGCCTCTTACGACAGGCATGCCTACCTCGGGTATATTCTAACCCCTACCCGAAGGAGAATATATGAATTCCTTTTTTTTTTTACTTGGTGTGCTAGATGTGCTAGCATTTTCTTTGAATTTCATTAGTTTTAAATTTTCTTTCCTTTGAATTTCATTAGTTTTAAATTTTATTTTCTTTGAATTTCATTAGTTTTAAATTTTCTTTCCTTTGAATTTCATTGGTTTTAAATTTTCTTTCCTTTGAATTTCGTTAGTTTTAAATTTTTATTTTTTTATTTTAAGTTTTCTTTTGAACACAGTGAATTATTTAAAGATTGTGAGATAACTTCATTGGTGAATTGTTTAGTTCTGCCCTTAATTTTATTCATTGAGAGTGGTTGATAAAAATAGTGCTAGAATTAAGCAATACTTCGCCGCTTCGTGTGCTGCCGGCAGAACAACGAGGGACCAGAAAACAGTAAGTTATAGATTTTAAGACATTGAAATATAAATTTTAGGTTAAGAGCAGAAGTTAAACAATAGTTAATAACTTAAAGTAAAGATAGAGTCGTAGAGTTAAGAAATTGGCTTAATGATAATAAATCTGGCAAAGCCCAGAATTGAATTTTTAAAGGAGGAATGAATAATTTTACTATGGATTGAGAAAGTATCTGTTTTGGTGTGTGGAGAAATGGGACGGGCCGTCCTTCAGTAGTACAAGACAACAATGACTTAACAGGACAGAAGACAAACATAGACGACAGGAAGTGACGACAAACATAAACATCCACTACATGACTTAACTTAGGCTGTGACTGGGGGTCAAGTTAAGGGGCTACCTCTATTACATCGGCCAAAGAGGTAGCCATGGTTGTCTTCGGACATTAAGGGTGGGTTGGCCAGACCAGTGCCAATGACACCAGGCATGTCTCTGGTTCTTGACGAACCTTTACCTTGGAGAGATAAGGGAAAGGAGGAGATTCGATCTAGGGATAGTCATAGGTAGAATTAAGTTAGTATAGGTTTAGCATAGGGTTCAGTCATAAGATTTAGGTTTAGATTAGATTAAGTTAAACTAGCTAGGTTTAGTTTCGCGGCTCCTTTTTTCTCTTTCTCTTTGGTATTGGCATAGGTTCTTGGATTTTCTTCTCTCTTCTATCCTATCATTAGGGTCCGTCCGTGGTCTGATTAACGTAGCTTTCTCTCTCTCTCTTTTATTTGTATAATGGCACGAGGTTTTTGTGTATGACCAGGTGGTGTATGGTGGGGTTGGCAAGAACTACCCCCGTCCGACGAGCTTTAGCCGAGCAACCGCGAGCGTGCCGCCGCCCTCCACACCTACACCTAAGCTGCCCCTATGGCCTAATCCTGCCTCATAACACAACGCTCAACAATGGCCGAGGCCCAACCTAACTGAAACTATTTTGTATAAAATGGCACGCTAGGTGTAGGTCCCCCCACCCCCAAATCTGCACGAAAGTCCACCGGAGTAGTTCGCGTGGTAATTTAAAATTAAAAGTACTGATTCCTTTTTCCTCGGGGGTAGTGAACTTCTTCTGCGATCGGTCCAAAAAGTAAATTAAAAATAAGTCAGTAAAATCAAAGTAATTGGGAGAAAGCCCAAAATGCTTTTCTTTTTTGTTGAGCGCTTTTTTTTTTCTCCGAAAAGTCAGCGAAATAAAATCGCTGAACTCAATCATAGAATTCGCAGGCACTGGAAATGTCCCAATGTGCTGCGAATTCCAGTATGGATGTAATGCGTGAGAGAGCACAGTGGGGAACGAAAAACGGTGACGTATTCTAGCCAAAGAGCAGAATACCGCTTGATAAGCCGCAAATGGATCCCACTGTGGCTGAATGTGTGAATGTGTGAGTGCAAGTGGGTGGGATTCTTTGTGTCTGAGGTGGACAAAGGAACCCACTGGAATGGCCACGACACTTCTTGGTTGACCGAGGTGCTGTAAGGAAGTTTTGTGGAGGAACGAAAAGCGTTCAGGAAGAAAGAGGAAGAAAAGAAAGTAAGACAACGAGCTTAAAGAAAAACAGAAGAGGAAACCAAAAAGAAAGAAAACGAGAAATAGTGAGGAAAAGATCGCAGGAGAAGAAGATCGAAGGAGAAAAAAAAAAGGAATCGAAAAATACAAAGAAAAAAAAAGATAAGTAGTGTGTTATTTATTAGTGAAATTCATGGTAGGAAACTTTGTGAAAGTAGACTCTGGTAGGCTTTTGCCCGTAAAAATCCCGGTGAATTGCGGGACTCGCGACCTTTTTAAATATACTTTTGTGTTTGGTTCGGGACCGTACAGTAGCGGGCCATTTTCAACGGCGATTTTTTTGTTCGTTTGTTCTCGTCACGGGTTGGTTTTTTTATCCACCCCGCCCAGTGGATTTTTTCCAGCCCCTAAATTTTCCTAAATTTAATTTTAGTTTTCTACTCTATTTCGACCTTCTATCATTTTCAATAAATCGGCCAGTTATTATAACGTGGTGCAAAAATATTTTGTCGCCTATATTTTTCTTATTGGTTTTCTTGATTTCAGCATCCACCGTCTTTTTCACTTAAAGGTTTCCCAATTCCTTTTTCTCGAAAAATTGGGTGGCGCCCATTTTTTTTTTTAACCACAGTGGAACTCACCCCAACTGAGCGGCCGGCGCAACAGCTTCCAGGTAGCTGTGGTTGCACTCTCTCCTCCAATTGACATTTCGCGATTTTGTTCTGCTGCAGGCGGGCGCAGCTCGTTTTACTTTTGGTGGTTGTTTTATTTAAAATAATTAATTCGTGGCGGGAAAAAGTGCAACAAACTGATTGAAAAGAAAAAAAACCGGGGCTACCATTACCTGAGGAGGAGAGGTGGACATCGTCCTAGCGGGTCTATACCCTCCCTGCCGTGTGCCGTCTCCGCTGAAATTATTGAGCATCCTCAAACCGCGCGTCTCTGGATCTGGTGGATGTCTACGAGGCGATAGCGCATAGACTAAGGCAAGGTTCACAGGGCCGACACCGAATTTTAGGGGCGCGCAGCACGATCAGTATACACCCTTGAGGATCTTCGAGTTGCAGAGTCGCAAGTCTTTTTTCTCGCGTTAACTGAGTGATTTTATTAAATTGGGCGAGATAGCAAAACTTAATTACTTGAACACGAGGCAACGCCAAAATAATTCGACGGTAATTTTTTAGACGTGGTCGCCTTTACTTGTACCGCGTACTCGACTTAAAGACAACTCGATGCTGCTAGCGACCAGCCAGGTCGGATCCCACTCGAACACTCTTTTCCCAACTACCATATCACGCACGCCACAAGTCCTGCTGCGCAATTCGTTTTTATTCCTCTTCATTTGCATTTCCACCAACACACAAAAAAAACTACTCTCTTCTTAATATTTCTGTTTCCCCTACTTCATATCGCACATTCGCACCACGACAAAATTCCTGCCGACCCAAAAAAAAATCTGTGCATCCACTTAGCGCATGTACATATGTATATATTCTTGTTGTTCTTACTATTTATCTCTCGTTGCAGCGGAGTTTGCTTTACCCATACAAAAAAAACCATTCTACCTCTCGTTGCCGTCTCGTTATTTTCTCGTTATTTTTCTCGTTTTCTTTCTCAGGCTGCTGTATGTACGTTTGCTAAATACATATCCCTATCGAAACTAGCTTGGTGCCGTTTCTCCCACCCTTTTTGTTGATGTCATATCGACTGGGAGGGTGTGACCTAACGAGAGAATCGACAGTGGTGGCGTACACATACATCATCCATAGAGTCACGCACGCCACACAGGCAGTTGTTGGGTTTTTAATATACCGACTCCATTTTCCCTGTCGTACGATTATATCCCCCTCAATCCCTTGTCAAAGGAGTTTGGAATCGGGATTGAGAGATTTACAAAAATATCGGTAATATGGCCTGACCAGGGTATGGAAAACTACCAAAAGGGTATCGGTATATTGCAACGGCGAAGAAAACGACAAGAAAAAAAATTGTTTGCGAATGCTAAACACCAAGAATGTCGGCGCGTGGCAAAGTTCTATGTGCGCAACTGGAGTTGCTGAGGAGGTACACTTGTGGGATGTACTTTATGCGATATAGGTTGATAATGAAGTGGGATTTGAGATACGCGACTGAAAGCCTCCGTTACACCCCTCTCTTCCTTCTATACTTATTCTCTCTCGCTCTGGCTTAGTGCTTTTTACTTCTTTCGTCCAATAAAAACTATTTTCCTTGAAACATTACAGTCAGCACTACTACCCATTTCAGTCAAAAGCTAAAATAAACAATCTGATCTGAATGCGTAGACCTTGGAAACCATACCCAGGAAACGGTTCACCCCCTCTCATCCCTCATCATTGTTTCCCCTCCGCCAACAAATATAAATCAGTCGCACATCTTTCCTCTTCCTCTGACGCTTTTAACTTCATTCGTCCAATAAACAAAACAAAAACACCGATATACATATGTACATACATATATGACACGCGACTGCTTTGAAGATGACTCATATACCGCCACATCATATGCACATATACACACATACATTCATACGTACATATATATAAACAAACATGTGTACACACATACATATACACTAAGTACACATATTGTACACACTAAGTACACTAAGTACACACTAAGTACACTAAGTACACTAAGTACACACTAAGTACATACATACATACATACATATAGTTTTACTATAATCGACGAAATGCTTTTGAGGAAAAGCAGGATGGTAATTCCAAAAGATTTAAGGAATATTATGTTAGTAAAACTGCAAGAAGGACATTTAGATATTACAAAAACAAGACTACGAGCACAAAGGACTATGTAGTGGCCAAGAATTTCAGGAGACATTGAGAAGAAAGTCAAGAGTTGTCCCGCATGTACCTCTATTTATAAAAATGAAACATTGTTTGTATGTATGTTATAGACTCCGAAACTACCGATCCGATTGAGTTCAAATTTTGTGGAAAATTATGGTATTTTTCTGAGAGTGTTTGAGTGGAGTTTGGTCAAAATCGGTGTGCTAGGAGCTGAGTTAGTGGCAGAAAGGGGGTAAAAAGCTATGTTTCTGTCTTTAAACAGCCCCTAACTCAACAATGGCTTATCGGATTGAAAAACTAAAAAATAGGTGGATTTAGTAAATTGTCCACTGATTCATTTAAGCTATAAATCATCCATCTGCGTTATCTTGAAGCTGAGCTTTGCTCAAAACAATTCATAAAGTCATAGCCACCAATTTTCCATCAGTGGAAATCGTAGCCAAAAGCACAGACAAGAGAAATATACAGATGCAGAATGGTAGAACAAAAGCATGTTACAAAAAAATTTGAAAACCAGCATACTAAAATCCAAAAACCAGCATACTATCATACAATACCTCGTATGAAATGACTGCAACATGAACGAACTCAAAGAATGGTGTATGATTCGAGCAAAAATGTTCGTTTCTCTCAATTTCCTTTTCTGTTTTGGACTTCCTTGTGTGTTGTGGATGTTGTTGTTGTATTCCCATTGCTGCTTAAATTCGTTTTCTTTTGTATCACGAAAACCGGTTTAAGTTTGTTTTTTTGTTTATTTACGCATACAAAACGAATACATGTGTGTGTGATGTAATAATTTAGCTTTTTTTTTCTTTTCGCTTTAATTTCTTATTGTAAGTAATGAAAGTTTAAAGGGGCATATGGAAGGGGAATAGCGACTATACCATGGATGTGTGATTTTTATAGTGCTGCAGGTGTTCAAATTTTCTTGAATGGGAATTTTGCTACCGCGTATTCGTATGTACATATATGTATGTGTGTACATATATGCGATGGCCCAACAGAAGGGCGAGAAAAGTAGATCATTTCGTTGGTTTTTGTGATTGCAATAAAATATGTAATTTATTTGAAAACGTTAATTTCATTTACAGAGTACATTCCTTTAATGGCATAGAGATCCGCTTAGAGAGGATTTTTTGAAATTCCATCTCTAAGGCCGGTAGTTATCGACGGCTCATAAGTTAAGAGCCTCATAAACCTATTCACCAACCGCTATTAGTGCGTATTTACGAGCGCTCATAAGACCTATAAGTGGTCCCACCCACTCTTAAGTTACGAGCGCTAATATCAGAGACAATTATTATTGTATCCGGTAATTATCTTAGATAACTTCGAAATAATTCGAACTCTGTTGTCATTTCAAATTTAAATTATTTCTGTTGATTTTAAAAATGGGTAAAAATGAAAGAAATCTGAATTCATCCGACAAGGAAAAGAAAATTATAATGAGTTCAGTGAACATATTCCTTATTTTACTATTTAATTGAATTGAATTTGATGAAAAACCACCACCATCAATTTCACCATCTACAGCTGTGTTGCATCATCCTCATATTTGCATTGCCATTTGTCACCGACATGTTCGAAAAGAGCGCATCCGGAAATCCGAAAATCGATTCTCTCATAGTCGAAGTTAGCATAGACAAAAGCCTATTAGTGGTCCGTGAATACCAAACAAAAATTTTAACTTATGAGCCTCTTAACTTTAAGAGCGATTTATGAGCGGTCGATAACTACCGACCAGGGCTGCCGAAGTGAGTACTAAGGGAGTATTCGTACTACCCTCTCAAACACTGTACTCCCGTGCTCCCCTCGTCCTGATTGTACTCCCCTATAAAATATTTCCACTTTTTAAAACAAATAGTATTTTTTGTACATTTTCTTTATTGAATAGTACTTTGTTAAAATACCAATACAATAACGAAATACTTGAGTATAAAGACATTGTGTTTATCCTACAATATTTCAGATTATTGATAAGTTTTCTTATATTCAAAATATTTTAACGGTAATTTCACAGATGACTCGGACTCCTTGTAATTCGAAATGATAATAATTATTCAACCTTGATTTAGCCATGGCCCATAACTATAGGACATAAGTATATCGGAGGATATTGAACACATTCTTTGTGATTGTCAGGTTCTCGAAAGAATTTTTAAAGCGATGACTTCTTTAACACACTGGAAGAGGCTGGCCAAACTCAATTTAGGTGAAAATTATGGCTCTGCTAGATGATCCGGTCGAGCAAGCTATTGCATGCAAAGTCAGGCGAAACATGGTGAATGCCGGTCAAGTAAGGCGCAAGTTGGAACTTCTAGTAACTGTAAGAAGAGTGCAGATTGTGTTGAAGCGAACTGTCCCGATGGTTTCAGTTTTTATTGGCGTCATTTGCGAGGCGAAAATGCCGAATGCCGTAGGTGGAAGTTGGTTTGGGATCCCTTTGGGTATCATGGAAAAACCGCTTTGATATGGCTACCATCCAAAATGAATGGTGAGAAATACAGAGAGATGCTCGAATATGCTCTAGACGAATTTGGAAAAATTCCGGCGGGTGAAAACTTTATTTTTCCAACAAGACAATTCACACGGCAACAATAGTCCGCGAATGGTTGGAAGTCAGCAGAACAAGGTGCCGTGGCCATCATGTAGTCCTGATCTGATACCAATCGAAAACATGTAGGGGATCATGGCTAAAAACACAAATAGCCCAGACATGAATCGAAATCAATGGCGAAGTAATGCAGAACTTGATAAATTATATCCATAATATAATTTTCGAAGTTATTGAGAGCCGATGAGGTTGTACAAAGTACTGAGTTACAGTTTGTTGGGTAAAATCCAAGACTTAGTTATTTTAATGCTTAAATTTATTACTGTTACAGTTTAATACAATAAGTTTTTTTTAATGTTTTTGGAGTTCATTAACTGTGAACATAAGAGGCTATCCACGATGATCAAGAATTTCGTTTTTCTATTGCTTTGCTATTTATTGAAAAAAGTAAACTTTTTTGAAAAAAATTTTGAGGCTGCAGTTCAACCAAAATAATTGAGTTTTAGAGTTTTCACAGGTTAATGGTATTTTTTGATGTTTGATTTGTATCTTTTCTTTTTTGTACTCCCATTGGACACAAAATACTCCCCTGTAAACGTCTAAAATACTCCCATTTGAGTTTTCCAAACGGCAGCCCTGCTACCGACCTAAGTGTAAATTCGGACAAAAATTCGGAACTCATCTCCAATTTGTTTTGCCTTAACAGTTGCAGCGGAAGCGAAGCAAGGCGAGCACGGGTCAGCTAGTCAAATATAATTCATTATACAGAAAACAGTAGGTAGGCATTGTTTTGATTTCCAGTTTGTAAACCTTTAAATGAGCCCAACAAAATATTTAACTCCACATTGGGTAGCTACTGCTCTGTCGTTTCCGCACAGTGCGATTCAAAGCACTGCCATGGCTCGGGATTACCCGAAGTTCCAACGTCCGCTGAGAAGAGCATGGTAAAGAACGCAGGGCAGCAAGCCCCGTCGAATAAGCAGCAGCTTACCAAGGAAATCAAACAGCGAGACAATGCCAAGAGGCTCATTAAGCGGCTCAGCAAGCGCGACCCCACATCCTACACGGAAAGTGATGTAAAGGCGCTAGATAGGGCAAAGCAAGTTGTAGCTACGTCGACACCAGAACAGCAGGGAAAACCTAGGGCGCATGCCTCTAGACGGGCTAGCGCGAGGCTGACTGCGACAAGGAAGGGAGGTCACTTACCCCCTACCTCAGTTGCGGACAGGCTTGTGCGACCCCCCACTAATGCGGGTAAGACACTGACGTCCGAACCTGCATCGGAGGCGGGATGCTCGAAGAGAGGTAGGCATGACGATACGACTTCTCCACCCTTACCCAGTAATAAAATAACAAAAACCCACTCTGATATTGTCAGAAGCAACCTAAAGGTTGCGGTAGTTGACTACGGCAACCCTGAACGGAAACTGACAGAAGTTCGGTGGAAATTAATAGAGATCAGGATCCTTGATAGTGTGAATGACGCCCTCCTGAAAGGAACGGAACCCTATCCACTTTTTGGACAGCTGACCACTTTCAAGGGATTCAAAATCATGGAATGCGATGATGACAATACCCTTAAGTGGTTGAAAAAGTTCGTATCCGACACCGAAGCTCCGTGGGCTAATGCCGACCTCAAGGTGATCGAGAAGAAAGAACTAATCAACCTAACTAGACCCAGAGGTCGCATGCTTCTCACAGTTCCTTACCTCCCGAAAGATAGGATAGAGCGTAAGCTGCGACTTCTGAACCCAGAGCTTCTCAGCAGAGATTGGGAAGTAATTGAAGTAGGAGAGCACACTGAGGCTGGTATGGAAGTGACCATACTCCTCAGTCACCATTCGATGCCGCTACTCCGCGAAGGAAACTTTAAAGTCCGCGTTGGGATTACCCGATGTAAGATAAGACCAATTGCTGGACCAATCCAGCAAGTAAGAAAAGAAAAACCTAGCCATGTTGAAGGTAATACAGATTAACCTTCACCATAGCAAGGCGGCCAGCGCTATCCTTGTCTTCCTTATGGGAGACAAGGACATTGACATTGCCCTCATACAAGAAGCCTGGTCTGTCCGAGGCAAAATTATGGGGCTAAACTCAAAAGACCTGAAAACATACAAGACCGATGCACCGAATGGTGAAAGTAAGATAAGAACTTGCATTGTTTCCAAAGAACATATTAAGCTTTTTATTTTGTCTAGATACAGCAACAGTGACCAGATAGTTGTTAGATATGAGAGACAGGTAAAACCCTCGCTTGTAATAGCATCTATCTACATGCCATACGATTCCGCGGATGGACCACCATCTGAAGACACTGCCAGACTTGTGAGAAAGGCAGAGCACGAAAAATGGGACTTGCTAATGGGATGCGACGTCAACTCCCATCATACACAATGGGGCAGCACGGATATCAATCCTAGAGGTGAGTCTCTTTTTGAATTTGTAATAGAACATAATCTGTTGATAGCAAACATTGGGGATGAACCCACCTTCATTACAAAGAATAGGCGGGAAGTCCTAGACGTTACATTTACAAATAACTCAGACTCTCTCTCTGTGAACCGGTGGAGAGTTTCCACCGATATATCTTTTCGGATCACAGAATCATTGAGTTCGAGATAAATGAACCTAAAACCATACGCACAAAATATAGAAATCCCAGAAAAACCACACTGGGATCTTTTTGTCAATGAAGTAGAGAAAAATAGTACTAAACTACAAGAACAAGAAACACAGACACCACAAGAAATCGACGCTGTAGTCGAGGAAGTATGCACTATCCTCACTATAAAAAGGCATGTCCTTCCAAGAATATACCCAATAAAAAGTCACCGCCGCACTGTGGGCAAAAATCATCGTTTTGGTGGTCAAAAATCTGTAACTCTTTAACCACTTGAGATTTTTATATAATTTTTTTTTTATTTTAAAGATCATTTAAGTACCTATCGATATACAGTTATTTGTTTTTCAAATACATAAGTATTTTTTTTAAGCAATTTCAAAAGGCATCACACATAGATGTGTATATGTAAAATTCAAATATTAATATGGAAAGAGAAAAACAATATAATAATAAAAAAAATAACAAAAAAAGAGCAGAATAAATAACAAAACTAAAAAATAACAAAAAAAAAATTTATTTTTTATTCGAACATTTCTGGAGTATTTTGAGGACATTTATCATGAATTTGGTTTTTTTAGTGCAACTTTCTCATTTATAACTTCTTGTATATTAAACTTAGAGCAACCAAAATGAGCTCGTTTCATAGAGAATTGAGTAGTGTTTATCACAGTCAAAAACTATTATCATCTGTTCTTTAGTTTTTGAGATATTTGTCTTCAAACACAGATTTTTTTAAATCTTTTTAAACAAATTTTTGTGAAAATCGAATTTTTCTCGGGAAAGTTTGCTTATATTTTTTTTTTATTTTAATACTTTCATTTTCCATAAAGCTACCTGCAAATTCACCATACAAAGTTTTTATCTAGGGCTTACAGTTTTCGTGGTATTAAGTTAATTTAGTAACAAAAACCATTAATAAAAAAAAATAAAAAACGAGCATTACCTTGTATTGCCCTGTCCTCCACCAGACTAAATGCAGGCTAATGCTCGTTTTTGCATGGCCTCTATCTCTATCTCAAAACTATATCTCAATTCCGTGCTTTCGTTTTGTTTTATTTCTTTTAATTGCGCGTTTTTAGCGTTTTGAAACCTTTCGGTTAAAATTGACCAAGCAGATGAATAGTTTTTTCCGTCGATTGGAAGGTGTTGAATTAAACGCGCAGCATCGACGGTAACCGATGTTTTTAAATATTGAAGTTTTTGTATGTCAGAGAGATCGACGTTCTGGTCTATCATACTCTGAAATAAGCTATAAAATTCACACCATTCATCGAATTTGCCGGAAAATGGCTTTATTTGAATTGTGGGGAGACGAATATCACACACCGATGATTTTGTGTGTCTAATCGAGAAGTTTCCAAATTCGTATTGCGTTTTTCTACAAATTTGTCTTCTTCATCGATTAACATACCATGAAATACAAAATAGATACGTTTTAATTTAGCAAATGTTTCTTTATTGAAATAATCATCTCTAAGTTCATCGGCACCGCTATTCACTATGTATTCATGATCCCGTTTTGCCCTTTTAAATGCCTCTTCAATGTCATTGATACACGCGTTCACGTACCCCCTTGACTTTCGCGCTACGATTTCTTTTTTGAAGTCTTTAAAAATCATTTTCGAACTCCTTTAACGTGAGCTCTTGTCTCTCAATATATTTCGCTAATTTAGCCATAATTTAACTTAAGACTATGTATATCACTAGCACTATTTTCAGTTAAAAATCAGATATGATATGTGGAATTTGGTTTGCTAATTAAATTTAATGTATCTTAATTATGTATTATTTAATTCGAACTAAATTATCAAAAGGAAAATGAGGTGAAGTTCCTACCTTGAAGTTCCTTTTTCTTCCGCAATCCAGTTGCTTGCTGTTCTAATGTGGTTGATTATCCGTTGGTTATTTCCTTTTGGTAGTTGGTTCCGTTGTTACCGCTTGCTGCTGATGACCGCTAGTTGCTCTGGTAACCGCTATGACCGCTTTTACTCCACTCCTGATGACCGCTTTGACCGCTAGTTGTGGTTCTTGGTGACTACTTGATATCTGATGTGACCGCTTTGACCGCTAGTTGTTTGATTAACGATTGATGTCCGTTGAATCAATTTGTGCTGGCTTTGAATTTCTTTTTGTCTAGTTGAGACAAAGTCAATTTCTTGCTTAGCACTTAACACTTTTGTTGCACTGTCCTTTTCAAGGACTCGAAGGACCAATGTTTTGGGGTGAGATGCTACCCAAAGCAAAATTTATTAAGTTAGTCCGTACTTAGATGAAGCAATGGACAATGAAATAAAACCACTAAATTTACCACGTTATAAAGTACGTTTATTTAACGCCTTTAAGAACAAGTGTTTTATTAGATCATCCTTCCAAGAAATCTCGGATTCCACTTTGTTTCTGCCAGCTGATCGCGCCTTCCAGGGTCAATAACCTTCTAAATGGTGTTTCAATTTATTTATGTATACATGTGTTGAGTTACTCGATTACATTGACAATGCTTCCAATGATTTACACCTACATTAACATACATTTTTTCCTTAACCTATTCGGCCATTTTTAATTACCGATTTTCGGAACCGTGAAATGGTTCATTGCCACTGCATTGTGTTAGAGGGAGATAGCATGCATGCATTGCGAAGACACGTTGCACATCTGACATTTTGCTCCGATCAGATCTATCCGCCGGTGGTCAATTCGTCGCGATCGGTTGTTGATCTTGTTTAATTCGTGTCAGGTGTTTTTTATAATATATGTGAATAATTGGTGTCCTAATTGTGCGGTGTACTTTGGACTATAATGGAGAAATAAGCAAACAAATTTACCAAAATAAGTTTGATAATTTCACAGAATGATTTTTTAGAAAACAATGATCTTAAACTTATGCAGTAAAACGCACCCTGAACCCACATAACATTTTTCTCTAACTTTGATATTTTTTTTGCACTTCACGTGAACAATTTCTATTATAAAAAAATTATATTTATTACATATGAGTATTCCCTTATTGACTAAAAATTAAATCTAGCTATTTTGGAAACATAAGAAATTTGACTTTTGGCCACCAAATCGATGTTTTTTGCCCACAGTGCGCCGTGGTGGAACAAAGAGCTTTCATCCATGAGGAAAGAAACAAGAAAACTCTTCAACGCGGCAAAAAGACTGAATACTGAAGAAGACTGGGAAAATACAAATCCAGTCAAAGGAAATTTAAGAGCGCAATAAGCAGCTCCAAACGCACCTCATGGCGTATGTTCTGCAGCAAAAATGAGAGCACCACAGAAGCGGCGAGACTAAGGACGATCATTGAAAAAGAACCATCAGTACCCGGGTATCTTAAGGATACAAACGGCAACTGGACACAATCCTGTTCTGAGTCCTTGGAAATTCTGCTCAGCACACACTTTCCAGGATGCTCGACGAATCAGGCTGAAAACTTGCACACGAACATCCAACCACAAGAGAAGATGAGTGTACAAGTAGGAATGGTGACTGCAGAAAGAATTCTGTGGGCGATTGAGTCATTTCAGCCCTTCAAATCACCAGGCACTAATGGGATCTACCCAATCATGCTGCAAAAAACGAAGCACCTATTGGCACCAACTCTAGAAAGAATTTTTCAAAACAGTCTTAGCTGTGGTCATATACCAACCGTTTCTCGATATTGAAGGGGCATTCAACAATGTCTAGACGCATGCCATCGAAAAAGCGCTGGAAGACAACCATATTGAACGTACCGTCACTAGACTTATAGTTAGTCTTCTAAACAGGAGACACATAGTCGCTGAACTCGGGGGAACCCGGCAAATAGTGATGGCACCCAGAGGCACGCCGCAAGGAGGAGTTATATCCCCCCTTCTCTGGATCATGGACGTTAATGAACTACTTCTAAGACTTAGATTCATTGGGATTAAAGCAACTGCATATGCGGATGATGTAGTGCTACTTGCTACGGGCAAGTTCCTAAATACTGTCAGCGAACTAGTACAGAGCGCTCTAAATACGTTAAACAATTGGGCGAAACAATGCGTACTGGGGGTCAACCCTCAGAAAACCGAACTAGTGCTATTCACCAACAAGAGAACAATATCAGCCTTCAGGGTGCCGACCATTGAGGGAACTACCCTCAAACTGTCCGAAAGTGCATACCTGACAGGAAGCTTAACTGGAAGCTGAACATAAAAGAAAGAGTGAAAAAGGCATCAGTTGCCTTTTATACCTGCAGTAGGTTCTTCGGGAAAAACTGGGGATCCAGACCACGAATAACACTGTGGATGTAATCTGCGATAGTTAAACCAATACTAACATACGGAGGACTGGTCTGGTGACATGCTGCCGTCAAAACTAGCAACTTAAAGATTATGACCAAAATACGGAGAATAGCATGTACTGGTAGAACCAGCGCGATGAGAACAACGACAACAGCGGGATTGGAAACAATTTTCAACCTCCTGCCTCTAGATCTCTACATGCGGCAATGCGGAAGCGGCAGCAAAGAGCGCTCTCAGAATTAGCCAGTCAAAACACTGGAGACCGAATGCATATGTTAGTTACGTAGCGAAATGATTCAAAAAATTGACATGATTCAAAAAATTGATGACATCAACCGAAGCTGGGAGCAACGGTTTGACACAATCGGCGATGCACTATTCTCCTTAACTGCGCGTGTTGAGAAAATGGAGACAAATACAAATGCAGTGTCTCCAGCCCTAAATGCTGATATACTTGCTCTTCAAAGGCAGCTTAACACACTTGAGAAAAAAGAAATCGCCGCTGATGCCATTCTCTTTGGAGTACCGGAAGGGCTTGATGAGAACTTAAAGTCCATGTTTAATCGACTCTGCCATTCAATTGATTGTAAGCCGCCGCTCTTAAGAAACATCTTCCGCACAAAAAAGCGCAGCCCAACTACAACAGAGTCAGCATCTGCTCCATCGTCAATCATCATCAAATTCTTCAGCTGCAACGACAGAAATGAAGTTCTCAAATCAGCAGCAATTTACCGCAAGCTGAATCGAGGAGAACTTACACTTGATGATATTGGCATTGAATCAACACACAACAGCAGCTGTTACTTGAACGAGAGCTTAACCAAGCAATCACGCCTTCTTCTTCAAAACGCTATTGGTATGAAGAGAAAAAAACAGCTGTTTTCTGCATTCACAAAGTATGGGTCAATATACATTAAACAAACTGCAACCGGAAAAAGCTTACTAATTGAAAGCTCTGAAGACTTACTTGCTGCTGCTGCGACGCACTAATGAACTTTAAGTACAACTTTGCCGTAAATACTTTTAATTAAATTATTGATAAAAAAATTATTATAATGTATTGCTTTAACTCTGTCCTGCTTTCACTTATATTGTCTATCCGTCTCTTTATTTATTTTTTCTTCCTCCTAGACTTTTTCTCTGCAATGATTTTTGCATCTTCTCTTTATTTGTTGTTTTTTGTTTTTCTTTCTTGCTGCGATTTTTAATTTACACGCAAATCAGTTAAGAAATCTGTGGTACTTTTTGTTAAATATTTATTTATTTTTGAATATGGATAGTTTTCCCACAAGAAACAAAAGCCGCAGTATGAATGAAAGTTTAACTCGTGCAATGTTATATGTTCTGTCGAAGAATCAAAATGGGCTCAGGATATGTCACATTAACGCACGTAGTCTTAATCCTCGTAAACTTGATTACATGAACTATCTATTTAGCGAATCCTGCATTGATGTTATCTGCGTTGATGAGACATGGTTTAAGCCAGAAATTCCAGACGCCTTGTACAAGATAGAAGGTTACAATTTGTTTCGTAATGACAGAATCACGAACACTACTGGGGGCGGAGTCGCTGTGTATTGTAAAGCTTCACTGAATTGCAAGATCGTTGACAAATCACATAATACAGATGTAGAATATATTGTTGTACAGATATTTGATAATTGTGAGAAATGTATTGTCGCATGTTGCTATAACCCCAAACGAAGGATTTCTCCTGAACCTTTTTTCTCTAGCCTTGCAGAGGTGACGTCTCAGTTTAATAATATTATTATCTGTGGGGACTTCAATACTGATTTATTGAAAAGGGATCTACGTGCCCATCAAATTTCTGACTTTGCTTCATCTACTGGTCTGACAATAGTTAATAATTCAAACTCAACTTGTTTTCGCCCAAATGCCCTACCTAGCCTTCTTGACCTTCTTATTGTTTCTGATCCATCTGCAGTTCTCCTGTATGATCAACTCTCATTTGAAGGTATCTCTGAACATGATCTTCTTTTTTGTACTTTTGATATCGCTTTTTCTTATAATAGTACTCCAATAACGTTTGAGTATAAGGATTTCACTGCAATCGATCATAACGCTCTCCAAACTGCATCGTGTTCGGTTCCTTGGGGATATTGCAGGTTAATTGCTGATCCAAACGAGAAATTAAAACATTTCCAATCCCTCGTTGGGTATCTATACAATGAATGTGTCCCTACTAAAACTGTCTTTATCCGCAATAAAGCCTGCCCATGGTACACGGAAGAAGTTGTAAATGCGATCAAGATGAGAAACCGGCTCTACAGCAAATGGAAGCAAAACCGATCTCCTACAAACTGGAATATTTATAAAGCAGCACGCAATGCCGCAACATGTACTGTTCGTGCATCTAAGCGACATTACTTTTCCTCTAAGCTAAACACGTCTTTGCCTCCTAAGATTTTATGGAGGAATATTCGTCAAATAGGTATAAAAAATAAAAACAGTGGTAAATGTGTTCTGGATTTAGATATTTTGAATGATAGTTTCCTGGCACAAACTGTCGAAACTGATAGATTCGATTATAATAGAATCTCGGCTACACCCATCGAATGCGAAGCTGATTTCGAGGTAATTACCGAGAGTGAGGTTCTAGACATTACAAAATCGATAAAGTCGAATGCTATAGGAGAAGACGGTATTCCGATAAGGTTTGTAAAATTAATTTTGCCTCAAATATTAAGTCACCTAACGCATATAATTAACTCGTGTATTATGAGCTCAACTTTTCCTCAAGCGTGGAAATGTGCCAAAGTAATACCAGTTGCAAAAAAATCAAATGCTTCTATTGCTAGTGACTACAGACCTATTAGCATTCTACCTTGTCTATCCAAGGTCTTTGAGAGAGTCTTGGCAAAACAAATACAGAACCATATTTTTTCGAATTCTTTGCTGAGCCCGCTTCAGTCGGGTTTTAGAAAAAGCCATAGCTGCTCATCTGCAATGGTCAAGATCTTAGATGATATCAGACAGGAATTTGATAAAGGTTTCTTAACTTTGCTATGTCTTCTGGATTTCTCAAAGGCCTTTGATAAGGTGAACCATGCAATTCTCTGCTGGAAAATGCGAAACTTATTCGGTTTTAGCGAAACAGCCACAAAACTTATTAGAAGTTTCTTGTGTGACAGATCACAGAGAGTTGTCATTGATAACTAATGTTCGGCTCTAAAGTCCCTCACACAAGGAGTTCCTCAGGGTTCAATCTTGGGTCCCATCTTATTTTGCCTGTACATTAATGACCTGCCTTCTTCTGTGTGTAAGCATGTTTCTATCTATATTGTAAATTTTTTTCAGCTTTTTATCTTTAAAAATGTGACCACAATTTCAAAAAAACATAACAGCTAAAGTAATTTTTTTTAGTTTAGATTAAGGAAAAACAACCAAACTCAACAAAAAAAACGATATTTACTGTCTAAAGTTGATAATTTTTTTAAGATTTACAACAGGGAATAAAGACTTAACTTGACTTTAGCTGTTTTTCCACATTAAATTTATACAATTATTACATTTTTTTGTGGAGGAAAAATAGCTAAACTTGAGTTTAGCTGTTTTTCCGTGTTAATATTTTTTGTTTTGTTAATTTTTTTTGAAGGAAGAATAAGTAAAAAGACTTTCCTATCTGCAGTTTAGCGGTTATTCCAAAATTTAATTTTGATTCTTTAAAATGGGAAAACAACTAAACTCCAGATAGGATTTTTTATGATGAAAACCCTTAAAGGCATAATGACTTGATGGCTGGATGTTGTAGAAATAGGGTAGGCACTGATTGGCTTTAACTTGGCGAAGCCCAGTGTTGTAACTGTTATCACACATCAATTGTGCTTATTTTACCTCCAAGTGGTAGCCATCGGATACAGGTCGCTGCCCACCCGGGCTCGACTTGCTAAACTTATAAGTGCGAGTGCTGATCCGGAGAAAATAGCAGTACTATAATCACGTCAGCGGACGAGTTCCCTCGATGGAACTCACGGTGGCGCTAGACTTCCAGAACGGAAACAAAACCTTATCTGAGCTACTCCGACATATTCGGAGCCCAGGTCGATAAGGATTTCCATGTACTGGTCATGGTCTTGAAAAAGAGATGGTGGCGGATGAGCCCTCACTGGGCCAATGGCAGCGCTCACATCCTCGAAGCGGGTTACTGACATCGGTTTAAAACCGGCCCCTCGTCCTAGGGGTTTCAAAAAATGGAACTGGCCCTCCAGGTTGGGGGTTGTGCCGTCGGGGTAACTTCCTTACCACGTAAAAAAGAGATAGTTATGAGAGAGACACTAGCCTCGGATAATGGATCCTCAATATGCACCTGGAATGTGCGTTCACTGGACACTCTTGGTGCTATTCAAAAACTTGAATCTGTCCTCATGCGGTACAAGGCAGATATTACCGCGATCCAGGAGATACGATGGATAGGATCAGGTATGCAAAAAAAGGAAAATTGCGACATTTATTACAGCTGTCACAAAAGACTGCACATGTTAGGATGCGGATTCGTCGTGGGAAATCGGCTACGCTCAAGAATAATTGACTTTAAGCTGATCAGCGATCGCCTGGCTGTAATACGCATCAAGGCAACATTCCAAAACATCAGCGTAATATGTGCACACGCCCCTACCAACCAAGCTGAAGACTCTATCAAGGAGAAGTTTTATGACCTCCTGGACGGAGCCTACGGAGCCTGTCCGGAGTATGATGTCAAAATCATACTCGCGAACTTCAATGCTAAAATCGGTAAGGAAAACATCTTCGGCGGATTAGTTGGAAAGCACAGCCTCCATGACACGACCACAGACAACGGCTTCTGGCTAATCGACTTTGCAGCAGCTCGTAATACGGTGCTAAGTAGCACTAGGTTTCCAATACTACGAATCCACACAGCAACCTGGCACTCTCCAGATGGTCGAACCGCCAACCAAATCGATCACGTGCTAATAGATGCGAGACACGTATCCAACATTCTGCAAACCATATGTGCAAACCTTCAGAGGGGCAAACGTCGACTCTGACCATTATCTTGTTGCAGCTAAATTCAGAGCTCGACTATCCAACGAGAAAAAGCTGCGAACCGCCCAGAAAAAGAAATTCAATGTTGGAAGCCTTAGCACCAATGGAGCAGCCAGAGCCTACAGAGAGCGCCTGAGCGAGAGACTCTCCGCTGTGCATTCACCATCCACAAACGCAAACAATCTGTGGAACCAGTATCGCGACATCATCAAAGGGGTAGCAGAGACCACCATAGGCTAGTAGCCACTTGGTATGATGATGAATGCGTGCGTCGGAAAAAGGTGACAGAAAATGCACACGTGCAAGCGCTGCAGCGCAAAACAAAAGCAGCGAGAGAAGAGTATCGAGCCAGAAGAAGGGAGGAGAAGAAGATCCTGCGTAAGAAGAAAAGGGCCCACGCAGTCTCCCAGCTCAAGGATATAGAAGAGTCCCGCGATAGGACAACATCCGGATGTTTTATAGGAAAGCCAAGCAACTGGCAGCAGGCTTCAAGCCCGGAACGCAGGCTCTTCGAAACAGTGAAGGAAACCTAGTCACCGAAGCACAGGGAATAGTAGATGTGTTTAAGCAGCACTTCCAGCAGCTACTTAATGGGCATCAGGTAGTGATAGGGCAGGAAGAGAACCCGCATCCAGTCAGCGAAGAATCCATCCCCCTCCCAGTCTTGAAGAGGTCCGCTCAGCTATCAAAAAGCTGAAGAACAACAAGGCCGCCGGCTCTGATGGTCTACCAGCGGAGCTTTTCAAATATGGTGGTGATGCTTTGGTAGGGTGCATGCACCAAGTCATCAACCAAGTATGGGTGGAGGAAGTCATGCCCGATGACTGGAATATCAGCTCTATATGCCCCATCTTCAAGAAAGGCGATTTTATGTCTTGTAAGAACTACCGAGGCATATCCTTGCTCAATGTCGCATATAAGATCCTATCCAACGTTCTGTGTGAACGTCTGAAACCTTTCTGCAGCACACTAATCGGCACGTACCAGTGTGGCTTCCGGCCCAGCAGATCGACGATCGACCAAATTTTCACACTAAGACAGATCCTGGAAAAGACCAACGAATTTCAAGTTTCAAGATAGCATTATTCGTCTTGAGCTCTACAAGGCGATGGCCGAATTCGGAATCCCGGCTAAACTGATCCAGCTCTGCCGCGTGACGCTGGAAAACACGTGGTGCAACGTGCAATTTGGAAACAGTTCCTCCGAACTATTCCAAACATGCACCGGATTTCGGCAAGGAGATGCGCTGTCATGTGATTTCTTGAAACTTGTGCTGGAACAGATAGTGCGCAGGGCAGGTGTAAACACGGAAGGCACTATCTTTTACAAATCTGTCCAGCTACTGGGATACGCGGAAGACATCGACATCATCGGTCGCTCCCAGCGCGCCGTCTTAGAAGCTTTTACGGCAATTGAAGAACAGGCGAAACGAGTTGGCCTTGAAGTGAATGAGGACAAAACCAAGTACATGCTGTCAACAAACAAAGAAACATCTGTCCACCGCCTAGGACAAAACGTCACTGTTGGCAACAGTAACTTCGAAGTGGTTAAGGAGTTTACCTACCTCGGAGTAAACATCAACTCCACGAATGCCACCTTAGTGGAGATATTCGGTCCCGTATGCAAAGAGGGCGAATGGAGGAGAAGATACAACCGCGAACTCTATGAGCTGTACCAAGATGTGGATAAAGTCCGAAAAGCCAAAACATGTCGACTACACTGGCTCGGCCACATCGAGCGAATGGACAACAATGCTCCAGCAAAGAGGATCTTCGAATCACAGCCCCCAGGTTCGAGACGACAAGGAAGACCGAACCTCCGGTTTAAGGACCAAGTTACCGCGAATGCCACTGCGCTTGGTCTAGACGACTGGAAGCAGCGTGCCCTGGATCGAAGAGAGTGGAAGGCTGCTGTGTCTCAGGCAGAGACCCTTCACGGGTCGGGAGCCCGTTAAGTAAAGAAAGTAAGCATTACGACTAAGGTATTATTTTTGTCAATAAAATCGTTTACAGTTATATTTTTAAAAAAAAAATTATTTTCAACTAAGGCAAGGATTACACTTGTAAGTTTTACTTACGACTTACGTAAGTCTTACGGAAGTTACTTACAGGAACGCTTACACTATAGATGAACTTACGGTAAAAAACACTTACGTAAGTTAGAAGTAAGTAAAACTTACATAAGCACTTACAAAACCATTTACACTATCTTACGGGTAAAAAAAAAAAAAATTTAAAAGAAAATTAAAAAATACAATATTTCTGTGGCAACAAGGAAAAACCACATAAGTCGTTTTTTAAATGTTTTTATGAGACTAAAAAACGAAAGATTCCTTTGTGGGAGCATAAGAGTATTATGTCAAAAGATATATGGGAAATTTTTATTTTTGGTGTTTTTCCATATGCATATTCTCGGGAAAATAACAATGTTGTTTTTTTTCTGGTCCATAATTCAGCAACCGTTAGAGATAATGACATGAAAAACGTTATGACAATAGAATCATGTACAGCGCATCCGATGGTATCGATTACTCAATTTGGCATAAGTCGACTTGTGCTGTTTTCCCTTGTTGCTACAGATTTATCAGTCATTTTATTGTGATAATATATTTGCGCCGGCAACAAGTCGATTCTGCAATTATATTAACGATTTTAATTAATTAAAAAAGAGCACAAGAAATATGCTGAGGTGGCAGTTTTATTGAAAAAAGCAATATTCATGGAGTTTTTTTCAAATTTGTCATGTAATATAATTTTCTATTCATGTCAAATTTGGGCAATCGCATTAAATGCATGGTTATTTTTTTATGTCTGTGATTTTATTTTCATATATTCGACTCTCTCATTTGAGAATTGTTCCAGGGTTCAGACAAGCCAAACTATTAATCAAGCCTTGTTACCATCACAAGGAACTTCTCAACTACAATAAGAAGGACATAAGGTTTTTAACAAGCTGTCTCTCCATATATTTGTCAGCTTCGATACTATATAAACAAGTTACGTCTGTCTAGCGAAACCGAATGTTGTATCTGTTTAAAGGAGGTCCAGACGGCCGAACACATCCTTTGTGAATGTCCACGGCACGGCGTTCGGCTTACCCTCAAAGAATTTCTCAGGCCTTACGATTTAAAAAAAGCGTCAACCAAGGGCCAACTAGCCTTTATCAGAAAGCGTCTTGGACTAATTAGAGTTCCTACGATACAATAGATCACTTAGGTCGCAGTATCAGCCTTCATTGAAGCAGGGTCATTCTTTTAAAAAATTAAAAAAAAAAAATTCTGTATTTATGAATATATTTACAGGAAGTGTAATATATGTCCCACAAAACATTAATTCCTTCAAAGTTCAAAATGTTCAATACAATTATCTCTGATTTCAATCAAAGTCTAGAGGCTAGGGCGCGCGAAAAAAAATCACAAATCTGACAACCGAAAATAAATTCACAACTCAAATACGCTCAAATTTATTTCTCGTAAGCAGAAAATTTACAGGTGCTGTCTGCGTAAGCTGTGAGAATTCCGTAAGTTATTGCGAACGCGTCTATACCGGTTAAATTTTTTCTCAACTTACAGCTTACGTAAGTTGGTAAAATTTACTGTAAGTTACTTACAGAGCCGTTTACACTGGTAATTTTTTCAGAAGTTACTTACGTAAGTTACTTACGTAAGTAAAACTTACAAGTGTAATCCTGGCCTAAGAAAGAGTAAAATTATCTTTATTTTACTTTTTTTTCAACGCGATCGGAGTTTCCAATCGCCCAATAGAGTAATTTGTAATTTTACGTGTTTGTCAAAAACTTTAAACTGCTCTCCTGAAAAATGAGTAAAACAGACTTTAGCGGTTTTTCCTTGTGACCACAGATATAGTGCACCGATTTCTATGATGACCTTATTAACAACAGATTGATAATACCACCCCCACAATGTCCTATTAACTTTTGTAATAACCTAATCGCTTCTCGCGGAGCTTTACATATGCTTTTAATCTTTCTTCTTTATTCATACTATGTTATATTAATATTTCTGATTTAATTTTCCACAAACATTCGTTTTTCCGATAAATTCGTTAAGGAAAAATCTGTCACATTGCCGTAAAACAGACATTTTCCTCCACCGACAACCACAGGCGAATGACAACATTAACAAGTAACATTGATGCACCAAACACACGTTCAATAAAACATTGAAACATTGTCAATGAACATTGAAGAAAACCAAATAAATTTTGGTTTCCATCAATGTATCAATGTTACTTAACGAAAACATTGAAACGCATACAAACGATCAATGTTACTTGAATGAGTCATGTTTCAAGTAACATTGTCAAGTAACATTGATGGTGTGTACGGCGCTTAAATCCATCTACACTGATGGGTCAAAAATGTAAATAGGTATAGGAGTGGGTTGCTTCTCAGAAGATCTAAGAATCAACAGCTCCACACGACTCCCAGACCACAGCAGCGTTTTCCAAGCTGAGGTTCTAGCTGTGACAAAGGCTGCCCAATTGGTGTCATTGATGACAATATCCCGAGAGGATATCACAATTTACATTGACAGCCAGGCGGCCATAAAAGCATTAGCTGCTACGCAAATAACATCTAAGCTTGTGAAATGTTGCCGCGAAGAGCTTAAGGTTCTTGGCACGCAGCACAACGTAAAACTCTGCTGGGTCCCTGGCCACAGCAGGATACCAGGCAACGAAGCCGCGGATGAATTGGTCAGAAAGCGCTCAGCCCTGGATATAGAGCAGGCAGATTACACGGTTAAGCCTCCACTCTGAAACCTCAAGCCAAAATCGAACAAAAAGCACTATCTGAAGCTAATAGCAGGTGGAAATCACTAACTTCCTGTGAAATATCAAGAAGGATGTGGCCAGAGTACGATAAAAGCAAAACCAAAAAACTTCTAGAGAAAGATAGGAAATCCCTGTCAATACTGATAGGAGTGTTAACTGGCCACAATATGCTAAGATATCACACGAAAAAATTACGACTCAACGATGATGACTTATGCAGAGGATGCGGTGACGAAGAGGTTCATGAGGACACAACCCATTTCCTCTGTCACTGCCCTTACCTCTGCCAACTAAGAAATAGAACCCTAGGAAAATTTTTCTTCGAACACATCGACGAGCTATCTGACCGTTCACCGTCAGGTCTGCTCAAGTTTGCCAGGAGATCCGGATGGTTGGAATCAAGCCACTGATATCACGGGTGGGAAAACACTATGGGTATCACAATGGGTTCACATGAACCTAAGTGTGATGAGGATCTAACTATCCTCATCAGCCAGCTTACCTAACCTAACCTAACCTCGTGTAGTTTTCATTAGTTCATGTTTATGGCCAAAATTGAGGGCGAACTTATAGAATTGAAAGACGAAAACGAACAGTTGAGTAAAAAACTAAAAAAGCAAAAACAGGAAATAAAGGAACTTAATGATATATTACTCTCTGAGCTGAAAGGTATATTGAAATCTGAGGTTTTCGAGCTGGTACGATTCCAATTAAGTTCTCAGTGGGGCAAATTTACTCGCTTGGAAACAACTGACGTGATTCTGACGGTATATACAAAAGCTGTACAGAATCTTGGACAAAGTCATGCCAGCAAAGTTCAGCGGCTCACCGATAAATTGAAACAAAGTGAGCACGTGCGTAAAGACCTCGAGAAAAACTTAAACGAGTACGTACAGGAAGCCGACCAACAAATTTACGACCTTGCGAGTGAGCTTAACGAAAGCTTGATAGTACAGAAAAAGTTAAGGGAGGAGGTGAGTGTCAAAGCCAACCCTGTGTCCGGCAGTAAGATAAGTTCTTTGCAAGTGGATTCAATACGAACGTCTTCCTCTTTACTTCAGACGAAGACCAAGTCCACAGGCAAGCGCGAGCTAGCCAGCGAACTGCCAAGAATAACACTAAGCCCAAGTTCGCGGATTATCCCAAACATTTCGTTAGAACAAGAACGTACTAACAACAATAAGATAATGCCATACGAGGGGATTGCCAAAACGGTATCACGTTTTCTGGATCGAGCACGCCAGACATGTCGGGATGGGTTTATGAGTTCATAAACGCTTGTCATTTGGGTATGCAATGCGTTGCACTACAACATGAAGAGAAGTATGTTGCCCTAATAACTACAAAGTTAGTAGGAGAAGCCTTCGAACTGGTGAGAAGAAATGCGCCTAAGACAGTAGCGGACCTGGAGAGGCTCATAAAGAGTTTCTTAACGAGAAGAACTCTGGATAGCGTGGTAGCGGAAATAAAGTGCGCGTACCAGCTACCGGGTGAAGACATACAGTTCTTCACTAGAAGACTCGGTGGTCTGCGAAACAAAACGGCCGAAATTATAGGCGCTACTTACGCGCAATCTGAGACCGAGGCGCTCCTAGTTAAAGAATACCACCATAGGCGCATTTAAAATCGCTGCGTAACATTCTCCTGACGAAAGATGAGGCAGACCTACAGAAACTGGCGGATTTCGCGGAGACAGCTGCACCTATACCCGTACCAGGTTTGCACCCTAATAAATTCTATCCACAGAATCCAGCGTACCTCTCATCCCAGCATCCTTCTTATGGCCACCAACTTCGGTAGAACCCATATATCAACCATATTTCTCCCTTTGTCGCTTATCGCTAGTACGGCCCTGATACAAACGCTCAACCAATATCTCCCTCCCAACTCTTTACATGAAGGAACAACACCACACCCAAGTAGTTCCGTCCAAGCATTCCATAGATCTGACCCCCCCCCCCCCCCATGCCTACACAAACTCGGAGCGCACCCCCAAAATTCTAGGTAAAGTGCGGTTTCTGCAACTAAGCAAATCACACGTATGCAGATTGTGGAGAATGCAAAAATACTCCCTACTACGAGAGTTGCCGCTCCTACGAGCATTGGAATGCGTTACCAAGGCAAGCGAAATGCCTTTGGTGTCAACGGACTAACCACTTAGAGGAGGAATGCCGCAGTAAACAAAACTGCTTAAGAGCAACCCAGAGAAACGCTAGGGGCCCAGTCTAGATAATTAGACTGTGCCCAACAAGCCTCGTATATACCAAGGGTTCAAGTAGTAACAGAACCCGAAAAAAGGCAAATTCAGCTTTTTCGGACTTGACCGTTAACGATCCAGGTTCAAAGACTGATTCAAAGCCTTAAAAACGGAAACACTGTCAATTTCCTAGTCTGGCAACTCTTAAAAGTGCTCGTATTAAAAAATCAAAATTAATAAGTAATAAAAGCCCAAAAATAATCATAATCTAACAACCTGCACCAACCGTAAGTGTTTCTCACTCTGCACCGCAGGAAATCAAAGTCTTCGCTGGAAAACTGAGGTAAATTGTTTGTTTTCATCTTTCGCTATTGAAGATAACTAGCTGATCGCCAATTGGCGCGCTTAACTCTGTGGAGCTTGAGCAATCACCATCAGTGCAGAAGAAAAATTAAGCTCATTAGCTTAGTCAGGACATATACCATCTATTTGTCTTGCAAAAAAAAAAAACACCTAAAAGTATACTCAATAATTTGGTAATATGAGTGTAGCAAGATCGCCCCCACCGGGGGGCGATCGCACTGTACCAGCAAACTATTGTCATTACATTCCCTCAACAACAGTAACAACAACAATGACAACAACAACGACAACCACGGTCCCAATAACAACAAGTAATAACTACACCTACTCAGTTACAACCACACCAACAACGTCAATTACATCTACAAAAACAAGTACAAACATCACTAACACTCAAGAAAAAATAAAAAAAGATACTCATATTCATAAGAACAAAACTGGATCATCAAAAAGAAACAGATCATCCCCAGAGGAAAAAAATGCAACACAAAACATCAACAAAAAAAACAAACCCCAAACAACCCTAAATACATACTGGCTAAATGAACACACTAACAAAGACACGAGTAACCGTTTTGCCATACTTTCAACAGACGATGAAATCGAAAAAGATATAAAGAAAAAAATCGACGAGAAGACGAAAAAGAATGACGAAAACTCAAATTCTAACAGTGAAAAAGTATAAAAACCTTCTCCAATATATGTAGAAAACGTTTCCTATATTTATGAACACTAACGAAAGCGCTAAGTGAAGTAGCAATCAACAATTACAACCTTAAAGTACTTCCTAACAATGAGATAAAAATACAATCAACAGACTCACTAGCATACAGAACCATTGTTAAAATGTTACGACAGAAAAACACTCAATACTACACCTATAAACCGAAAGAATAGCGCGGATTTTGAGTAATCCTCCGGAATATGCATCAGTCAACAGATATGAATGAAATCAAAAGGGAGCTATCCGAGATGGGCCGTAATGTGACAAATATCCATAATATTCTACAACGAGGAACCAAGAGACCTCTACCGATCTTTACACTAGAGATTGAAAATCAGGAAAACAATAAAGACATCACATAAGACAACTACTCCAATGCAGTATAAACTTCGAACCACCTCGACCAAGAAAGGACATTGCCCAGTGCCTAAATTGTCGGGTTGGGTACTTTTGCCCGCATCACATTTGCCCGCACACGAATGCCCGCACAGGAATCCCCGCATTACAAAAGACCGCATTACGATTGACCACATTACGTTTGCCCGCATATGATTGACCGCACACGTTTGCCCGCATATTCAACGGGAAATATGTATTTCCCCAAGTTTAAATCTAAATTTATAAATTCTCTTTCCTGAAAAAGGGGCGTTTCCTGCTGCTCATGAAGGTACTCGAATAGATGAGAATCCGAAAAAGTCTCTACTTTTTGATCCCCATAAAATCATGTACTTTTTAAAAAGTATATCCAATAAACTAGGGAAATGTTTGTTAAATAATATCGTAATGGAGTTTTTCTGAGAACTTTCGGATTTTATTACTTTGTATCGTTTTATTTATTTTTTCAAGTTGTTTGTCTTGCAATGAATTGCGTGTTAAACTAAATTTCGCGCGAAATTAAGTACAACGCGCAATTCATTGCAAGACAAACAACTTTAAAAGCTAAATAAGACTATACAAGCAAGTCGATTTTAAATCCAACAGTGGGTGAGTGCCGCGCTTCGCGCGCTTAATTAATTAAACTCCGCTTTCCGGGGAGGTTTAGACGCTAACGCGACTTCGTCGCTCCGCTAAGGGTATGTCAACAACTGCCAGGCAGGCACCTTGACCAATAGTAAGCGTAAAAATGGTTGTGTGATTGCTCATTCCGGAATTGTATTCAATTTTTCACTAGATGAATATTCGTGAATAATTAAATCTCTTACAATTAAGCATTTATCGCTCTAAAAAGAAAATTTTCCTTGTGAAGACTTAACAAATAATAGCTTTTTGTTTAATATTGCATCATTTAATAACACTGAAGCTGTTTTCTTTTTTCAATTTGAATAGTTTACGTATTCAAAATAATTATTTGTCTCTACTCGGTGATTCTCATGAAATTGCATACTATCCGCATACAAATTGAATAAATTCAGAAAACTTTTTTTGAGGAGGAGAACAAATCGCGAATTGAGGGGAAAAATAACTTTCTGATTCTCATGACATGCACTTAATCAGACGATTTTCACGCAAAAGTTGTAGTGTGTGAAGTGTAAATTTGTTTTTTTTTTAGTTTTTATGTGGTGGGTGGTAGTGGAGTGGGCGGAAAACATTATTTTAAGAATAAAAAAAATATTTCTCTATAGAGGTCGCATGACAATAACAATTTAAAAAGAAAAAAATTCAAAATGTTTAAAAGGGCGAGGGTCTATTTAACAATTTGAATTAAAAAATAATTTTTTTTAAAATATGTTATTAGGAAGGGGATATTATTAACAATTTGAATTAAAAAAATATTTTTTTTAAAATGTTAATAGGAGGGGAAATTAAATAAAAAAAAATTTGCCCGCAGTTCCTAAAATCTGCGGACAAATGTAATGCAGCCTTTTGTCGTGCAGTCAATTTCAAAATTTGCCATGTGGGCAAATATGTCGTGCGGTTAGTTTTTTGCGGGCAATCGTTACTTTCCCAAATTGCAAAGCGACAAACTACTCACTATGTAAAGCCTGTAGTACACGACATGTAAATGGTTGCATGTACATGCGGCTCTGACATCATTCTGACGTCAAAATCAGTCACAATGGTTGCATGTGATTTACATGTCGTGTACTACCCATATTTGGGACGGTTGCATGTAGTGTTGCAAATACATGTGACCCCATGCAACACCTAGGTCGCATGGAAATATGCGGCTTTTTCACATGCCGTGTACTAGCAAGTCGCATATAATTTGGGACTACATGCGACACTTTGTCGGGTGGTTGTATGGAAAAGCCACATGCAAAATACATGCGATTGTACGAATTCGTACGGTCGCATGTGTTTCACATGCAACCACTTTTTTATGAAGATTTTCAATTAAAGTTCCCCAAACAGATGCTGAATTTAGCCACTGGACAACGCTGGAGATCAAGCATTTCCTAGAGGACATAGTATTTACTTGATACGGATGAATTTCACTAGTAAATATATGTAGTACTATACTTTATATCGTATGCAAAAAAAGTAGGAAGTACTTTTTTTGGTGAATAGCAACTTAAAAATTTGCTAGCAATTACTTTTCTGTGTTAATTACCAAATTCTGCAACTATAATCAAGAATGATTACATTCGCGAGTCTAATTTTGAAGCAGGTTTTATAAGAAGCGAAGGGTTACCGATTCTAATTGGTTAAGTGGTTAAGTGAATACTTTATTGGTAAGCAATTACTAGGATCTTTTTAAGATACATTGGAGATCCTGGATTCTTTCAACAGCTAAAAAAAATCACTTCCTATTCTTTGAGCTTTATGGGCCTATTTCCCGGTTTTGTTTAGGTCTGCCTTCTTTTCAACATTCGTCATATTGTTGAACCTCTTCCTAATTTGCTCTTCCAATAGTTGAACACCGGTCATAGCGTTCTATTCAAGAATAAATAAATGCATAGCTTCCCTTTTAATAGATGCTTGTTGTGACTTCTTTATAAGTACGGTAGGCTCTTTTGAAATTCTCACATATTACATTTGACTAGTGGGAGAAGCTTCGATTGTAATGGCTTTTTCTTATGGGCACTCGCTATCCTATACTACCAATTTTTGATGAACTGGTAGTATTCACTTGGATGAATCCAGTATTTGCTACCAATCGATCGATTCTAAATTACGTAGATTTTACTTCCCCTGGAAGTGGACCTTAATCAACTTTATTTATTGATGTTTTTAATTGAGGCCCCTCAACTATGAGAGAAAGTCCTAATACCTAACTCCAAATTAGTAAGGTCACCGATTTTATATATTTATTTTTATTTACGATGCATAGTCGGTATCTGATCTTTAAATACTTATCTACATAAATGTATAAATTAGGCTTTTCTTGACCGTAAAATAGCACTTTCTTCTTGACATTTTGATTAAAAATTACGAAAATTAATTTTCATACACAAAATAATTAAAAACACAAACGTCAAAATGCGATGACAACTTCATAGCAGAAAACAAATAAAATTGATACATGTGTACATGCGGACTGTCTTATATGCCGTGTACTAGCGCCGCATGTACGCAAAATACATGCAACCATACATGCAACCAGTTTCCATGCGACCCCAATGGTTGCATGGATACATGCGGCTTTTTGAGACATTATCCACATGTCGTGTACTACCCATATTTTTTACATGCAACCACATGCAACCACAAATTGCCTGCAACCAACAATAAGCCCACATGCGGCATTGTTACGTGACGTCAGAGCCGCATGTACATGCAACCATTTCCATGTCGTGTACTACGGGCATAAGGCAACAAAAGATATTAAGAACTCCACAACTCACTTTCGCCCCTTAAGAATCACCAACGACAACTGGGCCAGAACTGATAAAGAAAAAGTTACAATCTTAGCTGAACATTTTAGAGTGGCTTTTACTTATGACAAAAATAATTCAGACCTAAGCTTACCTACAACTTCTGGTTTCCAAAACACTAATATAAAAAAGGTAACAGTAGAAGAAATAAAATACTACATTCAACACAAGATTAATCCAAAAAAAGCTCTTGATATGATCTTATTACCGGACAAATATTAATACAACTACCTTAAAATGCACTTTTATACCTCCAAAATCAATTTTTTTTTTCCGAGGGTAGGTGAAAATCTTACATAGACACTATGAGAATAGCAAGCGCCTTCTCATAGTCAGATTCTTACTGACCAAAAACACCTCCCTACGATATAAATTTGTTAGATACTGCAACTAAGTTATACTTATCAAGCAATTTTTCCATCAAGAAATATAAACGTTTGCAGGTTACTTTCCAACGAAAGATCCTGCATGTTCCGCAATTAAGATGCGGTTAATCCTTATTTCGCCAAGTCAAAAGGTTTTGTCCTTTGTAGTCGGCGCAATAAATTGCTCTCATTCAAAATTAGTAGGACAGTGTTTTTAACATGTCCGATTAGTCGGTTTCTATGCTTTCGCGGAATTCCGAGATCCCAGTGGATATCGTCGTTTCTAGCATACCACGGTGCTTGGACAATTTCTCTAAGCACTTTATTTTGAAAGGTCTGTAAAATATTGGCATTTGTTTTCTTGGTACAACCCCAAAGTTGTATACCGTAGGTCCACACCGGCTTTAGCACTTGCTTGTATAAAAGCAGTTTGTTCTCGGTACTGAGGTGGGAATGTTTCCCGATCAACCAGTATATTTCTCTATATTTGATTTCTTATTCTTTACGTTTCATTTTCACGTGCGAATTCCACTTCAGCTTTGCGTCAAGTGGTCATTCCCAGGTATTTGGCTTCATTTGCAATGGGTATTCGGGCCAAATTTATAAAAGTTGGCAAGTCATTAATTTTTCTATAAGTGAAATTCATGTGAACAGATTTACTTCCGTTACGGGCGATCCGCCAGTCCCTCGTCCATTAATTTACTTTATTCAATGCGTTTTGCAGTTTGGCAGTCGTTTCCTCGATTGTTTTACCTACTGCTAGGATAGCGGTGTCGTCGGCAAACGTCGCAAGCATAGTGCCATCTTCTTTCGGTATATCACGAGTATATAACAGATAAAGAAGCGGCCCCAGAACGCTTCCTTACGGTACGCCGGTCTGAGTATTCGTTTCCATTTCTAACACGGAAGAGTCTATTCCCGAGATATGAATCCAGAATCTCGTATAGGTACACGGGGATTACTTGTCGTAATTTGCATTTCAAGCCATTGTGCCACACCTTATCAAAGGCTTGCGAGACGCCAAGAAATACGGTTCAGCATATCTTTTTTTCTTCTAGTGCTTTTTCGATTACGTTAGTAATTCTATGCACCTGGTCAATAGTCGAATGCTTACTTCTGAACCCAAACTGGTGGTTAGGAATGAGATTATTTTCTTATATAATCGAAGGTTTTGGATATGACTGGTAGAAGCGACATTGGTCTTTACGATTTTACTTCATATGACGGTTTTCCTGGTTTTAAAACCATTATGACTTCCGCAACTTTCCATTGGCTCGGCACGTGTTTTAATCTGAGCGCAGCATTTATAATATGGAGAAGCTTAAAATGCTTTTCTAGGTAAGGCTTTGAGAACTTCTCCGGTAATCAAATCATAACCAGGAGCTTTCTTAGGTTTTAGTTTCGCGATCTCATGTTCGAGTTCTCTAAGCGTCGCAGATGTGAGCGTTAAATCGTCAGATGGTGGAACTACAATCCTTGTGATGTTGATGTTGTCATGAACCACTTGACCATCGTTCGGTTTAAAGGTTTCCAAATGGGCGGCAAAAATATCCGCTTTTTCTTTATCTTCCATTGCCCATTCATTTTGATTTATTTTAAGTGGCGGCGCGGGGATTTTGGGCCTTCTGGTGCCTTTTACAGCTTTCCAAGGGAAATAGTTAGAATCTTTTTTCGCTGTTAGACTTTCAAGGTAAGAGCCTATCGCACGATTTATAAAATCCTTAATGCTGTTCTTCAACGAATTGCAAAGACGATTTCGATATGCTTTATGCTGTGGAGCACGACTCTGTTGCCATCTTCTACGCGCTTTTCTTTTTTCCCAGATTAATTCTTTTATTTCTGAAGGATTCGTAGACCGTATTTGTCCGGCATTTTTCTTGGATTGGGCGTATTATTCCAAGAGGCGAGCTGTACTATCTCAACGAAGCGATCGGCTTCAACCTCGAGTTCATAGGGTGTCGTAAGCGGTACGCTCAGTTCAACATTTACTTCGATTTCGTTCCTAAAGCCTTCCCAGTAGGTTTTTCTACCAGTTAATTTCGCTGGCTCTCGGTTATATACTTGTTTTTCGCTCAATGTCAAAATAACTGGGGAATGATCAGACGACAGATCAAAGCTCTCTTCAACTTTTATGTGGCTGTTAGATATTCCTTTCACCACGAAGAAATCGATCAGGTCATGTATTTTCAAAGTATCAGCTGGCCAGTAAGTCGGTTTGCCCGTCGAATGGAAATCACAACTGTACTCTATACCTGCCCCATAGAGCATTCTACCTTTTTGCGAGATGTATCTAGAGCCCCAGAACGTATGTTTCGCATTAAAATCACCGCCAATATTAAAATTAGGTTTCAGTGGCTTAAAAAAGTTAGTAAAATTACTTTTTTCAAGCGCAGAACGCGGTGGACAGTAGATAGATGAGATTTTAGTTGTACGCTGACCATTTTTAACTCGAATTGTGCACCAGGCACGGGGCACCTTTGACTTTACAAGGGGAACATTTGACAATTCCAGTTTTAACTCATAATCGTATGCTAAAAAAGAGAAGAATAATACATAGGAACATTTTTAAATATCTTATTTAATATGTATAGAGTTTGCCGAAGTCAACGTCAGGTTAGGTAGGTTAGGTTAAAAGGGCTGATGAGAATGATAACATCCCCATCACACTTAGGTCCATGTGGACCCATTGCGATACCCATGTTGTTTTTCCGCCCGTAGTATTAATTTCTTGGTTTCAGCCATCCAGACGCCCTGGCAAATTCAAGTATGACCGATGGTGATCCATTCGATAGCTCGTCGATGTCCTCGAAAAAGAATTTGCCCAAGGTTTTGTTTCTAAGTTGGCAGAGGCCAGGGCAGTGACAGAGGAAATGGGCTGTGTCCTCATGAGCCTCTTCATCACCACATCCTCTGCAGATGTCATCATCAGGCGTAGTTTCTTCATGTGGTATCTTAGCAGATTGTGGCCAGTTAGTACACCTATCAGCATCGACAGCGATGTCCTATCTTTCTGTAGGAGTTTTCTTGTTCTTGTTTTGTTGTACTCCGGCCACAGTGTTCTTGATACGTCGGTTAATGAATTCCACCTGTTATTTGCTTTACTTAGTGTTTTTTGTTCAATTTTGGTCTTGAGGTAACAGAGTGGAGGTTTAACCATACCATCTGCCTGATCTATGTCTAGGGCCGAGCCCCTTCTGGCTAATTCATCTGCAGCTTCATTGCCTGGTATGCCGCTGTGACCAGGTACCCAGCAGAGTTTTACGTTGTGCTGCGTGCCAACAACCCTCAGCTCTTCGCGGCAATACTTAACAAGCTTAGACGTTATTTTCGTAGCAGCTAATGCTTTTATGGCCGCTTGGCTATCAATGTAAATTGTGATATCCTCCGGCGATATTGTCATCATTGACACCAATTGAGCAGCCTTTGTCACTGCTAGAACCTCAGCTTGGAAAACACTGCTGTGATCAGGGAGCCGTATGGAGCTGCTTATACCCAGTTCATCCGAGAAGCAGCCTGCCCCTACGCCTATGTCCATTTTCGACCCATCGGTGTCGATGGATGTGGAGTCTTTAATTACTTCATTTTTCCCCCACTGTTCTCAATTGGAAATTCCCACGAGAAGGGTTTTTCGAAATCCATGTATGGGACAGTGTAATCTGTGTTAATGTTGTCATTTAGATAATTGCCAGGTATCCTGGCATGTCCATATAAATAAGACTTCCAGTATTTTGACTGGCTTATTCTGAGAGCGCTCTTTGCTGCGGTCTCTTGTATATAAAGGTCTAAGGGTAGAAGGTTAAGAATTGCTTCCAATCCTGCTGTTGGTGTTGTTCTCATTGCGCTGGTCGTGCCAGTGCATGCTATTCTTTGTATTTTGGTCATATCCTTAAAGTTGCAGGCCTTGGTGACAGTATGCCACCAGACCAATCCTCCATATGTTAGTATCGGTCTGACTATTGCCGTGTACATCCACAATATAATTTGTGGTCTACATCCCCAGTTCTTTCCGAAGAATCTACTGCAGGTATAGAAGGCAACTGATGCTTTTTTAATTCTTTCTTTAATGTTCAACTTCCAATTAAGTTTTCTATCTAGTATGAGGCCTAAGTATTTCGCACTCGCGGACAGCGTGAGGGGGGTACCCTCGATAGTTGGTAGCGCGAAGGGTGGTATAACTCTTTTGTTGGTGAACAGCACTAGTTCGGTCTTCTGGGGGTTGACCCCCAGTCCACATTGTTTTGTCCAACCGATTAGTGTGTTCAAGGCTCTCTGCATTAGTTCACTGATAGTGGTTAGGAATTTACTTGTAGCGAGCAGCACTACATCGTCCGCGTATGCTATTGCTCTTACTCCACTATACCTAAGTTTCACAAGTAGTTCGTTAATGACCATGACCCAAAGAAGGGGGGATATGACTCCTCCCTGCGGCGTGCCTCTGGATGCAATCACTTTTTGGCGGGTTTCCCCGAGCTCGGCAATGATGTGCCTTCTATCAAGGAGGCTAACTATAAGTTCTGTTATGGTGCATTCAATACGGTTATCTTCTAGCGCTTTTTTGATAGCATTCGTCTCAACGTTGTTAAAAGCACCTTCAATATCGAGGAATGCGGCAAGCGTGTATTCTTTGACGTGCAGAGATCTTTCAATAGTGCTAACTACGTCATGTAACGCTGTCTCCACACCTTTACCTTTTGTATAGGCATGCTGTGCTTCAGACATGTTCGTGTGGCTGAATTTAGCGCGTATATACACATCGACTAGCTTCTCAAGGGTCTTTAGCACAAAGGATGTAAGGCTAATAGGTCTGTAGTCTTTTGCAGTGGTGTGGCTGGGCTTCCCAGCTTTGGGGATGAAGACGACTTTGACTTCTCTCCATGCTTTGGGTATATGGCCACATTTAAGACTACTTTGAAAAATTCTTTGTAAAGTAGGTACCACTACATGCATAGTTTTCTGCAGAATGATCGGAAAAATCCCATCAATGCCTGGTGATTTGAATGGCTGAAATGATTCAATCGCCCATTGGATCTTTTCTTCAGTCACCATTCCTACTGGCACCACCATCTCCGATTCTGGTCTATTGTCACTGTACATACTTTCAGCCTGACTTGGCATACACCCTGGAAAGTGCGCGCTAAGCAGGAGTTCCAGGGATTCTGAACAAGATTGCGTCCAATTACCATTGGTATCCTTGAGATAACCTGGTACTGACGGTTCTTTTGTCATGATTGTTCTTAGTCTCGCTGCTTCTGTTGTGTTTTCAATTTTGCTGCAGAACCTACGCCATGAGGTGCGTTTAGCACTGCTTACTGCACTTTTAAATTTCCTTTGACCGGATTTGTATCTTTCCCAGTCTATTTCTGTATTGAGTCTTTTTGCCGCGTTGAAGAGCCTTTGCGTTTCTTTCCTCATGTCCGAAAGCTCGTTATTCCACCACGGCGGTGATGATTTATCACGTATAGTTCTAAGTGGACATGCCTTCTTATAAGCCTTGTTGAGGACGGTACATAGTTCCTCTACAGCAGCATCAATTTCTTGTGGTGTCTCTGTTCTTTGCCCCTGGAGCGTATTGCCATTTTTCCCCACCTCATTGACAAAAAGTTCCCAGTTTGTTTTCCTAGGATTCCTGTATTTAACCTGTGGGGCTTTGGGTTCACCTATCTCGCATTCTATAAGTCTATGGTCTGAGAAGAATATATCAGGAGAAACCTTCCACTGACTTACATAGAAAGAATCTGAGTTGTTCGTGAGCGTCAGATCAAGAACCTCCCTTCTATTCTTAGTTATAAAAGTGGGTTCATCACCAATATTCGCTATCATCAAATTGTGTTCTATTATAAATTCAAAAAGATACTCACCTCTTGGATTAGTGTCCGTGCTGCCCCATTGCGTATGGTGGGAGTTAACGTCACAGCCCATGAGCAGGTCCCATTTTTCTTGCTCTGTCTTCTGAACCAGTCTGCCTGTTTCCTCAGATGGAGGCCCATCCGTTGAGTCGTACGGCATGTATACAGCTGCTAGTACGAGTGAGGGCATGCCATGCCTCTCAAGTTTAACAGCTGTCTGGTCACTACCACTATGTCTGGATAAGAGAAAAAGCTTAATTTGTTTTTTTGTCAACAATGCAGGTTCTTATCTTACTTCCAGCGTTCACTGTGTCGGTCCTATATATTTTAAGGTCTCTTGAATTCAGCTCCATGATCTTGCCTCGGACAATCCAGGGCTCTTGAACTAGGGCTATGTCAATGTCCTTGCGTCCCATAAGGAAAACAATGTTGGCGCTGGCCGCCTTACTGTGATGAAGGTTTATTTGAATTACCTTCATCATGTTCGGAGCCTTCATTATTTCTTTGCTGGATTGGTCCAGCAATTGGTCTAATCTTACATCGGGTTATCCCGACGCGTACCTTATAATTAACATCGCGTAGTAGCGGCATCGAGTGCTGACTAAGAAGAACGGTTACTTCCATCCCAGTCTTAGTGTGCTCCCCCACCTCTATCACCTCCCAGTCCTTGCTATGAAGTTCTGGGTTAAGCAGCCGCAAGTTACGCTCAATTCTATCTTTCGGGAGGTAGGGTCCCGTTAGGAGGATGCGACCTCTGGGTCTAGTAAGGCTGATGAGTTCATTTTTATCGATCACCCTTAAGTCGGCCTTAGCCCACGGAGCTTTGGTGTCGGATATGAACTTCCTCAGCCAGTTCAATGTGTTTTCATCATCACATTCCATTACTTTGAATCCTTTAAACGTAGTCAGCTGACCAAAGAGTGGAAAAGGCTCCGCTCCTTTTAGGAGAGCCTCATTCACACCGTCAAGAATTCGAATTTCTAGCAACCTCCACTGATCATCGGTCAGTTTTCGCTCTGGATTGCCGTAGTCGACTACAGCTACCCGAAGATTACCCCTAGCTACATCGGAGTGGGTTCTGACCCTTTTGCTCCCACGTAGAGGTGGCGAGATTGGGTCTTTTTCCTGTTGCCTACCTCTTTTCGAGCCTCCCGCAACTGCCTCAGGTTTGGACTCTTCCTTACCTGCACCAGTTGGGGGTACCATCAGTCTGGCCGCAGCTGAGGCGGGTGGCGGGGGGCCGCCCTTCCTCGCCGCAGCAAGCCTACTGCTAGCCCATCCCGAGGTGTGCGCCCTGGGTGTCCTACTCTGTTCCTCACTCGACCTAGCTGAAACTGTACCTAATATCTGTTTAGCATGAGCTGGAGCCTGAGTGTCCTTCTCCGTGTAGGATGAAGGATCTTTCTTGCTGAGTCGTTTTAAACACCGTTCGGCATTGACTCTTTGCCTTAACTGCCTAACACTGCTGGGTACCAGCTGATGCGCTCCTGAGGGGGTTTGTCGCCCCACGATTCCGACTTTGCTCACCTCAGCGGCCTTTGGAACATCGGGTAAACCTAAGCCATGGCAATGCTTCGGATCGCATTGTGCAGAAACGACAGTGCAACAGCTTCCCATAGTGGAGTTGGCATTGTCCTGCACCTCGTTCCCTTCACTCTCTTCTATTATTTCGGCTAGTGCACCTTCCCCGCCTGACGAGCTACGGCTTGTCGCGACGTTGATGTGCTCTTTGCCTACCAACTGTGAGGTCTCTTCACCACCGGCCAAGAATGTACAAGTAGGTGACTTGCTGCTGTTCTTGGTCGAATCCGGGGACCCCCCAGTCGGATCTAACTCCCTAACACCCTCCACATCCTTCACAGTTGCTGACGGGATCAGCCCCCGTCCCGACTGGCTACGGCAAGTCACAGACATTGGTGGCCCCATCAGCCCCAAAAAGCCCGAACCCTCCGCAGACTCCGCGACTCTCGAGTAGCTAGCAATGGGCTCACTTCCTCTTGATGGCAGCTCCCGCAAGAAGGCTCGGGCATTGTGAAGCCTCTTCCTATCTTTCTCCGATAAATCCTCCCATCTTTTCCTCCCTAATCTTTTTATGGTTAGTTTACTATTAGCTATCCTACTGCGATTCGACGCAGTGGACAGCATGGAGAGGTTGGATGAGCTAGCGATCGAGCGACTGTCATCGTCATTGAGAAGCAGATTCTCCATGTCGATGTCTATCGCTCCACCGCTTTCACCATCCGAAGACGTTAGGCTAATAGTAGAGGGTTCCTGTGGTAGGAGTTTCTCCTCTTCCCTAGCTACGCACTTATTGTCTGGGGTTTCCCCCAAAGGTAGTGCCCCCTGTTTGTTTTGTTTTTCCGTTTCTTCTTCTTGTTTGTTTTTGCCTGTTTTTGTCATTATTGTTCTATTTAATTATTGTTCCCACGAGTAGGCCGGTAAGAAAGTGCCACCACAGCATAGCCGGTTTTACTGTGGTGGGGCGCTAATACGACAGGCCCTCGCCAGGGCGCCTGAAGGAGCTCGTTAGAAACTGATTTAACCATCAGCCTTGCATCCTTGGGCACGGTTGACTACTCTTTGGCTTCGGTCCCTCATCCAGAGACCTTACAGCTTGAGTAACCCTACTGCAATCGCCCCCTGGGGTCAAGAGGACCTACTGAGCCTCCCCACCAGCGTCAAGGTAAGTAGTCGAAGAGGAGGAAGTCAACGTCAAATAAATATTTTTGACAACAGCGAGAATTTGAGGCTGGATTTGTGGGTTTTGGCAGTTTGAATTTGATTTCACTCCTTACCGTTTGTCGCGGCGTATATTTCGATTGAAAAGTGAAACCTTTGTAAGAGCTACTTCCATTACCCGAATCTGACCAATCTTTTAAGGGTTCCTGATTTTTCATACGTATTATCAATGTGGTTCTATTTACCCCATATTTTTCAGCTGCTGATGTTGGCGTTTCAAGTTTTTTACGTATGTCTGAAATAGCCCTCTTCACCTTTTTTTCCTCGATTGCACTCCTATTTGTCTTTTTCTTGTAGTTTCTAACCATATCTTTAAAATAAAGATGAATAAAAAATTAAAAACACAAATATTAGTATAACAGACCAATGTGCGGCATATTTAACAAATGTCAAATGTGCCCCCTTTGCAAAAGTCAAATGTGCCCAAAATGTTCTTTATAACTTTTTTGATGTTTTTTTTATATTAATGTTTTACTTTCACAAAACTGGATTTAAAATATTAACATTTTAAGAACAGTGCTATTATAATATTATTTCACAATAAAAAAAACTCTTTTATTTTATTTACAAATCTCTTACATACCGGTGGTCAAAAATTACATCAAAAAACAAGAAATCACAAAAAAAACGTGTTACTCGAAGAAGAGTTGAAACAAAGCTGCCAAAGTTCATAAAGTTTCTTTATATTAAATGAGGCTTCGTTCGTCATCCCAACTTTTCTTCTTAAAGGCTGCATTCATATCGAAAATCCCAAAGTCAAATGTGCCCCGGTGCCAAATGTGCCCCAGTTTACCCTAGCCTTTTATTTTTAAATGCGATTCCTTTTTTATGTGGGTTTCAGAAATCAAGCAAATGTCAATATCTTTTTCACGCATGAATATTTCCAATTCGTCAAGTTTTTGCAAAAGTCCGTTTGCATTCCAAGTGCATATTTTTAACATTCTTTTTTCATTCATATTGTAGTTGGAGTACGCGTTTTCCGTGAATTATTTTCCAGCTTAACTAGCCTATCGAAAATAATTTTATTTATTTTGCTTTACTCTTCAAGTTTCGCGAGAATAATTGAAAAAACTTGAGAAGCAGGGTCCGTCGGGATTTCGAGGATTTTTGATTTTTCGGATGCTGCAGCCTGGGCGTACGTCTACACTCCTGCTGTCCGAGGGCTATTACCCGATGTCTTTTCTAATGGCTTTTCATTACAGTTTATTTTAAGACCAGAAGTCGAGGGCTTTTCTGCAGTCACCACCTTCTTCCGCTCTGAACCCGTTGGTTTTTGTTTGCCTACGTTCTCCTGACCGATCTTACAATTTGTCTTAGTTAGCGGTTTTATTATTTTATTTTGAGGCTTATGGAGTATATCTCTTCGTTTTTGCAACTCCTTGGCTACTTCACAGCCTCTATAATTTGCCGGGTGCTTTCCCTTACAATTAGCACACATTGCAAAGGCTTGCTTGTTTACTCGACAGTCTTGGGAGAGGTGATTTCCGGCGCATTTCACACACCGTGGTTCTTTTTTGCAATACGTTTGCGTATGGTTGAATCCTTGGCAACGTTTGCACTGCGGAATTATTTTTAACTCTCAAAGTTAAAATGCACTAAGCTCATCTGGCGACATGAAAAACGTCTTGGACTTATGTAGTTTTATGCAAGGAGTTGTATTTTATGTTTTGGGAAAGTTTTGTGTGGTTACGTCAATTATTCAAGTTCTGCTCCTATGTTTTGTAAGGGCTGACGAGCTTAGTGCATTTTAACTTTGAGAGCGTCTGGCAAGGACTTGGCGACAAGTAAAACGTCTTGGACTTATGTGTTTATGTTCCTGGTATAACATTGTATGTTTTGAAGAAATTTTGTGTGGTTGTATCAATTATTTCAGACTAATTTACAAGTTTTGTGTTTATAGTTAGAAAACATACTTTAAGCGATCTTCGATCGTAAGGATTCGTCTGGCAAGGACTTGGCGACAAGTAAAACGTCTTGGAGTTATATATTTGTAATCAGGGAGTTGAACTCTAAGTTCTGAAAAAAAATTAGGTGGTTGCATCAATTATTCCAAAATTGCATTTTGTGAATATTTTGACTTCGTCTGGCAAGCCCTTAGCGACACCCAAAACGTCTTGGACCTTCATATTTGTATTCATGTTGTAATATTCTATGTTACACGAAAAATTGATTGCGTTGCATTGATTATTCAAAATTTGGAATTTTTACGCACTTCCGTCGCGTCTGGCAGAGTTAGAGAGGCCGAATGGAATGGTGCAATGGCTGCAACTCAAACATCTTGGATACATGTATTGGTGCTGAGAGCGTCATACTCTATTATTTTCGAATAGTTTCAAATGGTTGCACCAATTATTCCTGTTTTGAATAATAGCGATTTTTGATATACAGTTACACCCTTAAGCTGCCATTTTGTGCTGCCAGACTGGCATATTTGAAATCTTTGGCATCATAGCTACATATTAAAGTAGAATTCATGTGGTTGCCTCTCACGTCCAAAATTTACTGCGGGCTCTTGGTCTAAAACTGAATTCTTCCTATTCATTAAAAGCTACATTGACGATCGCTGCTTCTACGTACAACACAGAGATGAGCACTCAAATCTTCTTAAAGCAGAAGCTGGAGCTACAAGAAATAACCAGAAAAAGAAGACTGAAGCGCCTTAGACCATCAGACCTTACTCAGAGACTTTAATAAAAATTATAACAATTGTAATCTTAACTTTTTGAAATTCGTAAGTTAAAAAATAAAAAAACCCACCTTATTGTAAAACAAAAGTATGTAAAGGCACTGGCCTTATAAACTATCATATCCTGTTCTGTAACAACAATTACTGGGTGCTCAATTTGGACAGATGTAAATAATTAAAAGAAATAATAAAAAAAAAAAAAAAATTCGGTTAAGACGAACCATAACTTCCTCAAAACAGTCTCCAAAAAGCATACAGCGACCGGAGAAGGTACAGTTTTATGGTATACCTACTTTTTTAGTTTTTTCAATGTAGTAATTGCCCCAATTATTACATCCGCATTAAAGGATTCCATTAAATCACAAATTACATAAAACATTGTACTTTCATTAAACGCGATCGATTACTTACATGCAAGCGCCATGGACACGACGTGTATGTACAATTGCCACTACCTACCCATTGCAAAAAATGGTATGGCCACAATGTTGGTGGAAACTGGTGCGGACGTAGTTTGCTAAAACAAAATGCATTGAGCAATGCAGGTGATGTAAGCTCTGCGGAAACGAAGGAGTTAGGTGGAGCATTCGGAGGAGTAATGAATACTTTGGGAACGCTGTCAACGACTATCCCGCTCTCTAGCCACTTCAAACTCAAGACAAAAATGCACGTCATAGGTAGCTCGAGTGACATACCCGCAGATGCTATATTGGGCCGCGACATTCTTTGGAATCCCACTACCATTGATACGGTAGCTAAACGCTTGAGATTTCTAGACACAAAACGTAAACCTGTCTTGCCAGATTTGCAGCTGAGATCCTTGGAAGCATCAAAAAGATTGACCCAAGAAGTCAATAGCAATGTTCTGGAAATCAGAGCGCGTACGCGTACGCAAAAGGTAGTAAGGTTAAAGGTTAAAACTGGTTCACAAGAAGTCCTAGTTCATGTACAGGAATTAAAACCGAGTATATACTTAGCCAACACAATCATCGCAGTGAAAAATAGTTGCATTCTTGTCCCAATATTAAATGCCACCACAGAAAACTACGTAATAGACAGCAATTTTATACCTCAATTCAGCAACGTCAACAAATTCAAATTATGTGACACCAACCGAAAAAATTCAATTTTCCATATCAGCAAACTAGAGCCAACGAAAAGGGTCTCCAAATTACTGGATTCTTTAAACCTAGGACAAAATACAATGGTGCGGAAACATCTTGCGTATAAAACATATGCGTGCAATTCAATGATACTGATGTTCTCGCCCATAATACCTATTCCCACAAAAACCAACCAAGGTTACCGCAAATTGCCAGAGACGAGATCAATATCCAATGAAGTTGGTGACGAGTTAAATAACGTCATCACTACAAATCCAACTGACCAGAGTGGCATTGAGGCAATCCCTAGACCCAAATCTATTATCTAAAAGTTTGATATCCAATAGAGTGTCTATAAAGTGCACTAAAATAAGTAAGCCGGATAGTTTTGTTTCATCTTTTAAAATAGTTACCCCTGTTTCAATCTTTGAGTCACTTTGCAAGAACGACTTCCAGACTTAATAGCACATCGCAGATTTTAAATTAAAAAAACTCTCTCGATTGTCCCTCTACTACCAAAATGTAAGAGGGTTACGAAGTAAAACTACCGGCATTTTTGCCAACTCTCAGGCTTTTCCACATGACATTTTTGTTTTTACGGAGACTTGGTTAAACACCAATATTTTGAACACGGAACTCTTCAACTCCGAGTTCCTAGTATGTATATAGAAAAGATCGTCATATGGATAGTTGCACGGGATTGGGTGGTGGGGTGCGTTCTCACCTCAGTTCCAGCTTAATCAATGTTCCTTTCCCTTTGAACACAGAAACTATTTGTATTAAAATTTGTATTGAGGACAAAACTGTCTTAATCATTAATTCATATATTCCTCCCAATAGTGATACATCATTGTACTCTGAGCTGTCGCTTATCTTAGAACATATTAATGACTTATCCTGCTCGGAAAATATAATTTTATTGCGCGGCGACTTCAACTTGCCACAAACGATCTGGGTTCCATCGGAGGATGGATCCTATCTCACAGCATCGTTTAATTCCGCTCAGCAGGAGCTTATTAAACTTGACGCCATTACGTCGTTTGACTTACAGCAAATCAGCTGTATTAAAAACTACAATAATTGAACTCTCGATTTGGTCTTTTCATCTGACGCAGTTAGTACTGTTGTTCAAGAATCTTGTTCAAGCATAACTAACATAGATAGACATCATCCACCCTTGAATGTATTTTTTGACTTGAGCTGTCATATATTTATATGATAATAGTGACCCTAATGACGGCTCGTATATCTTTGACTTTCGACGGGGTAATTATCAGCAACTGTCTGAAATAATAAGGTGCTCCAATTAACAAAACATTAATGTTTCACCAAATGTTGAGGATGCAGTAAAATGCTTTTAAAAAAATGCTTTTATAGTATCCTAAATGACTGTATTTATAGTAGTTGTATACCAACAAAATTATCGAAAAATGCAATCTCGAACCACCCTTGGTACACTAAAGACCTCAAAACTTTAAGAAATAAAAGAAATAGAGCATGGAAAAATAATATTAAAAGCCTCAGCCCAAATAACTTTAATATTTATATTGCATTTTTCGATGAATTCAAGGTGCTTTCTAGCAGCTTATACAATGACTATATAAGCACAATGGCAACCTCACTTAGGAATAACCCGAAACAATTCTGGAGCTTAGTTAATTCCAAGAAAAAGTCTGACGGATATCCAGCAGAGTTTTCTTATAATAACAGTGTTATTAATAATCCTCTCGATATTTGCAACGCTTTCGCGGACCACTTTCGCAAATCTTTTAACGATGTACCGCTAAGTATTGATGATGCATACTTTGAGTATCTCAAAGATGTTCCTCAAGTTGGCCTTACCAACATTGCCTTAGATTTGGAGACTATCTCCAAATTTATTTCATTTCTTAAGGATGATTACTCTTCAGGTCCTGACGGCATTCCTCTAATTGTCCTGAAAAAATGCAGCGATGTCCTAGCTCTGCCGTTGAAGTTTCTTTTTGAAATCTCCATATCAACTGGACAATTCCCTAGCTTCTGGAAACAATTGTTTATTACACCCGTCTTTAAGAAAGGCGATAGAAATATTGTCACAAACTACAGACCAATTTCTAAGCTGTCATGCATACCAAAATTATTTGAACAAGTGGTGTGTAATAGTCTTACTTTTCTTTGTCGAGGTGTTATATGTGAAACAAACATGGATTCGTTAGAAACAGATCTACTGTCACAAACCTGTTAACATTTTCTCATAACTGTTCCAATGCCTTAGAAAATGGTCATGAGGTGGACTGTGTCTACACCGATTTCTCCACAGCATTTGATCAGCTTTCTCATGACTTAATTATTTACAAACTGGGGGCGTTAGGTTTTCCCCCATTATTTGTTTCGTGGGTTGGCTCTTACGTCAACCAGAGGTCATGTCAAGTAAAATTTAGAGGTTTTCTTTCAGACTCCTTTTTATCAGGATCCGGTGTCCCTCAAGGGAGTCACCTAGGTCCACTTTTTTTTATTCCTGCTATTAATGATGTTCCATCAATCATAAAACATAGCAACATTCTTATATTTGCCGATGATATGAAGATTAGTAGAGCAATTTCAACCATAAATGACTGCAGACTTCTGCAATCAGATATTGATAACTTCAGTACCTGGTGCTGCAAAAATGGTTTAGTCCCTAACCCACTCAAATGTCAGTGCATGATATTCTCTAGGAAACGGGTACCGACTATATTCAACTACTTGATATCGAATCACTCTCTCAGTCGGGTTTATAGTTTTAAGGACCTGGGTGTTTATTTTAGCCCTGCTGTTAGGTTTCGTTAAAAGATGGCGTAAAGAATTTAAAAATCCTTATGTCACCCTCTCACTATTTAACAGTCTTGTCTGTCCTCACCTCGAATATGCTTCGCAAGTATGGACACCTTATCAGAAAAATCTGAATACTCGTATTGAAGCCGTCCAGGGACGCTTCATTCGATTTGCATTGAAAGGTCATCCCTGGGCCGATCCTTTTAACCTCCCCCCATATTTGCATCGGATAAAACTGTTGCAAAAGCAGCCTTTGGCTCAAAGACGGGTCAATAATGATATAATTTTTATGCATCAACTGATCTCAGGTCTGATTGATGAACCTGACTTATTTTCCTGTTTAGGATTAAACTTTCGTGGGGGATCGCATTACCGTTCCAAAAAAATCGGATGCCGACGGACAAAAGAGATGGCGAGTTGTAGTGGATTTTCGAAAGCTCACCGAGGTAACTATAAAAGACGCATTTCATCTGCCTAGAATAGAAGATATTCTAGACCAGTTAGGAAACTGCCATTATTTTACCACTCTCGACTTGGCTAACGGTTACAATCAATAAAAAGTCAGGACAGGGAGAAAACTGCCTTCAGCACCGGACTCAGTCATTACGAATTCAACCGAATGCCGTTTGGTCTAACCGGTGCCCCCGCTACATTTCAGAGAATAATGAACCATGTTCTAACTGGACTCCAAGGCATTGACTGTTTCGTGTATTTAGATGATATTGTAATTTACGGTAAGAGCTTAGAAGAACACTGCAAAAAATTAGTACGTGTTTTCTCTCAATTAAGAGAGAACAATTTAAAGCTCAATACCGAAAAATGCAATTTTCTATGCCGGGAAGTGGTGTATTTGGGTCATAAGTGTTCAGAAAGCGGTGCTCTCCCTGACCCGTCCCAAACTAGCTGTGGTACCGATTTTCCCTCCCCTAAGAATATCAAAGAAAGTCAGTCCTTCTTAGGTTTTGCCAGCTACGATCGTAAGTTTATCCCAAAGGTTGTCTCCATAGCCGCCCCAATTATAAGTTTACTTAGAAAAGATGTTGAGTTCAACTGGACGAAGGAATGCCAAAGATCGTTTGAAGAACTTAAAATGGCCATAACTTCTCCTCCTGTTCTAATCTACCCCAATTTTACTAAGCCCTTTATTCTGAATACAGAGGGCGGCAATGAAGCCTTAGGGGCAGTATTATCGCAAGGCATAGTGGGCGAGGATAAACCCATAACCCATAGCAGATCATTGAGCCCAACGGAAAAGTGGTATTCCACCATAGAACTGGAACTCCTGGCAATAGTTTGGGCTACCAAAAACTTTCGTTCCTATTAACTGGAAAGGCCATTCACAGTATACAGCGATCACCAACCTTTAAAAGGCGTATGCAACGTGAAAGACCCCACATCACGATTAGTTAATTTTCATCATAAACTCTCGGAGTATGATTACAAGATCAAGTACAAACCTGGGAAAATGAACAAAAACGCTGATGCTCTAAGTTGAATACCAAAACCCATAGAGCTAGATGTTGGAAAACTGGTGGAAACACTGTGCCTCGCTGTCACTAGGGCCTAAGCTCGAATAAGAGGTAAAGACGTCGAGCAGAAATCTGAAGAAATGAGGAATTCAGAGGGAGACGTCAATGCCACAGATACAAATAATGATCAAAAATTAGATAACGCCAACAAATCCAATTGGGTAACATCAGGGGGGAAAGAGGACTTACAGGCGTATCAGGCAACAATTCAGGTGGAAAGGCATGAAAAGAGATGTATTGGATTACGTCAGAAAATGCTCTCAATGCCAGAAAAATAAGTGCTCACCGCCTACAAAAATGCCCATGATAGTTACCGATACTCCAGCGTTACCTTTCGGCAAAGTGTACATGGATATCGTTTGCGGTCTACCCACGTCCTATTCGGGCAATAGATATGTATATCCTAACTTTTCAGGATGATCTGACCAAATTTATGGATTGCGCGGCGCTGCCAGATGCTGAAGCATCCACTGTGGCAAGAGTATTCTACGAGCAAATCGTTACCAGATACAGAATACCTAAAGTTCTTGTCACGGATAATGGAGCAAATTTCACGTCCATTATCCTTATATGCAAGTTACTTGACATAAAGAAAATGCACACCACTGCATACCATCCGCAGTCAAACGGCTCCTTAGAAAGGAGCTATAGACCCTTAGCCGAGTATCTACGAGCATTCGTAGCCAATGATGTGAAAAACTGGGACCAGTGGCTCAGGCAAGCTGTGCATGTGCATAATAACTCGATCCACACGGCAACTAAAATAACGCCTTTAATCGCATTATTCGGGTTTCAATTCGAAATGCCAACAAACCTGAAAAGGCAGAGCGTCCTACTTTATAACTCCGACGATTACTCTTACCAACTCGCAAGGGCCCACAAGCTAGCTAACAAGAACCTTTGAAAAGCTAAAGTTAAATCGAAGGAGAGCTACTGTTGAGTACGGTCAGTATCTACAGTGCGCCGTCAGCCGATTGTCAGCCGCCGGACATTGAATCGGACACCGAAGACTCGTGCCTGGCATTGAACCGAGTTCACCGCACTACAAAGAGGAAATTATTATTTTAAAAAGTTGCAAAATTTTCCTCTTTGCAAAAAGCGTTTCACCAAACTCTCATTTGCAAAGAGAAAATTATTTTTTTGCAAAGTGCAAAGACTTTTTAGTCTGCAAAGAATTCGTTCATGTTCATTTCGTTTCACCAACCAAAAAACTTTACACTTTACATTTAGAATTATGCAAAGCTTGTCAATAATATGCAAAGAAAAATTTTGATTTGCAGTTGAGCATTTGTAGCGTAAAGTTCGTAAATATATAGTTAAAAAATTAAAATGAATCGTTTCAAAGCGTTTTTGAAAATGGAAAAAATAATATTGTACAAAGACTTGTAAAATTAAGAACCAATTTTGATTTTGGTAATTCTTCTACGTTGCAAAGCTTCAGTTTAGCGAAAAATCAAATCGAATTTGTTTTGTTCAAAATTTGGTATTATGCTGAAATTTAAAAGCCAAAAAAATAATTGTTTAACTTTTTGTTCACGGACCTATAAATTGTTTTCAAATATTGATATGTTTTTTTGAAATTTGTAGAAAACCTGCGATTATTATTTAAATCTTTTTTTTATTGATTTGTGTAAGGCTTTTATTGTTGTTTAAAAAAGCGGTTACAGCACGTAACTAGTAGGTTATTAAGTTAATAATAGAATGAAAATTGTATTTTTTGTTTGTCTTTATTTATTATTTTAAATATTGTGATGCAAATCAAAGGGTATCCCTTGCAACAACTTTTATGTACCATATGCTGAATTGGAAATGGAGCTAATATCATGAAGTCGCACCTATGCATGGAACAAGTATAGCTACAGCTTAGGCTAAGTAGCTTGACTGGTGAAGCTGCAGTTGAAGTGTGCAGCACTGTCAAAGTTAAAATACACGTAAACCCTATAGCGCGTTACAGCTGTAGTATGAATATACAATATGCTGAAGCGCAAAGTTGAGTCAACTTCAACTTTCGAACGTGCTGCTGCTACTTTCCATTGTGTTCAGGCAGTGAGAATTCGCCTCTGAAGGTAGCATAGCAACTCGAAAGCCACCTGCTTCTGGCAAATTCAGTCGTTCAACAGCAGGTGAATCACTTTCTATTCCGTCGAGAATAGCCCCATCGATAATATCTAATACCCCTATTACGGTTAGCGAATCGAACGTTCGACTCGAGACGAACTCCCAGGCGAATTTCTGCTGTGGAGGTATTACGGTTAGCGAACGTTTTCATTCGCTAAGAGAATTCACTGCTGTATGAGGAAAAACTTCAAATATCAGCTGTGAAGTGTCAGAAAGCAGAATTGTTTTGATAGTTTGTGAAATGAACTACAATATAATTAAAGTTAAAAGTTTGAATTGATTCCGGTGGTTAATGCAGATAAATAAAATGATGATTTGTGATGATTTGTCCCAGCATTTTATCTCACTATAAGAACGTGTAGTTACTTTCGCAGTTTTAGAGTTCATACACTGGCCGCGTCTCTGGTCGACACATCACCGGATTGGATTGTGTAAGGCAAAGCAAGAGCAAGTAGAAACAGCGATTATCCAAATCCTACAACGATGCCTTGTTATCAGAAGCACTTGGAAAACATTCTAAATTATTCGATCCAGAGAAACCAGTTACACCATCAGAACTATTGTACTAAATGTTAAGAATAGTGTGTAATTTAAAAAGAAATACATTGCTCTATAATTGTTTGGTAATTAATAACATATGTGTGTCTGTTTATTCAATAACATCAGAAGGAATGGCTAGTCTAGCAATAGAATCTTCGGTTTCCATTGTTGGTTCTATCTTAGAAGAAAATTCTTGAATGGACGACTCCTTTTCAGATATTGATCACGTCTTTTAGTTCTTGCATCTTTCCTTAGTGCTTTTGGTGGCTTTCAAGTATCTTTTCTTTATTAACAATTTCCTGGAGAATGTCAACAGGTCCTTCTTTTCATTCTGGCAAGTGGATGTTGAATTTTTGCCCAGGTTAGCTCGACCGACTCTATCAACTCAAATAAGTTTTTAAACTGGCGAGGATGGTTTTTTAAAGATTGAGATACATATTTCAACATATTATTTTATTGTTAATGTTATATTTTATTTTTTTTTGTTTTCAAACGAAGGTGAAAATCTCGAAAGACACTGTGGGGTTGGAAACCCAGAGTAGTGTGGGATTCTAACCGCACCAAAAACACCTCCTTCATCATGACCAATCAAAGAAAGATCGACAAATGATTTTAGTTTCAACGTTCAGTTGGGTTTGAGAAGGTATTTTAATTTAAATACTGGTTCTCATAATTGTCAGATAACAAGTTCGTGAGGTTTAGTTCTAAAAATAAGAGCGCTACAAAAGTTTTTTTAAATAAAACAAAAACGGTTTCGGATATCAATGAAATTCTTTATTCCTGTGAAAGTACGCTCGATGCCATTATGTATGGAACTCGATTTCTTTTGCATGGCCACCACGGGCACGCTTGCAGAAGTCCAGACGCTGAACCCTATTTTTGACGGTTTTCAAGCATAAATCGGCCGATACTGCTGCAATTTTACGTTCGATATTCGTACGAAGCTCATCAATCGTCGCTGGCTTGTTGGCATAGACCATAGACTTGACGTAGCCCCACAGGAAATAGTCTAACGGCGTCAAATCGCACGACCGAGGCGGCCAAGCGACTGGACCATTTCGTGAGATAACACGTCCTCCAAACTTGGTTTCCAATATATTGATTGTGACATTCGCTGTGTGGCTTGTGGCGCCGTCCTGTTGGAACCACATGTCCTCCAAGTCCATATCATCCAATCGGAGCCAAAAATATTCGGTTATCATTGAACGGTAGCGATTCCCATTCACAGTAACGTGCCGGTCTTGATCATCACGGAAGAAGTACGGCCCAATGACGCCGCCGGCCCATAAACCACACCAAACCGTAATTTTTTCGGGATGCAATGATGACTAATGGAGTACGTGTGGATTACTGACTGACCAATACCGCATATTTTGTTCATTGATGAAGCCATTCAGCCAGAAATGAGCCTCATCGCTGAAGATGATTTTTCGATGGAAATCGGAATCATTTTCAAGTTGTTGCTTAGCCCAATTCACGAACATACGACGCTTTTGGTGGTCAAGTGGCTTCAGTTCTTGCGTCAATTTAATCTTGTAAGGATGTAGGCTAAGATCTTTTCGCAAAATTCGCCACAACGACGTCACAGAGATGCCCAACGCTTGAGAACGACGTGTGAGAGACACATTTCGGCTTTCTTCAATTGAAGCCTCAGCGGCAGCAATATTCTCGATACTACGGGCACTTCTTTGTCTCACTGGCACGGAAACATTTTGTACTGTGCCTGTGGATTCAAATTTTTCCACTAGACGCTCAATTGTTGATCTGCTAGGACGATTATGACGACCATAAATTGGACGTAGCGCTCTTAACGTTGAGGCCACTGACTCCGAATTTCGGTAGCAAATTTTAATAATTTCGACTCGTTGTTGGCTCGTATGTCTTTCCATCATGAAATGGCAAACCTTACTGAAGAGAAATGTCAAAAGAGCGGCAAGAAATATGGCGTCGTTTGCTGTCCCTGTCGCTCTACTTTTGTAGCGCCCCTGTTGAAAAACCCTGTACTTAATCTACGAATATTATATCGTACATTTAAGATGTCTTCTATCTCCGGAATAATATATGTACATCTGCAGACGCACGTTGTGACGGATTGCGTTCTTTTTAATTACTTCCGTCACGTGATCAATCTGCATATCACGATGCAAGTCATTATTTCTAATATACCATGGGGCATTTACTATTCCCCGAAGGACTTTGTTTTGAAATGTTTGTATGGCTAGTAAATTTGTTTTCTTTGTGCAACCCCATAGTTAGATACCATATGTCCAAACAGGTTTCAAAATCTGATTATATATTAAGATTTTTTTCTCAATTGACACTTCTGAATTATATCCTAACAACCAATAGAGTTTTCTATATCTAATATTTAGCTCTTCTACTTTCTTTTTCACATGTTCCTTCCATTTCAGTTTAGCATCCAGATTTTCATACCCAGATACTTAGCTGTGTTAGAATAAGGAACTACTTGATTATTAATAACCACAGGAAGATTCGTTATTTTTTTATTAGTAAAATTAATATGGGTGGACTTTGACTCATTAAGCTTAATTCGCCAACGTTGCGTCCAATCACATATCTCGTTAACTAAATTTTGTAGCTTTTCACTTGCTTTAGCTACGCAGCTATCAGTTGATAGAAGAGCAGTGTCGTCTGCAAATGTGGCTGTCATCGTGTCATTGGCATGCGGTATATCCCTAGTATATAATAAATATAAAGTGGGCCCTAGGACACTTCCCTGTGAAACATCTGCTTGTATTTCTTTAAGATCAGAATACGCAGAACCGTAGCGTACTCTAAAGAATCTATTTGCTATATAAGATTTTAGTATCTCATAGTATTGTCTAGGTAAGTCCCTATGAAGCTCATACTCTAAACCCTTATGCCAAACTTTATCGAAAGCCGAGCAACGTCTAGGAATAATGTAGAACAAACTTGTTTTTCTTCTAGTACTCTTTCTATAACATTAGTTATACGATGCACTTGGTCTATGGTTGAATGTTTATTCCTAAACACGAACTGATGGGTGGGAATAAGCCTTCTTTGCTCTATGATCTTGTCTAGTCTTTTAAGAGTTTTGATAATACCGGTAAAAGCGATACTGGTCTATATGAGCTAACTTCTGATAGAGGTTTACCTTGTTTAGGTACATATAACAATAATTTCTGCTATCTTTCAGTGAAGTGGGACATATCTTAGTCTGAAACAAGCATGAATTATGAGCTTGAGTTTTAATAGCGCTTTGAAGGGTAGCTCTTTAAGGATTTGGCAAGTTATAAGATCATAACCTGGCGATTTTCTATTGGATAATTTATGGATGCATGTACTGATCTCTGTTAACGAAAAATAAGCAGTTACGTCTTCATCTACTCTATCAGAGAAATCAAGACATTCGTTTGCTATGCGAGGTGGAAAAGGCTTAAAAACATTTGAGAGGTGTTCCGAAAAAAGTTTGACCTTTTCTTTTGGGTCGCCGATCCATTTCCCATCAGATGTTTTTAACGGGGGATCTTGCGCTTGAGGTCTCTTTAAATGTTTGGCAGCCTTCCAAAGGGAGTAGTCTGTAACTTTGTCAGCAGTTAGGTTACAGAGGTATTTATTGAGAGATCTATTTTTAAATTCACCAATACTTTGTTTAAGCTTGTTATTTTTAGTCTATTTAATATAGTTTTGTCGCCGGGATATCGTGTCATTTGCCATTTCCTACGAGCTCTTCTTTTTTCAAATATAAGTTCCCTAATTTCTATAGGATACTTTCCACTGTTTGTTTTTTTTTTGTGATAGGTCGGTGTACTATCTTCTGCTGCCTGTTGTATATCGGCAATGAATTGCTCCGCTTCAATGTCAATATGGTTCGTTGTAACCAATGGAGATCTAAGATTATTAAATCCTTGGAGTAGTTCTTTAAATTTACACCAGTTCGTTCTTTTGTTGGTAAGTCTTGCGTTCATTATTTGTTCTATTGACATCCCGTTGACCGTTAGGATTACGGGTGTATGATCTGACGACAAATCATCACTGGTTTCAATTTTTACGTCTTTTCGATTGATTCCCTTGGTTATAAAGAAGTCAATAAGATCTGGTATTTTCGCTGGGTCAGATGGCCAATATGTAGGCGAACCACTCGAAATAAAGTCGCAGTTGAGACTTCGCCCTGTTTTGTAAAGCCTCCTGCCCTTTGTCGTTATTAATCTTGACCCCCAGTAGGTGTGTTTTGCATTGAAGTCACCACTAACGATAAAGTTACTGCCTAGAGTTTGAAAAGGTCATTAAGATCTTCCTCAGTAGGTGAATGCTTGGGTGGACAGTATATGGCAGCTATTTTAAATTCTTTGTTTTTCGTCAAAATGTTTATTGTAGCTACTTGCATGGATTGTTTTGCTTTTTTGGCAATTCATAAGGTTCCAACACACTTTTTACAATTACAGCACTGCCTCCTCTGGCACTGTCAGCTGGATGGGGAGAGTGGTAACAGAGGTAACCAGGAATTCTAATCTTTGTTCCTTGTTTAAAGTGGGTTTCAGAAATCAGGCAAACATCAATGTCTTCATTATCTAGAAATATCTGAAATTCAGAGTGTAATGTAGTGGCGGCGGCGTATTAAAATAAAATGTCTCAGAATAATTCAAACACTTTTCTTTAGTTTTTATCAAAGGTAATATAAGTAGGTATTTATTGAAATGGTTTTGAAAGTTATAAATGTTTTTTAAGGTTTAAATTTTATCTTGTCACTGGCTGTTTGTTGGCTGGTTGGCTGGCTTTCTGTTTCTTAATTGTATTGTTTTGGACGTCTGTCTCGTTCGGCATAAAGGTAAAAACTAACTTGTGAACGTTGTCAAAGATTTGCAGATGCAGAAGTGCAGAATTGAATTTTGTCTTTGTCTCTCTCTAACACATAGATATGTTGGAGTAAACCGTTTGCATTCGAGGTTGCGACTTTTAGATTTTTAATCATTATTATTTTTTGGTTTTTTTCCTGAGGAAACTCCTTTACTTAGGAACTCTATTATTTTGTCTTGTTTATCCAATCTTTGAATAATAGTAAAAAGCATTTCCTTGACTGATATTTCTTCTTCTTTACGTGTATTTTTCACAATTTGGGAATACGATTTTTTATTCACAATTGGCGTGTTTGTTTTAGCAGCAATGGGAACTTTGTCTACTTTATTTTTTTTCGATATTTGCCTGTTGCTTGTTTTTATTTTTGGGTGGGTTTTGTTGGTGGTTGCTAACAACTCTGTTTTTCCTCTCTTGGTATTGTATTGCAACCGGACAACCTCTGTAACTAGCTGGGTGATTTCCATGACAGTTAATACATTTCGCTATGTCATCTTTCTTTAGGGGACAGTCATTTGTTGGATTGGCGTGTTTGTTTTAGCAGCAATGGGAACTTTGTCTACTTTATTTTTTTTCGATATTTGCCTGTTGCTTGTTTTTATTTTTGGGTGGGTTTTGTTGGTGGTTGCTAACAACTCTGTTTTTCCTCTCTTGGTATTGTATTGCAACCGGACAACCTCTGTAACTAGCTGGGTGATTTCCATGACAGTTAATACATTTCGCTATGTCATCTTTCTTTAGGGGACAGTCATTTGTCGCATGCACATTTAACGCATGCAAAATCTCTTTTGCAGTAGCTTTGCGTATGCCCGAAGGCTTGGCATCGTTTGCATTGAGGTATTGAGTTGGCCCTTTTACGAAGTGGCTCGATCTTAACAACAATACCCATTATTGATTTTATACCGTAAATCTTTTCGGGATCTTCTTGATTATGGAAGGAGAGCATGAAAAGAGGTAGTTTTCTACTTTTTGTCGTTGGCTCCCCATCAATGCCTTCTATTCTTTCTTTTTTAGTTAGGTTTTTGGCTTTCAAAATTTGCAATTTTTTGTTCGTTAAGTCTTCGACAATATCATGTTCATCACATGAAAAGTGAAGACCTCTGGCTACTACTTTAAATGGTCTAGTAGCTTGATTATGGAAGGAGAGCATGAAAAGAGGTAGTTTTCTACTTTTTGTCGTTGGCTCCCCATCAATGCCTTCTATTCTTTCTTTTTTAGTTAGGTTTTTGGCTTTCAAAATTTGCAATTTTTTGTTCGTTAAGTCTTCGACAATATCATGTTCATCACATGAAAAGTGAAGACCTCTGGCTACTACTTTAAATGGTCTAGTAGCTTTATTTTCGTATGAGTGCCATTGCAAGTTCATTTTCGTTAGTTCGTCAGTGATTTCTCTATAAAAGTCACTGTCGTCAACATTTAATTTCCAATTATTGTTGCTATATGATGTGAACTTGCATGTTTTCTTCGATTTTTGTTCAATTATTCTCTTTAACTCACCAAATCTGTCTACTCCAGAGATCATAATTGGTGGTGGTAATAGCTGTCTTTTCGAGACGGTGGTTATCTTTTCAAGCCTTTTATTATCCGCCTTAGCTTGTAAATTTGCGTGTTTTGCTGTAGCCACACTATTAAGGTATCTTGAAGATGTTTCAGGACTTTCTTCTGCCTTGCGTTTTTTCGTTGCTCTTTTGCTCTTCTTCTGCAGATGACCTTTCTTGAGCCAGCTCTTCTTCATCTGTGAGGTTTTCTTTTTCCCCATCTTGCTGAGTTAGTTGAACAGGTTGGACTGGGTATTTATTGGTACAGTCCAACAGAGAAACTTTTGTCTCTAAAGCTTTTATCTAGTTTTGCAGACTTAAAACAATTTCTTCCAGCGCTATCTTTTCCCGTAAGGTTTTTTGGCGCAATTGTTTTTGTTTTTGGTGGAGTTCTCGGCGTGAGTGAACTCCTTCTGGAACTTTGTTGAATAAGCAATAAATGGTCCTCACAGAATCCATGGGAATGACCTCCGAGGAGAGTGGATTTTCCAGTTTACCTGGTCTGCCACCTGGGGTATTTATATCTGTTGTTTTGTTCATTGCCATACTTGATTTAACTGAGTTAGTTTTACTAGGTAGTTCACTAGATTCTACACACAAACCCCCTGCCAGGAGGACCGGGTCTTTTGTTTTACTTTTTACCATTTTTTGCGAAGTTTTCGTCTCCGCTTTTGTGGATTTCAGTCGCCTCTTACGACAGGCATGCCTACCTCGGGTATATTCCGAAGGGGTTATATTTAATAATAATTTTATTAATTTTCCATTTTTCTTCCACTCACTACACTGTTGCACTACGTATTCACCAGAAAATTCCATTCGACTGATTTTGACAGAAGAAATTGATTTCTAGTCGAACATTTGCTAGAGTGAAGTCACAATTCGCCTAAACTCTGACATTTGAGTCACATGAAATCTCGGCGAGTCGCTAACCGTAATACGAACTAGTCACATTCGCCAACTTTTTCGTTCGACTCGCTAACCGTAATAGGGGTGTAAAACTAACGCTCTTCCACCCCCAGTTTCTGTTTTTGTATAATTCTTCCTTTAACTTTTAGCCTGAGAAAAATAAACCATATTTACTTTGCAACTTTGTAAAACTCGATCACAAATGCAAAGTTCTCATTTTGGTTGGTGAAACGCTTACACATTTCACTTTGCAAAAAGGTTTGAAACATTGTAAAGTGCAAAGTCCTGAGAACTTTGCATTTTTAATAAAACATTTAGCACTTTTACTTTGCAGAAAATTATTTTTTTGCAAAGTTGCAGGGTAAGGTACGAGTGAGGACATACCCTGCCTCTTAAGTTTAACAGCTGTCTGGTCACTATCACTATGTCTGGGTAAGAGAAAAAGTTTAATTTGTTTTTTCTAGTAACAATGCAGGTTCTTATCTTACTTCCAGCGTTTACTGTATCGGTCCTGTATATCCAGGGCCGACCTTAACTATCTAGGCGCTCCGGGCGAGTCACTCATTTTGCGCCCCTTTATATTTCATTGTAATTTAAGAAAAACGTATTTTCAATTATGTATTTATTATTATTTATAACTAGCTGTCCCGCCCGGTTTCGCCCGCGCCCAATAACAATCGCGTTACTTATTAGGCAAAACGCTGCTCTAGTAATGTGGTTCTGGGTAGAAATAAGAACAGCCAAATCCGACAAACCTTGCTGAATCACACCAAATTTTCAAAGTGTGAATGAACAACAGCATAGTTTTTCTACTATTGTTTGGTTGTACCACATGAAATATTCGATTTAGTAGTAAGCATTTAAAAGCCAATAATACGTTTTTATACTTTTTTCTTTAATCAAAATAATATAAGGCATTGGCATCTACAACGCTCTTCCGACGTCAAATGTCAAGTATTATTTGTTTAAGAATTTCTGAATTTTTAACGCAATGCTATATTCAAAGGATGTTATGGAATTTTGCTTGGCATCGGAATTCTTCCTGGTGGCTAAATGACTTCAGACTGACTAAAACAGTACCGTGGATGGGAAGGAATTTCCAGTCCCGAATATAAGAGCTTTTGTGCTGTTACACGTGAGGCATGGGTTTTAGCATTGACATGTAATCGTACCATGCCATTGCATGCACTACTTATGACTATTTCCTTAGACAATTGTATGGGGTTTATCGTTTCTCGAGGTTAATGAAATTAAAAATCTATCAGACTGTCACCATAAACTTTTCAAGGTGAAGAGAGGAATTGGGCATGTCTTTTAGCTGTGCATATATGTATGTACATACAGTAGACTCTCGTTAGCGTAAACACCGGTTAATGTGAACTCTGGATAACGTGAACATATTTTTTTTTAACATTGACATCTCTAAACTGTGAACAAATCCTGAACACTCTAAAACGTGAAGTACAATTTCCGCGCAAATTAACTGGAAAATTCAAGCAAGGTGCAAGGTGTTTTTCTTGGTCAAACATCTCCGTCTTGTACAGTTTTAGTTAGCTACAAGAGTAGGTATTAGGACGGTTGAGACTGGGAATTCTGAGCCAGAGCGAGAGGGAAGATGTTTGTGTGAGAGTGAGCGAGATGGAAGATGTTTGTTTACATAAGGAGGGGTATCGGGTTTTTGTTTACATAAGCGTGGGAACATTTTTAATTGCCCATTAAAGTGTCATGGAATGTGATTGATGTTTGCCGCTTCCGGTTTTTAATTACCCCGGTTTTTTTTTTGTTGACATTAGCGTGGGCGAGGGAGAGGGGGGAGGGGGAGGAAGGCTTTTGTTTGTTTATATTAAGAAGGTGTTGGGTTAAATTTTTACTTATGTCATGCTGTCTGTCTGTATGTATGTCTGTGTATGTATATACATGTGTGTATGTGTGTGTGTATGTATGTATATATGTGTGTATGTATGTATGTGTATATGTATTTGGATATGATGTGGCGCCATATGAGTCATCTTCAAAGCAGTCGCGTGTCATATATGTATGTATGTACATATGTATATCGGTGTTTTTGTTTTGTTTATTGGACGAAGGAAGTAAAAAGCGTCAGAGGGAGAGGAAAGATATGCGGCTGTTTACGTTTGTGGGCGAAGGGGGAAAAATGATGAGAGGGGGGTGAACGATTTCCTGGGTCTACTCATCCAGATCAGATTGTTTATTTAGGGCAGCTGGGGGAACAATGGTGAGAGGGGGATGAGAGGGGGTGAACCATTTCTCGGATCCATTTATCCAGATCAGATTGTTTATTTTGGTTGTTGTCTGAAATAGGTACATTTTTGTTTTTCATTGCCGATTCTGGCACAGGGAGTCAGCAAGTGACGTCATCAAGAAGATATAGGGCTACATTTTTTGGGTGATATCAGGGAATTCAGAGCAATTAGTGTTGTACTTATACTGTACCTAGTGTGTACTTAGTGTGTATCAGAGAGTACTTAGTGTGTACTTAGTGTACTTAGTGTGTACTTAATGTACTTAGTGTGTATCAGAGAGTACTTAGTGTTTGTGTATACATACGTATGTATGTGTATATGTGTTTGCATAAGATCTGGCAGTATATGAGTCATCTTCAAAGCAGTCGCGTGTCATATATGTATGTACATATGTATATAGGTGTTTTTGTTTTGTTTATTGGACGAATGAAGTAAAAAGCGAAAAGGAAATTCTGAGTCAAAGGGAGAAGAGGGATATACGAATAGGGAAACAATGCTGAAGGGGATGTGAATGGTTTCTCAGGCCTACTCATCCAGATAAGATTGTTTATTTTGACTGTTGGTTGAAATGGTTAGTAGTTTTGACTATATTGTTTCAAGGAAAATTGTTTTTGTTGGATGGATGAAGTAAAAAGCGGAAAGAAAAATTCTGAGTCAGAGGGAGAGGAAAGATGTGCGACTGATTTATATTCGTTGATTGATGTGGAACAATGATTAGGGATGAGAGTGGGTGAATCGTTTCCTGGGTATGGCTTCCAAGGTCTACGCATTCAGATCAGATTGTTTATTTTAGCTTTTTGACTGAAATGGGTAGTAGTGGTGACTGTAATATTTCAAGGACAATTGTTTTTATTGGACGAAGAAGTAAAAAGCACTAAGCCAGAGCGAGAAAGAAGAAGTATATTTGCAGGCAGATGGGAAACAATGATGAGAGAAGGAAGAGAGGGGGTGAACGATTTCCAAGGTCTACTCATCCAGATCAGATTGTTTATATTCGCTGATGGAGGGGAAACAATGATTAAAGGGGGTGATCGGTTGCCAAGGTCTACTCATCCAGTTGGAATATTCATATTTCGACATGCTTAAAAGTCTTGGTCTCATTATCTTTCGACCATATTTATGGAATTTGCTGACCGAGGGCTAGTGGAATATTCAAGATCAACAAGTTATTGTTTTGGCTCATAATGGTCAAGCGTATGATCATCTGGTATTCAAGACCAATGTGTATGTATATGTTTCCGCGCTTTCATAAAAAAACTATTTGTATATGTATCAAATAAAAAAAATAAAGGAATAGAGCAAGAGGTCAACACATCGCTGACATCGATTTCAAACCATATCGTTTCGAATCATCATCATTATTATCATCAGAGACTAAGAAGCAGAAAGAAACAAATGTAAATTACCTAACAGAAGTTGAAAGAAGATAAAAAAAAAATGTTATTATGATATGTGAACAATGTTGGAATGTTTCTTATTCATTAGTTTGTATGATGGGGATAAAAGATTTGTTGATCGTGTAAATAAAAAATAAAGAAACTTTTAATCAAGGCGCACTCAAAGCTTTGAGATCCTACTCTTTGCACTCAAGGTAAAGTGCTGCTTCAATGAGTTGAGCTAGATTAAGGTTCTACCAAAGATTATCAGATTATTTACTTTGATTGTTGGCTGAAATGGGAAGTAGTGCTGACTATAATGTTTCAAAAAAAAAATTGTTTTGATTGAACGAAGGAAGTGAAAAGCACGGAGTCAGAAAATGAGGAGAGATATACGAATAGGTAACAATGCTGAGAGTGGGTGAACGGTTTCCAGGGTCTTCTCATTCAGATCAGATTATTTATTTTGGTTGTTGTGGCAAATACATCAATGAGGTAAACCACTGTTTAACTGATTCCAATTGTAGAATGACGTCAGTTGTCTTTGCTAAAATGGATCAGAATGGAGCTAAACGAAATTCTAGTCTGAAGGATTTCATTCCTAAGAAACTACTGTATACAGTTTTTAGAAATCCCTTCAAATCATCATCATCATCATCATCATCATCATCATCATCATCATCATCATCATCATCATCATCATCATCACCATCATCATCATCACCATCATCATCATCACCATCATCATCGTCATCATCAGAAACTAAGCAGAAAGAAACAAATATTAAGTATCAGAAGCTCGAAGAAGATTAATAAAAAAAATGTTTATTATGATAATGTAAACAATGTTGGAGTGTTTCCTATTCATTCTTTTGTATGATGAGAATTGAAGATTTGTTGATCGTGTAAATAAAAAACAAAGAAACTTTTTTTTTTTTTTAAATAACTGTGTTTTATTTATTATTCAATATTAATCAAATCAATATATCCATCCTTTTCTCTTATAATTCTACATTTAATTTTTTCATTAACCAATCTTTTATTAATTAGTCCAAATCAATAATCCCTCTTTATTGTTAGGCAAACAAACAAGGTATTCTATACCTGTTGATTCGATGACAGTACACTCTAAGACTTTTTTCTTTTTCATAGTGCTTTCGCAAAGTTCTTTTTCCTGACGGATACAAATATGTTGTTTATTTATTATTTTATACAAAAGATTGGTGGAGGAATATTCATGTTTCGACATGTTTAAAAGTCTTGGTCTCTTTATCTTTCGACCATTTTTTTTTTTTATGGGATATGTTTTTATTTATCTTTCATTTTTCTATGGAATATATCTATGGTGTTGTTATTGTTGTTGTTGTCTTTGCTGCTGCTCTCGTTCGCTGACTATGATATTTCTATACAAAAATTGATGGAGGAATATTCATGTTTCGACATGTTTAAAAGTTTTGCCATTATTGGTTTGTAGATTTTTCGGCTTTCGATTGGAACTGTCAAAAATTGATCTCATAGCATCTGTAACAGCTTGTGCTGTCTTATTCTTCAAAGGAATCGCCCATGCATACTTGGAGAAGGTATCGATTACTGTTAATAAGTAATTATTTCCATTATTTAGCTTGCTGTACGGTATAATTTCAACCAAATCTGCTTGCCATAGGTCATCTAGCCCTTTAATAACAATCCGGCGCCTGATGAAATTTCTTCGTGCGGGCTTGTGTAATTCCTCGACAACATTCCTCTTACTCATACCGAAATAGAATGAATAAAAGACCAAAGAAATTTACATTAAAATATGTAATATTTATTTTATTTGAATCTATCATAAAATGACATTAAGCTCTTAATTCTAATGATTAAAACTATGCATACATAAATTCGTGGGATCGATTAAGTGAAAAAAGTCTCCCACCGCTTGATAAATTCTTTAGTTCAATTAGCAATTCTAGTTGTACTGCAGAACAACATGATTTTGCAAAGACGGTATGGCAAACATTTAAATGTGAAAGTCTATTAGATTATTTAGAGTTATATCTAAAAACAGATATCTTATTACTAGCCGATATATTTGAGAATTTTAGAAAAGTTTGCAGAAATATCTATGGGCTGGATCCCTGTCAATATTATACAGCACCTGGTTTATCATGGGATGCTATGTTAAAAGTAACAAAGATTAGACTTGAATTACTTACTGATATAAATATGTTTACGTTTGTACAAAGAGGTATTAGGGGTGGTCTTGTGCAATGCTGTTGCAGACACTCCAAAGCTAATAATAAATATATGAGTGACTTTAAAAGTGAAGTACCTTCTGAATACTTGACGTATTTGGATGCAAATAATTTATATGGTTGGGCAATGTCTCAAAGTCTACCGTATGGTAAATTCGAATGGATAGAAACTGATAATTTCAATGTATTCAATGTATCACCAAACTCTCCATCTGGCTACATTTTAGAAGTTGACTTGGAATATCCAGAACATCTTCATGATGAGCATAGTGATTTCCCATTTTGTGCAGAAAATAAAAAAAGCCCAAACGCAAAATTTAGTAAACTCATAGCAGACTTGAACCATAAAACAAAATATATCATACATTATAGAAACCTTCAACAGTGTGTTAAGCACGGAATGAAAATTTTAAAAATACATAGAATTTTAAGTTTCAAGCAATCATGTTGGTTAAAACAATACATCGATTTAAATACACATCACCGTAAATTGGCTAAAAATGAATTTGAAAAGAATTTCTTTAAATTATTAAATAATGCTGTTTATGGTAAAACGATGGAAAATGTTGATAAACGAAAAGATATAAAGATAGTAACAAATTGGGAAAGTTGTGGAAAACATTTAGGTGCTCGAGCTTGGATAGCAAAACCAAACTTTTATAGTTCTACTCAATTTACAGACAATATGGTTGCAATTCAAATGAGTCGCGTTCATGTAACTTACAACAAACCGATTTATTTAGGTTTTACTGTACTCGATTTATCAAAATGGAAGATGTATGATTTTTATTATGAATACATGAAACCAAAGCATGGTGGCAATTTAACTTTAAATTATATGGATACTGATTCTTTCATATATTCTATCAAAACTGAAGATTTCTATAAAGATATACTGGATGATATTGATATGAAATTTGATACATCAGATTATCCCACTGATAATCGATATAATATTCCAAATAAAAATAAAAAGATAATCGGGATGATGAAAGATGAGATGAATGGTGAAATTATTAGAGAATTCGTTGGGCTTCGATCTAAAATGTATTCCATAGATATCGAAAAAAGAAAACAAATTAAAAAAGCTAAAGGTGTTAAGAAAACAGTACTAGATGGTATGAATATTGATGATTATAGAGATTGTTTATATAAAAATAAACGTTTCTATGGATATATGTTTATAATTAGGTCAAAGATTCATAACATATATACACAATGTGTTAATAAACTAGCACTAAGTTATATAGATGATAAGAGATATATTATGGAAAATGGTGTTAGTACACTTGCATGGCTGGTAATCTGTATCGAAAGTACACTCCAAGGAAATCGGGGTTTATTTTCCAAAATCTGCTATATTTGTTACTGGGCGATTAGGTAACAAGTTCAGTAGTTTTGTGAATCTTATGGCTAATGACAAAGCACCAAATCCGTTTTTGTATGGTTGTAGAGCCCATTACCTTCTGGAATTTTTACTGCTTCCATAGCTTCTTTTTGCTGAATAAATTAATTTGTTTCTCTTGAAGGAGCGATTTCGTCTTCTTATATTAGCAGTAGTAGTAGCACTTGTATTTTTTTTATTTTTGATGCCCAAGTTAAATTAGATCCCGCGTTCATCATTATCATATTTGTCATCACTAGACTATTTAATCTTTCGGAAAAGGAAGAATGTTATGCTATTACCCTCTGCCGGGCCTTCTCAGTAAGAACTTTATTAGTAATATGTTGACCAGGTATGTTTTTACTATAAGCATATGCCACATTGTGTTCACGGCAGACCTCATCCAACTGATTGATTCCACGATCTCCCTTAGCAAGACGGTCTTTTAATTTAGTCCCAGGACCACAGAAAGTTCATGACGGAAATTGTGTTTCGAATGGTAATTTATTTAATAATGAATTTACCAGTCCATATCCTTCGGATTAATGTTTTCGACTGACCAGATATACTCGATATTCTATCGTTTTATAGCACTTTCTTGTTACGGCTGCAGACTCTGCATTAACCGAAATATAAATATCTACGACAACTTGTAAAATCCATTCATGGAATACAATGAGTTTTCATATTATTGTGAAATTATTGCACCTTCCGAAGCAAAACGAAACTCAGTGTTTATATTTGATGACGAAGCTTGTGATAAACAAAACAACATTCGAGAATATGTTTATATGGGATGACACAACGATATGGATAGTTTCTACTTATGTCAATTTTATACACGCATACCAAAACATTTGTTTCGGGACAACGCAAACTACATAGTCATTTTCAAGCAAGACGAGCTTAATCTGAATCTGATCATATAAATTCCGATACGACATTCAATCAGTTTAAAGAACCATGCACAAACTGTTGGAAAGATGCATTATTTCTGATGGTCATCAACGACCTCCCACTAGTCTTCAAATATTCTGAGTGTCTTCTTTTTGCCGATACTCTTAGATTATTTCGCTCCATTAAATCTGAATATAATTACGATTTATTATATCAAGATGTCGCCGCGGTCAATGATTGATGTGAGCGGAATCACCTCCTTCTAAACGTTTCTTATTGTCCTGCTTACTGCAATCCGCTATCCGCTAACTGATATCCGCTAACTGCTATCTGTAACCGACCGGTTAGCAACCGCCCTGTTTGGAACCGACCTGTTTGGAACCGATCTGTTTGAAACCGACCTGTTTGGAACCGACCTGTTTAGAAGCGGCGACCTTAAGGTGTATTGTGCCCCCTATCAGTCATAGACGCGCGTGCCACATATTCGTATGTATGTCTGTACATATGTATATACGTGTTTTTGTTTTGTTTAGTGGATGAAGGAAGTAAAACGGGGTGTGAGTAATTAGTTGTGGCGCCATATGAGTGAGAGCGAGAGGAAAGATGTGCGAGTGGTTTATATTTGTTGGTGGAGAGGGAAACAATGGTGAGAGGGGGGTGAATGATTTCCTGGGTCTGGTTTCCTGGGTGTACTCATTCAGATCAGATTGTTTATTTTGGCTGTTGGCTGAAACGTGTACTCATCCAGATCAGATAGTTTATTCTGAGTGGGATATTCATGATCAATAAGTTATTGTTTTGGCTGATAATGGTCAAGCGTATGATCATCAGGTATTCAAGACCATTGTTTATATATTTCTGTTTATTCATTAAGAACTGTGTGTGTGTCAGATAAATAATTTTAGCAAAAGGTCACTACATCGCTAATATCAAAATTTAATCCAATGGTCCATAAATTCTTATTTTATATTTAGTCCAAATCAATAACTCTTCTTTATTGTTGGGAAAGCGAGCAAGATATCGCATGTTGTTCTTTGGACAGTACACTCTAAGCATTCCTCTATTTCCATGATACTTTTTCTGATGACTGTATACTGTAAGTAATATTCATTCAGATCAGCTTGTTTATTTTGGTTGTAGACTGAAATAGACCCAGGAAACCAGACCCAGGAAATCATTCACCCCCCTCTCACCATTGTTTCCCTCTCCACCAACAAATATAAACCACTCGCACATCTTTCCTCTCGCTCTCACTCATATGGCGCCACAACTAATTACTCACACCCCGTTTTACTTCCTTCATCCACTAAACAAAACAAAAACACGTATATACATATGTACAGACATACATACGAATATGTGGCACGCGCGTCTATGACTGATAGGGGGCACAATACACCTTAAGGTCGCCGCTTCTAAACAGGTCGGTTCCAAACAGGTCGGTTTCAAACAGATCGGTTCCAAACAGGTCGGTTCCAAACAGGGCGGTTGCTAACCGGTCGGTTACAGATAGCAGTTAGCGGATATCAGTTAGCGGATAGCGGATTGCAGTAAGCAGGACAATAAGAAACGTTTAGAAGGAGGTGATTCCGCTCACATCAATCATTGACCGCGGCGACATCTTGATATAATAAATCGTAATTATATTCAGATTTAATGGAGCGAAATAATCTAAGAGTATCGGCAAAAAGAAGACACTCAGAATATTTGAAGACTAGTGGGAGGTCGTTGATGACCATCAGAAATAATGCATCTTTCCAACAGTTTGTGCATGGTTCTTTAAACTGATTGAATGTCGTATCGGAATTTATATGATCAGATTCAGATTAAGCTCGTCTTGCTTGAAAATGACTATGTAGTTTGCGTTGTCCCGAAACAAATGTTTTGGTATGCGTGTATAAAATTGACATAAGTAGAAACTATCCATATCGTTGTGTCATCCCATATAAACATATTCTCGAATGTTGTTTTGTTTATCACAAGCTTCGTCATCAAATATAAACACTGAGTTTCGTTTTGCTTCGGAAGGTGCAATAATTTCACAATAATATGAAAACTCATTGTATTCCATGAATGGATTTTACAAGTTGTCGTAGATATTTATATTTCGGTTAATGCAGAGTCTGCAGCCGTAACAAGAAAGTGCTATAAAACGATAGAATATCGAGTATATCTGGTCAGTCGAAAACATTAATCCGAAGGATATGGACTGGTAAATTCATTATTAAATAAATTACCATTCGAAACACAATTTCCGTCATGAACTTTCTGTGGTCCTGGGACTAAATTAAAAGACCGTCTTGCTAAGGGAGATCGTGGAATCAATCAGTTGGATGAGGTCTGCCGTGAACACAATGTGGCATATGCTTATAGTAAAAACATACCTGGTCAACATATTACTAATAAAGTTCTTACTGAGAAGGCCCGGCAGAGGGTAATAGCATAACATTCTTCCTTTTCCGAAAGATTAAATAGTCTAGTGATGACAAATATGATAATGATGAACGCGGGAGGATCTAATTTAACTTGGGCATCAAAAATAAAAAAAATACAAGTGCTACTACTACTGCTAATATAAGAAGACGAAATCGCTCCTTCAAGAGAAACAAATTAATTTATTCAGCATAAAGAAGCTATGGAAGCAGTTAAAAATTCCAGAAGGTAATGGCTCTACAACCATACAAAAACGGATTTGGTGCTTTGTCATTAGCCATAAGATTCACAAAACTACTGAACTTGTTACCTAATCGCCCAGTAACAAATATAGCAGATTTTGGAAAATAAACCCCGATTTCCTTGGAGTGTACTTTCGATACAGATTACCAGCCATGCAAGTGTACTAACACCATTTTCCATAATATATCTCTTATCATCTATATAACTTAGTGGCTAGTTTATTAACACATTGTGTATATATGTTATGAATCTTTGACCTAATTATAAACATATATCCATAGAAACGTTTATTTTTATATAAACAATCTCTATAATCATCAATATTCATACCATCTAGTACTGTTTTCTTAACACCTTTAGCTTTTTTAATTTGTTTTCTTTTTTCGATATCTATGGAATACATTTTAGATCGAAGCCCAACGAAATTCTCTAATAATTTCAACCATTCATCTCATCTTTCATCATCCCGATTATCTTTTTATTTTTATTTGGAATATTATATCGATTATCAGTGGGATAATCTGATTGTATCAAATTTCATATCAATATCATCCAGTATATCTTTATAGAAATCTTCAGTTTTGATAGAATATATGAAAGAATCAGTATCCATATAATTTAAAGTTAAATTGCCACCATGCTTTGGTTTCATGTATTCATAATAAAAATCATACATCTTCCATTTTGATAAATCGAGTACAGTAAAACCTAAATAAATCGGTTTGTTGTAAGTTACATGAACGCGACTCATTTGATTGCAACATATTGTCTGTAAATTGAGTAGAACTATAAAAGTTTGGTTTTGCTATCCAAGCTCGAGCACCTAAATGTTTTCCACAACTTTCCCATTTGTTACTATCTTTATATCTTTTCGTTTATCAACATTTTCCATCGTTTTACCATAAACAGCATTATTTAATAATTTAAAGAGAAATTCTTTTCAAATTCATTTTTAGCCAATTTACGGTGATGTGTATTTAAATCGATGTATTGTTTTAACCAACATGATTGCTTGAAACTTAAAATTCTATGTATTTTTTAAAATTTTCATTCCGTGCTTAACACACTGTTGAAGGTTTCTATAATGTATGATATATTTTGTTTTATGGTTCAAGTCTGCTATGAGTTTACTAAATTTTGCGTTTGGGCTTTTTTTATTTTCTGCACAAAATGGGAAATCACTATGCTCATCATGAAGATGTTCTGGATATTCCAAGTCAACTTCTAAAATGTAGCCAGATGGAGAGTTTGGTGATACATTGAATACATTGAAATTATCAGTTTCTATCCATTCGAATTTACCATACGGTAGACTTTGAGACATTGGCCCAACCATATAAATTATTTGCATCCAAATACGTCAAGTATTCAGAGGTACTTCACTTTTAAAGTCACTCATATATTTATTATTAGCTTTGGAGTGTCTGCAACAGCATTGCACAAGACCACCCCTAATACCTCTTTGTACAAACGTAAACATATTCTATATCAGTAAGTAATTCAAGTCTAATCTTTGTTACTTTTAACATAGCATCCCATGATAAACCAGGTGCTGTATAATATTGACAGGGATCCAGCCCATAGATATTTCTGCAAACTTTTCTAAAATTCTCAAATATATCGGCTAGTAATAAGATATCTGTTTTTAGATATAACTCTAAATAATCTAATAGACTTTCACATTTAAATGTTTGCCATACCGTTCTTTGCAAAATCATGTTGTTCTGCAGTACAACTAGAATTGCATAATTGAACTAAGATTTATCAAGCGGTGGGAGACTTTTTTCACTTAATCGATCCCACGAATTTATGTATGCATAGTTTTAATCATTAAATTAAGAGCTTAATGTCATTTTATGATAGATTCAAATAAAATAAATATTACATATTTTAATGTAAATTTCTTTGGTCTTTTATTCATTCTATTTCGGTATGAGTAAGAGGAATGTTGTCGAGGAATTACACAAGCCCGCACGAAGAAATTTCATCAGCGCCGGATTGTTATTAAAGGGCTAGATGACCTATGGCAAGCTGATTTGGTTGAAATTATACCGTACAGCAAGCTAAATAATGGAAATAATTACTTATTAACAGTAATCGATACCTTCTCCAAGTATGCATGGGCGATTCCTTTGAAGAATAAGACAGCACAAGCTGTTACAGATGCTATGAGATCAATTTTTGACAGTTCCAATCGAAAGCCGAAAAATCTACAAACCAATAATGGCAAAACTTTTAAACATGTCGAAACATGAATATTCCTCCATCAATTTTTGTATAGAAATAATCATAGTCAGCGAACGAGAGCAGCAGCAAAGACAACAACAACAATAACAACACCATAGATATATTCAATAGAAAAATGAAAGATAAATAAAAACATATCCCATAAAAAAAAAAAATGGTCGAAAGATAAAGAGACCAAGACTTTTAAACATGTCGAAACATGAATATTCCTCCACCAATCTTTTGTATAAAATAATAATAAACAACATATTTGTATCCGTCAGGAAAAAGAACTTTGCGAAAGCACTATGAAAAAGAAAAAAGTCTTAGAGTGTACTGTCATCGAATCAACAGGTATAGAATACCTTGTTTGTTTGACTAACAATAAAGAGGGATTATTGATTTGGACTAATTAATAAAAGATTGGTTAATGAAAAAATTAAATGTAGAATTATAAGAGAAAAGGATGGATATATTGATTTGATTAATATTGAATAATAAATAAAACACAGTTATTTAAAAAAAAAAAAAAGTTTCTTTGTTTTTTATTTACACGATCAACAAATCTTCAATTCTCATCATACAAAAGAATGAATAGGAAACACTCCAACATTGTTTACATTATCATAATAAACATTTTTTTTATTAATCTTCTTCGAGCTTTCTGATACTTAATATTGTTTCTTTCTGCTTAGTTTCTGATGATGACGATGATGATGGTGATGATGATGATGGTGATGATGATGATGTGATGATGATGATGATGATGATGATGATGATGATGATGATGATGATGATGATGATTGATGATGATGATTGAAGGATTTCTAAAAACTGTATACAGTAGTTTCTTAGGAATGAAATCCTTCAGACTAGAATTTCGTTTAGCTCCATTCTGATCCATTTTAGCAAAGACAACTGACGTCATTCTACAATTGGAATCAGTTAAACAGTGGTTTACCTCATTGATGTATTTGCCACAACAACCAAAATAAATAATCTGATCTGAATGAGAAGACCCTGGA